>QPKB01000003.1:1489859-1557939 GCA_003546025.1 Camphora micrantha | reverse complement strand
CTAAGATAAAGAGATGAGAGAGAGGATCACCTTGCCTCAAACCACAGGAGGAACCTAAAAAACCACAAAGGCTTCGGTTGATGAGAATGGAGCCTTTCCCTGTGCAAACCAATTCTCTAATCAAATGAATCCACTGAGGGGAAATTAAAGAACCGAAGAGCCCTAAAGAGAAAGTTCCACTGCAACTTGTCAAAAGCCTTCTCTGACGTCCAATTTTAAACAAACCGAGCCACCTCTAACTTTGGGGAGTTTTCAATTTTGGAAAGAGCTCATGCGGCTAGAGCACATGGTGGAACCTCCATCTGCTCTAATGTCTTCAATTTGTGCTATTAAACCTGTGGCATGGACCGTTACATTTATTCGTTTCTCAAATCCGTTAGAACCTATTACCCATGTGGCTTATTGAATCCATAGAGGGCTACCTTGCTGTCCCATTTATGTTCTTGGTTTATTGAGGCCCAAGTTTGTTATTCCAGACCCAATTATAATGGATTCGATATGGTGTTGGGGCAAATGTTGTTACAATTATGATGCAGCAAACCTACACCCAACTAGTTATTAGTCAACCTTTAAAAAATGCATTTATTAATTTGCTTGAAAATGTCAATCCCAATTAAATCTAGAAGTCAATAAGGTCAACCAAAAACTACTGATTAGCAAGTCGGTTTGAATTGAGTAGGGGAGTTAAGTGGTATATATTTGGGTTGGTGGGTTGAATAGTAAGAATGAACCCAACCCGTCCACATTTCTAATAATCAGGTCAGTAATAGCTCAAAATGCCGACCCCAAAATCTAAACCCAAAATAAGAAAGGATCAACCTATACCTGAATGCTAAGTAAGGTGAGGTTGGTTGGCAGGTCAGGTAAAGTCACTTCATTATTTAAAAGTCAAGGGAAATAAAATACTAAATTACTCTTCACTAAAAGGAGTATGATTAATGGTAAATAAACAAACAAAAAAAGTAATCTCTAGCATGTAAAGAAGAAGGGAAAAAAAAAAAAACTAATCCCTTATATATAAATAATTTCCAACCTCACTTGTACAGTCTAAAACATCCATCGTTAATAATTCCAATTCCAACCTCACTTCTACAGTCCTAAATCATTGTGAAGGCTACAAATTACAAAAATTCTACTCAAAATTGCAATGTAGGGACTAGCTCTTCATGAACAGTTGAAAAAAAATTTGTTGGACAAAATTCATTAGAAGATACGTATTACAATCAAAGACATAGTATAGAAGAGAATAAGAACAAGAAGCAAAAATTGTGTGTAGGCAGTTTAACACCATACTCTCCATCATCAGCACACACCAATTGCTCATCATCATCAGGTCACAACATGCTCCTCATCAGGTCAACAGTGTCACACCATGCTCATCAGCATCAAGTTACACCATGCTCATCATCATCGTACACCATCCGCATCAGTTACACACCATGCTCATGTCAGCTCAGTTACAACCACCACTCATCATCTACTAGTACTATACTCATCCATCAGACCCTCGAGCAATTGAATCCATTCCCACCACAATTCGAATTCTTTAATCGAACGGAAACTCTTTTATTGGAAAAATGGGAGAAATAGTAAAACCAGTTCGATCTAAAATCAGTTCAATGGTACTACCAGTGACTGATAACTACACAATAAAGATTAATATTGCCCGATCACCTAAATTTTTCCACATTCACCCACTCTAACTCGTTAAGGTTGGCTCGAAAAACACACAGCTGCGGTCCGAGACTCCCCAACTCTCAACACCAGCAAATGCTCTCCACAAGATTCCAACATAACAGCTTTATGATGCCCATTCCACCGGTGGTGCTAATATTTGCTTGAATCCAGTTCATCCTCAGAATAGTAAAGTCATGTGGAAAAAGAGTGTCTACACAGAAAGGCTCAAATCTCGTTCATGCATACAACTATCCTCGAAGATAGATGAGGAGACATAACAGACAAGAAGCCCAGTCAGAGACAATAAAAGGTTCTGCCATTCATATACTCATGACAACCTGGGTTGAGTCTACATCGCAAGAATTTTCTTGTTTCGTCGATGATTTCAGGAGGAGAACACCATCAGGATGCGCTGGAGTGGGAGCAGAAAAAGCATTCATCATAACATTTTCTTTCTTGTCTGGGAGATCCAATGCATCCATTGGCGATGAATGGTTAAGAGGAAATCGATTTTCTCATCGCCATCAAAACAACAAGCCACCTCTGGAATATGGGATGGAGAATGCGAAAGTAAAGGAACAGTGCAATGATTTCTGTATATTTTCATCTCTGAGAACTGTAGAGTGGGATACTTTTTTCTTGAGTATCGTTGATGTACTGTAAACAATGTGGAAGGGAGTCCTGAGCAGGAGGATGAAGACATTCCTCTTGAGCTAATCGCCAATGAGCGGCAGACAGAGCCAAAACGAAGATGATTGAGTGGGGTTAGGAACTTTCAAATCATCACTGGAGAAGATCCTGTGATGCAGTCTGACCATGACAGCTTCTACTACTACCTCGGTTCTGTCATCGCTCTCGAATCAATTTCGTCCTAAACCAAAACGTCTAGATTGTTGGATCGTAGAAAATAATACGAAAAAAGAAAGAGATTGTTTGGTATAAATACAAGGAAGAAAGAGACTCCTACCTTGATCATGTCCTTATTTTTAGAAGGACGTGATTAAAAGCAGCAACCTTTCACTAGATGTCAAAATTATAGATGGATTCTAATAGGCCCTATTTTTAGAAAGAGTGGTTTAGAAAGATCGTTGGTTAAAATGCAACCTTTCATTGGTTTCTCAAAAACTAACGCATTATTGGAGTGGGATTCATAGTGGGACTTTTAGTTACTTTAGGAAAATTAAATAGATTAATTACTAAAACATTCTTTGACTACTACCAGTCACCAGTCCTTTTGCGTTTTCTAATCCTCGTCTTGATGGGCTCTTGGGAAGTTTTATCTTCACATAGAACATCAACGCTACCATTAAATGACAGATCTCCATCACCAGCCTCACCAATCTAGCAACATATATAACAGATCGCCATTCTATAACATATATAACTGAATAATTAATGCATTTGGATGAGCTTTCCTTGGAAAAAAAATCTTGCAGAGTCCTCCCCTTCTTTCTGCAAAACGTCCCATTTTTCTCACTTTATTTTTGTGTTACATTTATCATGTTAGATGGCCTCATTTTTTTTTTTTTTAAACCCTTGTAGTTAGTCCTTAAAACGATGAAATCCTTGAACTCAGTTGCTCACAAAATTTCATTATTGACCATAATGAAGATGGTCAGTTAGCAACAACTACACCCCACTCAATTGGGCTTTGAAATCCTGCTCTAAAAGGGTAACTGAGAAATTAGCCTAGGGTCCATTTTTATACAACAAAATATCTAAAACCGAATAAGCCTAATCTTCTTATTGATAAGATTAGGCTGGAACTGTCTCCCCAATCCAACACTTACATTGAAAGTGTTGATCCATACATAGCTCAAATTATCAGGTCAGGTTTCACTTGGGCAGACAGGTTTTTCAACAGTTCAAGTCTGGCTGACTCATCACTTGAGTATCAAGTATGGACCAACCCACAACCAACCCATTTTTACTCGTCACAAAGCTGTATATTTACTGATTTCCTCAATGTGAATGGAGAATTCTTTAAAATTGCTCGAATGGAAGGCAAACAATTGCCCGCCACTGGTCAGTTGTGTATTTTGCTTTGCTTTCTTTTGATTTTTTTTTTCCCCTGTTACCCCAGCTAAGGGGGCCAGGTCTCAGGAGAGAACTTGCACACGCGGAATGGAAGCCCACATATCGTGGGAAAGGATGCTTACACATATGGGGAAAGAAGGAAAATGTGGCATATTCAAGATTTGAACATGGATAACCAGGTAAAAACTGTCGCTCCTCAGCACTTTGGCTAAGGAGCCATTGTTTTGTTAGCAACCACATTTTTCTTAGCATTCCTCGTCTAAGCCTGTGAGCATGGAGTATGACCTCCAACAATGCAATAATTTGGGTCAATGAAATCTAGTGGACTTGGGATGTCGGGTAAGTGGCAATCTCCAATCTGGACTGATGTCTGAATTTGTGAATTGAACTTGGGCATGGAACGTTAACGTTATTTCGTTTCTCAAATCCAGCACAAACCATTACCTCCATTACTTAATTCAAATCCATAGAGGGCCAAAAATCTAAACCACTAAAATAAGAAAGGATCAATCTATACCATAATAGCTAAGTAGGCTCAGGTTTCGTTGGCAGGTTAGGTCAAGTCACATTCATGATTTTAAAAGTCTATAAAGGAAAATAAAATAACTAAACTTCTTCACTAAAAGGAGTATGAATGGTAAATAAAACAAAAATCAAAACAAAGTTAATCTCTGGCATGACAAGAAGGAGGAAAAAAAAAAAACACACTAATCCTTCGTCTATAAATAAACTCCAACCTCACTGGGAATCATAGGGAGTTGTTGTGGATAGCAACTTCCGCTCCCACACACCCTGCCACGGATTAATTCCTAGCAGAGTGGTTTCTAGTTTCCTCTTCGGCCACTGAACCAACTCAGCCCCAAAAAAAAAAAAAAACTCCAACCTCACTTGTACAGTCTAAAACAATCATCAAGCAATAATTAAATTCCAACCTCATTTCTAGAGTCTAAATCATTAGTGAAGGGCTACAAAATCCAAAAACCTACTCAAACTACAATGAGGAGCCTCAACTCCATGAACAGTTTGAAAAAAAAAAAAAAAAAAAGAAGAAAGAAAATAATAACGTTGGAGCTGTGGTTGAAAAGAGAAAGCTACTTTAAATTCATAAATCATGAGAAGGCATGTAGTACAATCAAAGAACATAATTTAACAAGAAGAAGAAGCAAATTGATGTAGGCAGATATGGTCATGATGCATCATCAGCCGCGCCATACTCTTTTCTTCTTCTTTTTTGGGTAAGACAGTCAGACGACTCTCTTTCTTCTTCTTCTTCTTCTTCTTTTTTTTTTGGGCAAGAGAGTCGCACCATACTCATCATCATTCATCAATCAAGTCCTCAAATAATGGAATGCCATCCCCACCCAATTCGAATTCTATATATCGAACCGGAACTCCTTTTTTATGGGAAAAATGGGAAAAATAGTAAACGCAATTAAATCTAAAATCAGTCCCGGTGGTACAAACAGAGACTGAACTACTAGGATTAAAGATTAACAATGCCCGGTCTCCTAAATTTTCCACATTCACCCACTCTAACTCTGTCAAGTTGGCTCGAAAAACAGCAACATTGCGGTTCCAGTGCTCCCGAACTCTCAACACCAGCAATATCTCACCACAAGATTCCAAAATAACAGCTTTATGATGCCATTCCACCCGTGGTGCTAGATCACTATTATTTTCCAGTCTCATGTTTAGAATAGCAAAATCATGTGGATAAAGAGTGTCAACAACGGAAAGTCCACCATCTTCGTTCAATGCATACAACTTTCCTTGAAAGAATATGGCATTAGACATCACAGGACGAGGTTCCTTATCCCAGTCAGAGACTATAAAAGGTTCCTGCCATTCATAGTACTGATGCTCAGACCTTGGGTTGAGCCTACATGGCAAGAATTTGTTGTTTCGTTCTGATTTCAGGAGGAGAACACCGTCTGGATGCGCTGGAGTGGAGAAGAAAAGGCATTCATTATAACGTCTGCTTTCTTGCTTTGGAAGATCAATGAATCCATTGGTGATGAATGGGTTAAAGAGAAATTGGATCTTCTCATGGGGATCATACAAAAAAAGCCAACTGGAGTATGGAATGGAGAATGCATCATAACTAAAGTGACGGTGCAATGGTTTCTTATATGCTTTCTTCTCTGATACACTGAAGAGCTCGATACTTTCTCCGTGGGTATCGTCGATGTCTCTGAAAACAATGTGGAAAGGGAGGTCCTGAGCAGGAGGATGAAGACACTCTCTTTGAGCTATGCGCCATGGGCGGCAGACGGAGCCAAAACGAAGATGATTGACTGGGGTTAGGAACTTCAAAATCAACTCAAGAAGACCTTGAGAAAGATGTGACCAGCTTCTGCTACTCGTTTCTTCCATCCCTTTCAAGTCGTCTAAAACAACGCTAGATTGTTGGATCGTGGAGAATAATACAAAAGAAAGAAAGAAAGACGGCATAAATAGAAGTAGAACGAAGAAAGAGTCCTACCTTGCTTTAAAAGCAGCAGCCTTTCAGTGGATGCCAAAATTATAGATGGATTCTAATAGGCCTTATCTTATTTTTAGAAAGTGGGATTTCTCTTTGCATTCCTCGCCATGATGGGCTTGGGAAGTTTTATCTTCACATTGATTATTGGACCCAATCTGGGAAGTTTGTCAGACTGAGAGCAATGAACACTAGGGTACACACTTTCGACATCGAGACTCATGACAGATCCCTGCCTCACGTTTTAGAAGGCCTCGAATGCAAGAAGAAAAACTTGGCATGTTCTTAAACGTTTCATTCTGAAAATGAAAGAAGAAAAATTTGTTTGACAAGCACTCTCTTCCTTTCTGCATATCTATAAAATCACTATCTTTTTTTTTTTTAAATATATTAAAAATCACTCCCTCTTATCTCTCTAGATTTTCTCACTCACAAAATGCCGGCCTGCACATCTATAAATTCACTATGGTTTCTTGCAGCAACGCAGACAAATCAATTTAAATCCAGACCATCCAAAGGCGATGGCCAAAAAGATAAATGAAAAAATAATGAAGGCTTCTGTAACAATAAAATGAAAAATCTGCACAAAAAGATGAATCAAGTCATTGCCTAGAACCTTGCAGAAAGTCAGTTCAAACTATCCATCCAGGAATCATGGACAAGTTCCTGTACTGGTAAGAAACTAAGTTATTTCTCTCAATTCCATTGAGCAGACAATCGAATGTAAACCAAGAGAACAGATAAATAACTTGCCTCATGACAACGGGAGTATACAGAGAACATAAATTAAGGTCTACACAATAGTCTTCTCATTCAAGAGCATCAAACCAAGGCAGCACTATTTAGCGCACTAGCACTTAATATAAATGAAAAATATGATCTCCAAACACAGATGTGGTGCCAAAGACCAGCTGCAAACCATCAAACTGTAAAGAATCATATCCAAGAAAGGATAGAAACAGAAGAGATGATAATGCATTCTCCAGTCGCCACACTCGAGAAATCTGAATCATGCACACTTTCCTGAGTCTCTAAAATCTTCTAATAAGTTGCCATGATGCTGGGAATTTTAAAACAGATTTTATTTCTAATTTAATATGAATAAATTAAGAGCAAAATTTCACACAAAAATCATGGCACTTGTGTGGATCTGCGGAAAATCTAAAGAAATACAAAGAGCTCAATATAGTTTCATATATGTAAAAACTAAATGAAATTGTCTTAATGAATCAGACAACAAATCAGGAAATGGATCAGTAGAACTTAAATATCTCATAACAACTGCAATTAGAATTATTATTATTAATATTAATTATCAAAAAAATATTCCATAGCAAAATTAGTAACTACACCCAACTCAATTGGTTTTCGAAATCCTGATCTAAGGGGGCAATTGAGAAATTAGCCTAGGGTCCATTTGTATATAATAATAAAAAAAAAAATCTAAAACCCAAATATGAAATCTAGGTTTCATGTACATGAAAGAAAAATTGTCATATTGTAAAGTTGTGCCGTCTGTTGCTCTGTGCAAAGTGCAAACTGAACTACACCAGCTTCACCACATTCCACACAAACCTTCCTGACTCTGCTTATGGACTGTATATTTCAGAATGTATTGATCCTCGCATAATTCCCATCCTATACCCAACTACGATCAGACACCCTGAAACCCACAGGGATCCAGCATTCTAGAACTTTATGTAAGGGGTTTGTTTCTGTCTCTTTTGTTTAATGAATTCCTATTCAAGCAAAAAAAAAAAAAAAAAGAGTTGTGCCGTTTGTAGCATATATCAACAGATTCTGAATTGTTGTGCCAGGTTGCTTTTGAAGATTGCAAACGATGCTAAACTAAACCTTGACATAAAAAATAAAAAAAAAGAAAAACAAATATATTGAGGAAAAGCTTAACAACTGGCATTAAATTATATCGCCTAGACAAGAAATGAATTGTATAAAGTCAGATAATACAAATTAAACAAATAAAAAATGTCCACTCAGATTTGCATAATGTGAGCTCTGAGATTTTACCACGGCCAACAATTTGCATTGTACTGATAGCCCCTGGTCACCAACCAATGCTTCTTTTTTTTTTGCCAAGTGTGAGTTTGATGGCATCCAGAGTGTATATAAAGTATAAACATCCATCCTTGATTGCAACGCGTTTTGAACCAATCCTTGATTCATCTTATGCTGATCCTATGCCAATGATCAAATTATACTAACCATCTGATTTAACCTATCTGGCACCTGCACTTGATCCAACCCATACATAAAGCATACCTTTAAGTAGACAGAAAATGACTGTACTCTATTAAGGTCTTGTTTGTGCATTTATCTACTTGACCATCACTCACTTAGATCTCTTCTATATCATTGACGTTGGCTGTCATTCATGTGACCACGCAGTTTGCCAGACAATATATTGTGTTCAGGGTAACTCTAGATTTCAGTAGTTCTCCTGGCTGAGATATCCTTTATTTATGGCACCTAAGAGCATCTCCAAGACAGATGTCAAATTTGAAGATGCTTTTTTTGAAAATGAAGGCTTAAAGCACCTCCAAGAGAGACAATATTTGTTCAACTCAGTCCCCAACGGCTATAATTGACATATGACTTTGTCTCCAAGAGATTTGTCAAATCCCAATTGCATTTGCCACTTGTGTGTCGGTATGCTAAATTTGGCATACCATGAAGTGAGATGTCAAATCTTTTTTTTTTTTTTTTATAAACTAATGGTGATGAATCAAAATGCATTTGAAGTCTTTGGTACAAGTAGTCGTTGGAGATGGAACCCTATGATCAGTGTGAACGTTCAACGGTCTGATTTATAACCAGTAGATTTATTTTTATTTTTGCTTGGACTTTTTTTAATTTTAATTGGTAATTTTAAATTGTGATAATTTGAGAAATTCTCGAAGCTTGGATATCTATAAATTAGGATTGTTAAAAGTCAATTTCTCCTCATTCACACCATGGATTCCCAATTCTATTAATTTCCTAATTTTTCCACCCAACATTCACAAATTTCCGGTGAGGCATTCAAATTCCCTAACGATGAGGCCCCGAAGAAAAAGACTGTCATTCAAGGTGCCGGTTTCAGTATAGAAGAAGATGACCTTCTCGTCAGTTTGTGGCTGAACACCAGTCTGAATGTTGTGCATGGAAACGAGCAGAAACTTGGGACTTTTGGGGAACGAGTGGGAGAATCTATCATAACAATAAGCAATTTGCCAATGTTCGAATTGATAGAATGTTGTCAGTTGTCACAACGATGGAAAAGGATTCAAGCTTCCGTCAACAAATTTTGTGGATGTCTTGCCACAATTATTTCCAGAAATCAAAGTGGCGCGAATGAACAAGACATCTCCAAATTTGAAAAAAATAATAAAATAATAATTTGACATCTCTCTTGGAGTTGCTCAAGTAAGGATGTCAAATTACATATGCCAAATTTTGCCACATAAGCCTCCATTTTCAAAATGGCATCTCCAAATTTGACATCTCTTGGGCAAATAAAATAATAATTTGACATATGTAATTTGACATCCTTACTTTTGGCAACTCCAAGAGAGACGTCAAATTATTATGTTATTATTTTTTTTTCAAAGACTTTTGTCTCCAAGAGAGATGTAATTTGACTTTGTCTACAAAGACTTCAAATGCATTTTTATTCATGACCATTATTTTATTCAAAAGAAATATTTGACATTTGCTTTATGGTATGCCAAATTTGGCATACCATCACAACTGCTAAATGCCACATAGGATTTGACAAATCTCTTGGAGACAAAATCACATGTCATTTATAGCCGTTGGGGGCTGACATGGACAAATAACGTCTCTCTTGGAGATGCTCTAAGATTCAAGCTTACAGCGGTGGTGACTGGTGACTAAATAACCTGCAAATTTGGCAGGTGATTTACTACAAATTATTGCACTCTTATTATGAGTAATTTCAGAGGAGTCAATGGGCCCATTCAAGCCAAGACCAGACCAGACCAGACCCAGCCTGTTCATAATGGTGTTAGAATTAAAAGAATGGCCCACCTTCACAGATTTCTTTGTTTTTAGGCCTTGCAATCTGGGCCCTCCCATTTTAGAAAATTGGCTTGGGTTTTAGGCCTTGCAAACTGGACCATGTGCCTAAAAGATTTATCCAATCCCAATCGAAAGAGAGTAAGCTTTGGAAAATTGATAGCCCTAGGTAATTTGGTAACATGGAAGTCAAAAACCATCTGGTCAATGTTCAAGTAGTGCAAAAGCTAAGGAACCTATGATGCCCATGTATGAATACTGGTACTAACACAGACATGGAGATCATGGATATGACTCCGCACTTTTGAAAATTTATAAGGGACTTGATCGAGTCCCACTAAAAGGTTGAACAACCTATTTTCAGTTTTCACTGGTAGAGGGGGAGGTGGAGGGCAACTGGTGGGACTTCCACTCTCATCCATGCCCTTGGCAGCTCCCAAAAGCTCTACGAAAAAAGTGGAGGGAATTGTGCTGAAGCCACGATAAGACAACAGTGGAGTCACTGGTGGAGAGAGGAGTTAAGGAGGAACAAGATTTGAGAAGAGCGTGTCAAAGAGGGGTGGTCAGGCAGGAATGACGCGGTAGGACTTAGCAAGGCAGAGCTTGGTGGGCTGGAGAAGGTTGGGGTTTGCGGTTAGGGTTGGGTTGGGTGATGGAAGAGAGGAACTGTTGGAGTGGTGAGGCCATGAAGGAGGTGGAGGTGGAGGTGGAAGTGGACGTGGTGGTGGTGGTGGGGAGAGGAGGAGATGGTGGTGGAGGAAGAGAGAGGAGGAGAGGGGAAGAAGAGGAGATGCGAGGTGGAGTCAGTCGAGGGCAACTCGGGCGTGATGCGAGGTGGAGTCAATCGAGGAAAAACTCAGGTGAGTCCAATTTTTAAAAACTATAAAGTAACCTACCCACGACCCTCATCTTAAGGTGAACAAAAGAAGTTGGAGCAGAGAAAGATGATTCTCATAGCAAGCCCACCAATAAAATAAAATGAAACCCTCTTTGAATACTGTTGTTTTTACTTAAAAACATCATTTTGAAGCCCCTTTGGAGCTATCCACATTCTTACAAGCTGCAGAAGGAAATATCGGATAAGCCTGAAATTAGGAGAGAAGCGGGCTGCATTTGCTTCAAGAGCATTTGTTTATTTTTGTCCTTTTTTCTTTCTTGATTGGTAACGTGACTCAAATCCACAACCTTGTGGTTGAGAATTGTAATGATGGGCACCTTCGGACTCTGCTACGGGCCCTCGTCTCATGCAGAGCATTTGTTGATTTTATCTATAAGGAAATAAAGTTTTGATTATGACCAAAATGGACAATTCTGTAAAGACCATGCATGTCCATGTTTGGGGAAAATGCATTGACAGGGGAAGTAATTAGTATAACAAAGAAAAAGAACTAAAAGAAACACTAACAAATATGTGCTAAACTATGCTTTTGTTAGTGCTTAAAAAAAACCTGTGTTATAGGAAGAATGACATTATATTGAGCATGAGCGGCTGAGTGCGCATTATAGAAACACACAGTTACAATATTACAAGGCATTAGCTAATCGAGTTACATAACCAATCCACTAGGCTGTTTCTAAGAATTCTCATATTCACACTAATAGCTGTGTCCACAACTATTAAGTGCTTACAAAACCTGTGCCCTGTATAGTATATAAAATACCACAAATATTGAGCATGGCTGGATAATTCAAAAAAAAAAAAAAAACATTTGCAGTATTACAGCATTCTGGTTATTTTCACAACAAATGGTGTGGAGATATATGGAAATAGGAGTACGCAGGTAACTGGATAAATCACCTATCATGCGTACCATTATCATTATGGTGTGCATACATTACAATTGGCATTAATACCAACCACAGTAAAGGAAACATATCCAGAGATGGCATCAAACCTGAACTCTTTGCTGGAGTCATTTCAAAATTCATTACTTATACAGGCTGACTTGCAGCAGTTAAAATTACAAAACCCTGCTACTGCTCAGTTATCGGTGCTTTCACGTCTGCATCACAAGCAATGTCTTCCTGACAAACCAGTTGATCGTGCACAGGTAGGTTGGTCATAGAACCATGAATCTGTTTATTGAGTTCCACAGTTAGTAGAAGTAAAATAAATAAAAATAAATAGAAGCAGCACCAACTATTTGTGCGAAAGCTTACTATGACCTCAGATTCAAGAGACAAGGCATCATTAGAAGGCCTTGCAGACGACCCTGAGGGTCTGTAGAAAAGTAATTGAGCTATAGAGCGATCTATGGGATTTGTATCAGTTTCTGGATCCATAAATCCCAAACACCTGCATAAACACAAGCATTATCCAGTATAATGATGGAAGGAAGTGAAAGATGGCAATGCGTTACTCAATGCAGTAATGAACATTATCAGCTACCTAGATGCTAATTTAGTAGAAGAGATGAAGTTCTAAAGTTCTTTTTAAGTGGAAATAGTAGACCACATATTCTATACAACACACAATTAAATGACTAACAGATGCAAACTTTTACCAACCACCTTATTCATGCACTACACGTTTTTTTTTTTTCTGTCTGTCTTAGTTCAAGCAGTTTAAAAACCATGGGAAAAAAAAAAAAAAAAAGAGAGAGAGAGAGAGAACACACACAAACCATGCAACTTTTTTCCCATGAAAGATCTTGGCCATTGATATACTTCCAGTATCTCTAAGTTGATCATATAGATCAAGACTTTTCTCCGTCACAAAGGAAAGTTGATGTAACGAGATTTGCAGGGAATAATTTGTAATTTTTAAGGTATTAGGGACTATATTGTAATTACTGAAGACAGTCATGACAGAGGCTTTGTTATTTTCCAATAAGAGTATAAATAATAGCATCAGGCCTTCAACCCTATTGGACATCCAGCAATAACTTTATTCACCGAACTCTCTTTCCCTTCCTCAATAACCCTAGCTTCCGTTTCTAATTTTTCCTTCATCTTTTTGTCTTTAATCCTAATTTTCAAGTGAATAAAAGCTTCCAACTGTCAAAGCCTCCTAATCACTAGAAGACTAGTCTAAGGGGAGAGAAAATGCATCAATTCAACTCATTGGTGGGTTTTTCAGTTCCCATCCTTAATCTGATGTAGCCATATGTATGTTGATGTCAGCACTATAGAGCAGTTGTGGAATTTGTACAGCCATTGAATTTTCCAGTGCAGTCACTTTAAGGTGGGTGCGCCTCCAATTTTTTTTTCCACAAATCTTGGTTGAGTTATTGGATTTTTGTTGTTGTTGTGTGTGTTTGGGTGGGGGTCCACATTTTAAGTGTAATGGATGAGTAGTCATCCTCATATTGATAGTTAGTTTAATTAGATAAATATACCTACCTATTCCAACATGTAACCACTCAAGTCTTCTTCCCACTTTTCACTCTTCTACAACAACTTCAATTCTATCCCAATTCACAGACACTTAGATTGAGAAAAGAGGTAACAGATTGAGAAAAAAGGTAATGTCGTAATCTTCTCTTCTTTTATCCTCTATTTAAAATTTTATGCTCTATGTACACCAAATCATTGTCAGTAAGTATTAGAAGATGATTTTGCGTGATCTGAATTTCTTTTTAATGAATCATAAAACATAGTTTTGCAATTATTGGTGAACATGCCCATGCTAAACACGGGTTGCTGTGCTAGTTTGAATGGAGTTGATCCTCAAATTCTTCATGAGAAAGTAACAAAGAAAGAAATACAATTGGAACACAGAAGATTCAACGATCAAATGGCAGACTTTCTTACAAAAATAATCACAGAAGGCAGTTGATCCATGTTTTATCCAAGCTGCGCATTATAGACACTTACCCACCAGCTTAAAGGCATATGCTACAAAATCCAGAGGGACTAATTGCAATTTTTAGGATACAGGGACTGAGTACTGATTGAGAGGTTTTTTTTTTTTCTGGAATTTTGGTCATCCAACCTTATGGATCTCTCTCTCTCTCTCTCTCTCTCTCAGGGACTGAGTACTGATTGAGAGGCTTTTTTTTTCTGGAATTTTGGTCATCCAACCTTATGGATCTCTCTCTCTCTCTCTCTCTCAAACCTTAATGACTTCTACCTTTTCTTTCTTTATCTTTTTAGCTTTAAACCTAACTTTCAAGCAAGGAAAAGTTTCCAACTGTTGACCTCATTGAACTGGCCAATTTATCCAATGCCTGATCAGTAGAAATTCCAATTGAGTTTAACATAAGATAAAATGTGATCATGGAATCCCGCAAACAATCCGATCATAAATAGGAAACTAAGTGGGAGCCTTTTCCACTGCCTCCCAATGACCTGTTTTGACATATTTTATGCTATGCAAATTAAACCATTCATGTTTATCTTATGAAAAGACACTATGGAAAAATCATTTGGTCATTGTATTGCAGAAAGTGAGCCAGTTAACATTCAACTAACGCCACCTTCACTAGATGGCTGTCACTCAGATGATTCAATATTTAAAGGGTACTATGGAGGTAAGTCTGTTATTCATAAAGAATTTAACATGTCCGTCACTGCTTGTGCATGTGTCAATTAGGCTCCCTGACGCATGTTGCTAAGCCAGATGGTTTGCTGTTTTAAGCCACTTTCATATATGTGCGTGCATGCGCATGTGGGTGCACGCGTGCGTGTGAAAAATCAACTGTCATGTATCTTGAGATATGTGGGTGCATGTGTGCGCGGGCATGTGTGAAAGATCAATCTTGATTTATCTTGAGACGATGATATATCATATATGTAATCTCCCACAGAGAGAGAGAGAGAGAGAGAGAGAGAGAGAGAGAGAAACTCTTTAATCCTGTCTTTCATCCTCCTCTCTATTCCCTCAGTTCGTTCCATCCATCCTTGAAGTTATCATGATCTATGACCAAACCAAACACAGTAGTTCAAGAAACTCAGTTCAAGCAGAAAACAACAACAATCCACCGTAATCACATATGAGTTGGTAACTGAGCAACATATAAACCAATAAACTACACGAGATTCTAGACAGCATTGAGCATAGGCAAGAAGGAAAAACAGCTAACAAGGATCGTTTTATTTTTTTGGGAATAATAACTAATATGGATCTTAACAACTCCAAAGCTAAAATTGCAGGCATCCCATCCAAGACCAAACAACAACAGCCAGCTTGCTATAAAGTACTTCTTATTCGCCTTGGAAAGGAAAGTAACTTTGAAACATAAACCCTAATATTGCAATGCCTTAAATCAGAACCCTTAAAACTTTTACAGTGTCCTACGAAACTATTTCAAGTTAAATTGATAATTGAACTTCCTTTTTGAAAAAATCATTTAAGTTACATGTAGAAATTCGACTTTTCAACTTCAACAATACTTGTAATATCTTCACTGTGTTTGCAGGAGCTTGGACAATGCTGGTCTGGGTGAGGCAAATATTGCAAAAACAAGAAGCAACAAATCAGATTACTGAAACTCTCAGAAATGTCCTTTCTTTCACTCAAGAACCACAATCCAGAAACATCAAAAATGAAAGTAAAAGAATTAACAAATTTACTGGTTAAGAATATTAATAATGCAAGTCCTTTAGACTTCTTACTTAATACTAGCATATTTATGGAAACAGAACCCAAGTTTAAGTGGTAAGGATTCAGAGAAGAAGACAATGATGATGATGTTTATGGAACTAAAAACCATACTGTGCAACAGGTCATACTTATTGGTTTCTCCTGCAGCCAGAGTTCCACTTCTGCCTCTCCTGACTCTGCTACTACTGTTTGTTTTACCGAAATCATGCCTTTGCTCAGCACTTCTAGCCAAACGATACAAACTATCACGTATACACAGTTTTGTTCTAATATCCAACTGAAACCAAGCAATTGTATAAGGTTAGAGACAACTTAACTACACATGTGTACATG
This sequence comes from Camphora micrantha, assembly GCA_003546025.1. Taxonomy (NCBI): domain Eukaryota; kingdom Viridiplantae; phylum Streptophyta; class Magnoliopsida; order Laurales; family Lauraceae; genus Camphora; species Camphora micrantha. Next base: position 1,541,833 of record QPKB01000003.1, on the reverse strand, counting down.
CAAAGTAAAAATAATAATATTTTATCCTACATGCATGCACATGAATACATAAGAGATTTTCGAGTTTCAGTTTTCAACTCTTAAATAAATAGAGGCCCTAAGCAAGAAATATTTGGGGAAAGTGAAGGAAAAAAAAGAAGTCTTGGCTATTAGTTAATGATGTTCCAATTCTACCAATCTTTATCTGTACAACTATCATATGATTCTAGAATATTATATAGCCAGCAGTCCATTGATTGTATTGCATGGAAGGTGAGCTTGTAAGTTACCCTCTCATTGCAACTCACCTACATATACACATTCAAACAGCAAACTAAAATTTTACAGAAGATAAGGAATTAAGGATGAAGAGTCTAATTGTAAGAATGATGGAGAGGAAGGGGGAATCAAATTCAGCCATCATAGGTATCGAAAATTGTATAATGTCTATGTAATTACACTGGCAGATCTACACACATAAAAAATCTGCATATATACAAATCATATATAGAAAATGCTCCAATGCATATATAGATCGTTAGACATGGATCATCCATTTCATCTAGTCCATTCTTCATAGGCTAACTTGCAATAACCAATCTTATTAGATAATCAGAACCACCTTAATTGTGGCACTTTTCAAGTGTTCCAAATTGATGCTTATTATATCAATGGTTCATTGTGATGATTAGGCTTCTTCTTCTTCTTCTTCTTCTTCTTCTTCTTTTCTTTTCTTTTTTTTCTTTTTTTTTTTTTTTTTTTTTTTTTTTTTTTTTTTTTTTTTGCGCATAATAATCAAAACTATACAATTTAAAGATTATTGATTAACTGGTTAGATCCCTGAATTTGAGGTTTCAGGCAATCCAAGATGGGTCTTACAAAATCAGTTGTCCAATTTGATGATGGGCCCTTTTCAAGAAAATAATTGAACTATCCAGTTAATAGGTATTAATTATAGTGATACAATCCTGATCAGTAATATCTTCATGCACAACCAATGGAGGGAGTACAGAATTGAAATGATGGTCCATATCATAAATGACTACCCATGAATCCGCTTGCAACTAAGTGTTATGTTATCGTAGTGCACTAAGAGTAGGGATTGCTCAGGTCAGCTGCTTTGCTTAGGATCCAGGCTTAAGTATGAAGCCATATAACTAAAATGGGTTGCACTTGCACCTAGAGAATATATGCCTAAAGGCCCAAAACTATGGCTTGGCCCAACATATATGAAACTAATGAGCATAATCAATTAATAAAGGATGGAAACTGGTTAATCTCAGCTTAGAACTCAATTTCTACCAAAGATTAGGTTCAATAACTAAATGCATTGAACTTGGACAAGCTTCAGTACAGTATATGCCCCGACCTGGCTTATGTGCAATAATAACCTATGCCCAAGTCATTAGAGCGTTATCCATACACTACAGAAGAATCAATCATACCTGTCCCATAACATCCTGAAGCTGCTGAAAACTAGTTGCTTCTAGTGAGATTTCATTAGATAACACAGAGCTCATGCAAGAGCTTTCCTGTACAGTAGAAGAATCAATTTCTGTGGGGGCGAATTCTATGCCTGTCTCCACCACTTCACTATCACCTCCAACCTCATCCTGTATTTGATGAAGTTTCTTCTGTACTGGAGCTTGATCAGCAAATGTATCCTAAAACATATGTAGATCATGTTACTGCTTATTAGACATCACAGTTTGTATTTACTGTGGATGATCTAGCATTATTACCTTTTCCTCTGTTATTGCAGTAGAGAACTTTGCAAGATGATTAGAAGATATCTCCATAGATGGGACATTATTTGAAGCATGACGACCCGAGACTTTATAATTTAGAGGATGATTTTTTGTTTCAGATTTAATACTGGAACCTGTTCGTGTGACTGAAAATTGATGTGAAGGATGTCCATACTCTTGGTGTTGATAAGGAATGTAGGCATGAAGGTACCTAGAGGAATTATCTCCCCAAAGTTGCCTTTGTTGAGAAGGAACTTGAGAAGAAGATGACACAGAAGAAAGTCTACAATCTGAAAGTTGTTGTGCAGGACCAGAGCTTTGGAGAGAGAATTCTGAAGATCGAATTTTTCTTTTTCCTGCTAGGTGTTCTTTGCTCCTTGATTGCTTGCTTTGTGTATTCTCCTGTCACAGGGTGATACAGTAAGTGCAAAAGTGAAAGACAGAATTATCACAAAATTTCTGGGTACATTGGATTTAATTTTCATATAGTAAGACATACATCACCCCATTCAGTCCAAGTTGGACCCAAGGTTAGCGATTGAGAAGTTGACCATCCAGCCATTGACATACAGATTGATGATTAAGAAAGATACAGCAATGGTTGAAAACCCAAAGAGTGGATTATAAAATCTTTTAATCTGAAGATTTATAAGGCACTTCCCATCCGCAGAAAAAATAACAATGAAAGAGAGCTTCTAACTATAGGCAATTCTAATAAGCTCAAAAATCTCAATTTTGTAAACAAAGCATAACAATCTAGCACAATAAAAAAGCTTCCAATGCAACATCTAGCATGGAAAGTGTTCTCTTATATATAATGCAATTGGTTGCCAATGATGAGATCCAACTTTTCTCTTCATAAAGGATGACATAAAACTATTCTAATTTAAAAACGTACAACCAACACTTACCTATACATACAGTGAATTTACAGTCAACACTATCTTAGATATATGGTGAGACACATCACACAAGGGCCACAAAACCATGGTCTTAGCTCATACATATGGTACATCAGGATACTGAACATGTCCTGATGCATCAGGGTCCTAAAATCTCTCCGACAAAGAAGTTTTCTTAATGGCATGCCAACTTGAGTTATTATAACTGATACGATGGGTTTCTATATGATAAGTGGAACTAGCAAGCCATGAAAATTACCAAATGATGCAGGCCTAGGGTTAGGGCTTGCATGAAGAAGTGCCAAAGCACGATAAGAAGCGCCGAAGCACGATAAGAGGTCTCTGGAGAGACAATAACACAATGAGGCATGTCAAAAGGGATAAAAACCACAAATCTATTAATCAACTCGGATTATTCCATATTTACAATGGCCTATAAATAAGAAAAGAAAACTAAGGGGCTAAGTCACCTAATCAATCTAGGAAATTAAGGAATTTAGAAACTATCCTAATTACAACCCATTAAATAAAATTAGAAAACTAATGACAAATAATTAAGAAAATAAAAATAAATTAAACTATCTTGGCCCCATGTGTGTGGGCCACAGGTTGTGTCACCATATTTGTGCCTTCACATCCTATTAAACCACTTTCATTACTTAATGGGGTCTGAGATGATATTTTGACCTTGTCAGGACCCTATCTTCATTTACCTGCAAAAATTTAGGAATATAACAAGTTTGCAGAACACCAGCACCCAATATATGGAAAAAGTAAATCCATTTTGTTCTAAAAAAGAGAGATAGAGAACTACAAGAACTATGAAACCAGTAATATGGAACATGAATCTTTTAACCTGATCTATAGATGCAGAATCCTCCTTATTTTCAGTATCTGCATCAAACCAATTGGAATAAGCACATAAATCACTAGCATCTGAATTCCAAGAACCTTTCTTTGGAGTGTCGGAGCCCTTTCCATTATCAAAATCAGTGATTGCAAGATGATCCCCAGCAGGCATTAACTTCTTATCAGTTTCACTCTCTAGTGTACTCTTCAAGACTCTCCCTTCTGAATATGAAGATCTGAAGCCTGATTTAGTAGTGTCATCCAATTGATCAATTGCATGTGATGAAGTTGAAATCCATGACAGGTCATTAACAGTATCACCCTGCCCAAATATGGAATCACAATTTCTGCCAGACCACATTATATAAAACAGTAAGTCTGAGAATCAATTAATTCTAGGCTAGCATCACTGTATGTAATGGAACCAAAAAACAGAAAATGTTATATTGCCACACACATGCATCCTAGTTGTTCAAGCCTCTTTTCTCCATTCATATTAGATGCATGTACAGGATCCAGACCATTCATTTTTGCTATTGTGGATGGGTATCACTTAAAACCCACGCCAGCATGATTCAAATGAACAAGATTTTTTTTTTTCTCTAGTGAATGTGACTCTTGGTCATTCTTTCTCTAACCATCCATTGATAATTCCTAAGGAAGCAATTTTTGTCCAACTGTAGTGATTTTTGGTATGGAGCCCTCACAACAGGGCCCATCAAAAACAGCCTGGATCTCATGCATGCAGGCCATGTTTAATAGAGGTAGGTTGTGATCAGTAAAGTACATGTACAGGTCAAACCCTGGATGTGCTACATGTATATAAACAAAAATACAGAAAGGCAACTTGGAGATTACCTAAACATTTTGTCAACATCATCAAAATTACCAATGTCAGGCCATCCATAATCCAGCAGATCATTACTCTCCTTCCGGTCATGTCCATTTTTGAAAAACTCAAGATCACTTGCTGCAGTAGAAATATCATCAAGCTGGAAATGACACAAGCTGTTGTCAACCACCATGTCTCCATTTCCAAGGATAGGATCATCAGAGCTAAAATCATCGCCAACTGAATCTACATTGCCACTTTTAAAGCAATTATTTGATGTTTTGGTTTCCTTAGAAGTGTAAGAGTCGCATGAAGCAGGAAAAGCATTATCATGTACATGAGACCATGACCCCTTCTCCAGCATTGGAGCCTTTCTGTCGTCACCTAGAGTAGAATGAAAAGTAGATTTCTCCTTTCCTTGCAAGATGTATTTGGTCACAGAGGTTTTACCATCTGTGATCGTTCCATTGGCATTTATTACTTCACTCCATGGCCTCTTATGCCAATCACCCACGCATACAAAGTCACTAACAGCTGTTCCACCAGGATGAGGTACTATATGATCATCGTTCCCACCAAACTCGTCCCACAAAATATCTTCAAGCTGGTAAATTAAAAAAAACACGCACATAATAAAATGTTTTATTTAGAAATACTACAAGAAAAAATTTACCATGAACATCTGATATAACTCCCTTAACTCATGAAGATGATAAAACAGTACTATTTTAGAGCAGTAATAATTGATGATGAGAGAAAGTCATGTAGGCAAATAGATACTTGCAAGTAAGGCAAGCAAATGAATCTGGAGAAATATTTTGCAGCACAAGAGGCAGATTTTCTATTCTAAAGTCAACTAGCATTGTGAAGCACTACTAACTGAGAATCTATCCATAATATGCTTATATATGTGTGTGCATATATGTATTGGAAATGGAAACAGTACTTTATTGCAACAAAAATAATTTTAAAAAGAAAAAGGCAAAACCCTCGAAACCGCAAAACACAACACAGCACAACCCAACCAAATCAAAACTAGAAAATAGAAAGAGAAACACCAGGACCCAACCAACAACAAACACTCTCCCTAGAGACCAAGCATCAAGGGGGAATGAATAAACTTTACCAATTCATCACACAGCTCCAATAGCTCCCTTCTCCTTGGGACCTATGGGCCCCTTAACAACTGTGAATAAGAAATTTAAGCATTTCCAAACTTATTACCCCACCAATAATACAATTTGGAGTTGAGGACATGGACACCATGAAAAAAATTCAATTTATTCTTATCCAATAGTAACGCCGACCATTTAACCTCTGATTTAGCTTTAATTTGAGTATCATCAAAAAATCCATCGACTATGATCCAAATCAGTAAAGTAATATCTTCAAAATCACTTATAGAGGTAGTCCATTATTCATCACCACATCATAAGTTTAATAAACAATCCTAACAACTTTTTCGTTTTTCTCTTCCCATAATGACCATAGAATAATCGAGAAAATCAATTGCACATTATAAAACATCTAGTAGACCCAAACCCAGAACAAAAATCCTTTTACAATCAGGATGTACTTAATCTAATGGATTTCTTCAGTTTGAAACCGAAGAGATCCAAGTGAAAATTTGCATCGCGTACATGGTTGACCCTTCAAGGTCTTGGGATGTGATTTAAGCACATGATTAAGCACCATTTAAAAAAATGATTTAAGTACAATTTCCACGGTTAAAAGTGAAAATGAAATAAAATAAAGTGCTACATGTGCCAAGAAGAAGCCAGAGTTGCTCATCTTAGCGGAAAAAACATACAAACCCAATGGGCTGCCAACAGCAAGGAAGGCACATAAAGACCAGTTGGGTTGAAATGACAAGTTTGATCCTTGTATCGGTTCTCTTATGCAGCTATCAATTATCATTAAGGAAAACAAAATTAAATCTAAGGATTCATTCATAAGCACCCCAAATCGCAATTCATATGTGCATCTAGTATAATCTGGAAATTGAAGTTTCCATTAGGTTCCAATCTATTTTCCCAACTCCATGCTCCCAATCAGACCCAAAAATGATCTTCAAAAACGGCGTTACGCAAGTAATTTACAGTTTCCTTGCACCCTCTCCCCGGAAACAGAGTGGAAACTCATCACAAGTAATTTCAGTGCACTCAAACAGATTCAAAACCAGATTGCCAAATCTCGTCCACTCGATAATACTCAAAACCTCATACTACTCGATCCTGATACATCCTAAAATCCTAAAAATCATATCCACCAGAAAGAATCATTTTATAAAAAGAAAACAATTTTTACCAATCTTTACCCCCAAAAGAAGAAAAAAATCCGTACTTTCTTCTCCAACTTCTCTGATTCCATCAACCAGCAGCAAAGAACATCACAAAACAAGACAAACAATTAAATTCAAAGAGAGAGAGAGAGAGAGAGAGAGAGAGAGAGAGAGAGAGAGAGAGAGAGAGAGAGAGAGAGAGAGAGAGAAATCCGCAACAGAAGAAAGAAATTACACAAAAAGAAAAGATGAACAGAAGAAGATCAAACTCAAACTTACCTCATACATGCCCCAATCCGACATGCCTCTCTAAAAACTTCTTATCCTCCACTGAATCCAATTCCAGCCGTCCGATCCAACCACATCTTGAAAGAAACTCCAAAACCACAAGATCCGAAACCCCAAGACCCTAAACCCTAAAAACTCCACTCAGAGAGAGAGAGAGAGAGAGAGACGCAGGAACTAAAACCCTAGATCGAAGTCCCGCGAGAGAGGCTGATGAGAGAGAAGCTCGAATTTTCCAGAACCGCTTTTGTTTTCTTTGTTCGAACGACCGTGACGAACATTTTTTTATCAAATATTTTAACAGAACGTCGGTCTCTGATCGACACGTGTCGAGGAAATTAAAAGGAGGAGAGTGCATAGACGACGCATATCGCAACGGGTGGGCGAGAGAGAAGGAGAAGATCCGATCAGTTCCTGACGTGTGATTGGCTGAGGAGGACTCTGCGGTGCCGAGAAGAAGACACGTATCCGGGACCACATGGTGGCAGGACACGTGGATTCACGCAGCTGCTTAGGCATGGAAAAGACGGGCCGGAGTAGTCGGATTGTAGTAAAAAATTAAAAGAAGAATGTTTGGCGGGCTTCTTCAGTTTTTCGCGGACTTATCGTGAGATGTTGGGGTCGGGTCGGGTCGGGGGGAAATTATCGTGCCCGAGAGAACAGTGCTCGGTTAGTGGTTGGGTTTAGAAGGTGGTCCCATCATTTGGTCTAACTAGAGAAATCCTGAGGCTTAATAGCGGGGACTGTTTGTAGACATCAGAACCGTTCAATTGCCATCTAAGTTTACGGGATATTTGGTTTAACCTAGAGAAATCCTGAGTCCTAATAGTGGGGCATGTTTGTAGACATCAGAATCGGTCAATTTATGTCATCTAAGTTTACTAGATAACCGTTGGGTTGGCTGTTTAGAAAAATATAATATGAAATGTTTTTTCATTATATAATCAATCCAACGGTGGAATAAATTTAAATTGATGTTACGTTTTTAGAATACTATATATAATTGAAGGATGTTCATTTTAAGCAATTTAGATTTCAATAAATGGGCCTCGTTATGGAGTTTTATTCCTTTGATTCATGATTTCTCTAGGTTAAAGGCTTATTGGATCCGGGCTCGTTAATAGAGAATAAATGGGTCAGCATATAAATTGACGATCAAATTAAAGAAAGGTGTATCTCTATAGTGTTGATGCTCAGGATGAACGGTTAAGATTGGAGTTTAAATCCTCTTTAACACTTGATGAATGGATCTCAGGGATTTTTGGATTGTTCGGTGTGCATGGTATTTTAGTGCAAACGCCACAGTGGAGCCCACATGATTACCAATCCGAATGGGCCAATGACAATGGAGTCCCTTGAATTTCACCGATCCCATTTTTTATACCTATCTGAATCGGTTGCACCGTTAGATTGATGGGTCAATCTTTTAAGGGTGAGACTTGTGGGCCGTTGATGATAGGGTTAAGATGATTAGTAGGCCCCAACCATATCTTTATACACTGCCAATCTCATCTCGGGGTGGGGCCTCGGGTCAGGCTCAAAGTGGGCCCCACAGTAAGAAGAGTCCATGCACACTACATACAGGATAGATATATATATATATATATATATATATATATATATATATATATAGATGGAATGGATAACGATGATTGAGAATATCCATTTTATTTTTCATATGTATAATTAGCAGCCCCATTTTAGCATTGTTGGGCAATAAATAGACACTAATTTAGCAAGTGTTGTGGAGAATCTTTGTCATTAAAAGTGAGATGGGTAAGGATGAGTGATTGATTAAGATCCCCTCACCTCACCTGAGGGGCCACTTAGATGAAGGGAGGAGACATTGGGTGAGATAAGACAGCCTAAAGATGGGGGAATGTGGCATACCCGGGTCGAACTATGGGCAGTTAGGTGAGAACTGATTAATCATATTATTGGGATAGGACGCTAGTCTATCGTTGAATTAAAGTTTTGAATTATATGAAAAAAAATTAAAAATATTGTATAAGAAATAACATATACCGGTTATTCAATGGACACAATTGTATCCACTGGGAGCTGGTGGAGTGGCATAAAGAATGAGTTTGCTCCTTACGTCTTGTGTTAAAAGCCCACCCTAGATTTGTCCGGTGTATTGAGTTTAGCGGATGCCATGCTGGAAATTAATCTTGTTGGCTCAAAGACCTAAGGAATACCTATGCCTTTAGAAAGAAAGAAAAAAAAAAAAAAGTGCACATGAACTTTATGCACACCTCATAGTGGGGCTCACCTAATGACCCATCTAAATGGATCATATATTGAGACCCCTTTGTAGCAGGGGTATTTATCGGTCAGGCCGAACTATATTTAGACCCAACCTGCGTTTTAAATAACAAGCCCGACTCGAACCATAAGTACCTGTTCCGAGCCTTCCCACCTAGAATAGGTTATCCATTAACCACAAGCCTGTGTTTATTATACTTTATAAAAAAAATAGAAAATATTTATTGACCCAATTTATAGCCCACCTTGTTAGGATGTTGGTTTGTGTGTGAGACAAGATATGTTCGACTCCTCTCTTTTGTGCATTGATCATGATGGTGATGCACAAACTAGATAGGCTTTAATTTTCTTCTACTTCCAAGATTCAAGCAAATTTTGGCATCAATTTAGGTGCTTTCTCCCTCTTCTTCTTCCTTTTGTTCTCCTAAACATGAGCTCAACCCCACTGACCACTGATTTACAAACCAAACCATGTGTCTTGCACATGGGGTCCAATTGTCTCGCCAGGGGTGAGAAAAGGCTCAATTGTAATAATTTCTAAACAAGGAGATAAAATGGTAAGTTCCATCAATATAGGACATTATGTTTCACAATTGCTGATTCTTAAACACACCTACATGTCCACAGTTTTTCCTATGTGTTTCAGGTAGAAGATTTATCAAAAGTTTATTCCAGTGGATCATGCTCATTCTTGCACAAAATTTGAGAAGTAGAATTGTACAGAAAGAAAAAGAAAAAGAAAAAGATAAAAAAGCAAAAGAAAAAAAAAAGAAAAAATAAAAAAAGACACCCTCCAATTTCCAAACCTTCCCAAGAAGGATCTTGGCCTCGCAGAATGCATCCAGCAAAACTACATTCATATCCGAGTTGACTCATGATTCGGCCAAATTACCTACGTTCGGACAAGAGAAAAAATGTTGTGAGAACTTTCTTCCTTCTACTTTTTGGTTTTCTTCTTGTTTTTGTATATATATATATATATATATTTGAATATAATAAAGTTATTTAAATGAATTCAGATATATTAATTTATATTTATAATTTCGTATACATTAAATATTTTTAATATAATTTAGATAAAAACGACTCTCCCGAATCACCACATTAACTATAGTTGGACAACTAAGTTCGAGTTTTCCAGCCTTGTGACTCATGTTCTCAACTCAATTGCCCACTAGACATAGTCCGGTTCCCCAATCGTCGCAGATACTATATAGGATCCGAATAACACCTCATGGAATCTCCATCAGAGGTCAACATTAAGATATTTTCCGACTATTAAAGATGAATTCAGCTCAGATGTATCTTCAAATTTCAGTTCAATAAGAGTGCCTCGCCACATCCTGATCGAGCAAACGACGGAAACACATAATTATCACCATATTAGCAACTATGTACTTTACTTTCAATCATGTGTTCAATCTTACAGTGGCACCCACCCACTCCTCTAAAAGTGGAATATAATGATATTATGCTACGGTCGAGATGGGATTCATCTTTTTTAACTGTCCGGACTATCTCTATATGGACCTAGGGGTATTCATGGATCGGGCCAGCCGGGGCTTTGGGCTGGGCTTGGACCAAGGACCTTCGTACTAGATAGAGGTAGGTACTTGTAAGCCACATGTACGTTAAATATGAAGCGGTCCTTTGGTAGTGGGAGAGTAAGCACCGACCGTTACATAGCATCAGCTTGTCACACAGCCCACAAGACACATAGCCAACTCTCACTGTCTGCAAATTCTTACCTTCACAAAGAAAAAGAAAGGATTCCAAATCAACTTCCAGAACCATCATCCACTTTTTCACTCTATTTAAAGACCCCATTCATGATTCATCTCACACTACATTTCTTTCAATCTTTATCGAATTGCATTTCTGGAGATTGCAATGGCGACTGTAAAATTCCCAGAATTGGCTCCCCCTCCAATGGAAGACGCAGAGCAGCTTCGAAAAGCATTTGAAGGTTGGTTAATCTGATTCTCTGTACTTGGTTTCTTATCAAGATTCTCTTTAGTTGTAAGATTTGAAATGTTTCATGTTTTGAAATTTTGTTTTTGTGTTTGAATGTTGTTAATGCAATGTTTTCATGATGGAGTTGGATTGATGGGTGTGTGGGTTTCAATGGATGGATGGATATATTGCAGGATGGGGAGCAAATGAGAAGTTGATTATAAACATATTGGGTCACAGGAATGCAGAGCAACGAAAGGCAATTCGTCGAGCTTATTATGAAGCTTATAAAGAGGATCTCATTAAAGCATTACAAAAGGAACTTTCGAGTGACTTCGAGGTCAAGTCTTCTTTTAAACACTGATCACACTTGTAATTTGTAATCAGTTTGATATTGGTTTTAACAGAAAATGCTTGACATCGATATCAGAGCTACCGATCTTTGCAATTGAACGTAAATGTTCCAGCTTTTGCTGTTTTTTACTATTAACATGGTATCAAAGCTAGAGCTAGATAGCACGAATTTGAAACTTATGGGAGACATGTTATCTCCAATTGGTGTTTTTGATTATTAACATGGTATTAAAGCTAGATAGCACGAATTTGAAACTTATGGGAGACATGTTATCTCCAATTGGTGTTTTTGATTATTAACATGGTATTAAAGCTAGATGGCACGAATTTGAAACCAAGGGAGTTAGACCTACAGTTTTTTTTTTTTATCTGTTGATTTTCAAATTTAAATGGTTTCCTAGATTGGGTGTTAGAATTAAATTATTAAGCCGTTCACTAACAACTTGAGCTTTTGGTGTTACTGGCCTTTAACACGGCTAAGAGGAACCTCCAATGGATTGCAAGAGATAATTTTTTGCCAGCACAAGCCGTAAATTTAACACTAATTTGAATTATACTCATCTGTGGGTTAAGTCTCATAAAAAATGCAAGACACCATTAAAATCTTTGGGTGAACATCAATGTATTGATTTCCTTAGTGTTGACTTCTGATTACTTAATGTCTGTAAACTTAAAAGGGATGTAGTCTTTTTTCTGCTACTGTTTATAGTTTGAAAATGTTAGCTGAAGTTCTCTCCTCACACAGAGAGCTGTATTTCTTTGGACTTTGGATCCTTCTGAACGTGATGCCGTGCTGGCTTATAAAGCTGCATTGAAGTGGAAACCTGGCAATCATGTTCTCATAGAGATAGCATGTACAAGATCTCCACATGAACTATTTTTAGCAAGGCAATCCTATCATGTTTTTTATAGGAGATCCCTGGAAGAAGATGTTGCAGCCCATACAGCTGGTGACTACCGCAAGGTACATTTTCATCTTTGGACATTTAGAGATCACCCCACTACTTGATTTCTTTCGGTCTTGATGTTTCTTCAGGAGGTAGTTGCATTTATTTTACAAGTTACTTAATGATACTTGATGAAAAGAGAAGGTGTTTCAGTCTAGGAATTGGATGAGTGGAGATCGGAGCTCACCTTTTGGTGATATGAGCCATTTGGTAGGCTCATCATGGAATGGACCATGCCGTATCGCAATATCATATGAACCCAGCCTTTGGGTGACAATGGACAATTTGAGATCCAATCTGATTGAAACTTTTGGTGTTTCCGGGTTATTCCACAACTGTGAATTGAATTACCAAGAGGTGGCCCTGTTACATGCTTTTGGCCAAGAAATTTGCTCAATTGTGCACCTGCACGCACACCCATACACATTTCCTCATCTTCCCAAAAGACAGAATTTAAACTAGGCTAGGTAGCTTATTTATGTGAATGTGTTTCTGTGTTAGTTATTTTGGTCCATACCTCATAAACCTCTAGTGTGATTTCTGATAGTGCCTATGCTGTTTCCCCCAGCTTTTGCTACTTCTCGTTGCCTCTTACCGATACGATGGACCAGAGGTGAACATGACACTGGCAAAGGCAGAGGCTAAGATACTGCATTTAAAGATTGCAGATAAGGACTACAGCCATGACGAATTCATCAGAATTCTGACTACAAGGAGCAAAGCACAGTTGAATGCGACATTCAATCAGTACAACGATGAATTTGGGCACGCAATCAACAAGGTTTGTGTTCTACTTCAGTTTTTATTGCGTGAGAATCGAATGTATCCCCCCTGATATCCCTGTCATTGGGAGTTCATAATTTTCTCTTGTTAAGAGTGATTTGAATCTAGGAAAAATGACAGTACTCTGCTGCAATAACCGTTCCAGGGAGCTTGGAAATCAGTGTTAATGATCCATCATGTTCCATTTGCTCAGCCTATTTGTATGCATCTCACATCTTTTGAGACATTCCTTGCCAGGATCTGGAGTCTGATACTAGAGATGACTACCTCGCGGCCTTGAGGGCTGTGATAAAGTGCATGACCCGTCCAGAGAAATATTTTGAGAAGGTTCTGCGACTAGCAATCAACAAGTTGGGAACAGATGAGGAAGCTCTTATCAGAGTGATTACCACTCGGGCAGAAGTGGATTTGAAAGCAATAAAGGAAGAGTACTACGGAAGGAACAGCGTTCCTCTGGAAGTTGCCATTGCCAAAGACACTTCTGGGGATTACGAGAAATTCCTACTTGCGTTGCTTGGGCATGAGAACGACTGAGTTCTCTGCATTTTGTTGGACTAGTGTGAATTTAGATGAATACTGTGTCATCACTGTGTGCTTGTGTGTAATGGTAGTTTAGTGCTTAGGAGAGTTGCCTATCATGTCTATAGGTACAGTTTGTAGTTTTTAGATGGTTTCTTCTCTCTGCTGCTTTGGGTTTTTCTGGTTTCTCATGGGAAGAATAATGTTTGATTTAGGGAGGTGTCTCTCTGCTTTGGCTTGCAATATCTGTTTGTTACCAGTTTGTGTATAACACTGTAGTAAAGTGTGGGCTGATATATTGAGCAAGTTTCTTCATACTAGAGGCACTCTGTTTTAGAGATATATTGTGCATAATGATCCTCTTATTTTAATTTTTTGATCTTGGGGTTAAGTGATAAAAGCGGTCTCTAGTTATGGCTGCTGCTTTGATTTTCTTAATTGGGATAATCTTTTTATATCGTTTTAGTCATATGCTTGAGTTGTACAATTTATAGGCTGTAGTTCAGTTGGTTGGGGACGTGTGTGTGTGCATGTGCAATTATTTTTCTTGAAACATAGGATCGATCTTTGGTATTGTTAATTAATATGGCTCAATAGAAATTAGTAAGTCTTGGTTAACCGGGCTCTTAGATTGCCCATTTTTACATGGCGAGTTAGATGAACAGATTTATATGCATCAACCAGAGGGGTTTGAAATTCATGGAAAGGAAGACCACGTATGTTTGCTGAAGAAATCGTTGTATGGCCTGAAGCAGTCTCCTAGGCAATGGTACAAGCGTTTTGACACCTTTATGGTTGGAAACGGTTATTGCAGGAGTGCATATGACAATTGTGTCTATCACAAGAAGCACTCAAATGGCTCGTATGTCTATTGCTGTTATATGTTGATGACATGTTGATTGCTGCAAAGGACATGTCTGAGATCAACAGGTTAAAGGCTCAGTTAAATGGTGAATTCGAGATGAAGGATTTAGGTGCTGCAAAGAAAATTCTTGGAATGGAGATTCGAAGGGACCGGAAAGCGGGAAAATTATATTTGTCACAAAAGGGGTACCTTGAGAAGGTTCTAGAGCGCTTTGGTATGCAAAGTTCAAAACCTGTGAACACTCCATTGGCAGCCCATTTCAAACTTTCCGCTGCTTTGTCACCACAAACTGAGGAAGAGGTGGAGCACATGTCTCGTGCTCCTTATGCTAGTGCAGTTGGGAGTATCATGTATGCCATGGTTTGCACGAGGCCAGATATTTCTCATGCGGTTAGTGTAGTTAGCAGATACATGGATAACCCCGGGAAGGCCCATTGGCAGGCAGTGAAATGGATACTCTGTTACTTGAGAGGTACTACTGATGTTGGGATAGTGTATGATAGAAGCAACAACATTTCTGGAAGTGCTATTGGATATGTTGATTCAGATTTTGCTGGAGATTTAGACAAAAGAAGGTCCTTGACAGGTTATGTCTTCACTTTTGCTAGCGGTGCCATTAGTTGGAAGGCAGCATTGCAATCCAAAGCTGTCTTGTCTACCACTGAAGCAGAATATATGGCAGCTACAGAGGCAGTGAAGGAAGCTATTTGGCTGACAGGCTTGGTTGGAGATCTGGGATTGGAAACAGAAGCTAACAACTGTTTTCTGTGACAGTCAGAGTGCGATCGATCTGACACACAATCCTAAGTATCATGAAAAGACCAAACACATTGATGTTATGGCACACTTCATTCGAGATGTCATCGCCGAGGGTGCTATTGCAATAGCCAAGATTGCTACGGCGGAGAATCCAGCAGACATGATGACCAAGACTATTCCAGCAGTCAAGTTCAAGCATTGCTTGGACTTGATCAATGTGATCAGTACCTGAGTGCCCTCAGGGGCAGGTGGAGACGGTGAGACGTGTTTTGTGCATAAGGATCAGCTTCAATGTTCGCCAAGGTGGAGATTTGTTAATTAATATGGCTCAATAGAAATTAGTAAGTCTTGGTTAACCGGGCTCTTAGATTGCCCATGTTCTACTGTGATTAGAAGTAGGCTTGTTATAGGTCTACTGTGATTAAGAAGTAGTGTCTGGGTCTAAAAGGGTTTTGGGGCTGATATTATAAATAGAGACTAGGGGTCTCTAGGATGTATATCTTCTTCTGATTGCATAGTGATTCTCCCGTTTTCCCGTGGACGTAGGCCAAAAGCCGAACCACGTAAATCTCTTGTCTTCTTGTACGTGATTGATCTCTTCTCGTAAGCCCTAGATCACAACAGGTATAAATGGAAATCTAAAGAGAGTGGAATACTTCCGCGGACCAGAAGTGGGAACGATAGCAATTACACCCTGTTTTTTGGGCTGTTACATTGGAGTTCTTGGTACTTGTCATCTATATCTTATTTCTAGTCTTTCGGTCCTGATCTAAAATTTTGTTACATCATGATCATATCGAAAATAGATAGGAATAATTTGTTTATGATGATGAGTTAATTTAAGTCGACGATGATGATATTAAAGCTAAGTTTCATTAAGATAGTTTTCACCAGCTTGGTGTGTTCTTGCCCTCCATGATCAATTCCAGAATTCCAGCCCATCAGATGCCAACCATCTACTCATTTTAGTCTTTAGTTAAAATTGGCTGCATCAAAAAAGTCCTAATCTTTCGATTCATGGCCCTCAAGTTTATTAGACAAAAAATAAAAATAAAAAAATGACTCTAAGAGTTATATTGCACATATAGTTGATCATATATAAATTATAAGCTTAACAGTCTCAAACTGGGATTGGATTGGCTTGGAGTTTTGAGTTTCATTCGTGCTGGAGCCTGACCTTCCCACATGCAGTTCAGATGGGGTTCGAGTCTGACCCAATACCCAACCTTGCACCCCAGATTGCTTCTTTTTGCGTCCCAACTCCCAACTCAATAAGAAGGGCTCCTTGCCAATACTTAGCTGCCGGGGGGATTGAACCCCGGGTACATCACCTCGTGTGTAGGCTCTTTTTTTATTTGAATGGGCTGCCTTTCTGTGTGTGTGGGCTCTCTTAGGGGATGTAGCCCTCTTGGCTGAGGTACCCAAAAAAAAATTAAAAAAACTCCCAACTCATTATAATGGAAATGTACAGAGAAGCATCACTATTGGAAATTCTATCCCTAAGATCAACACCAAAATTGACTCTTTTTTATCCAAGATTCATGCTACTTGTTTAGTAGAAATAAAATGTGTTGGCCAACATCTTCATAGTAAAATGACACATGAGATGGAATTTCATGTATAATTTATACTTATTTTCCCATAATAATCTTAAAAGTGTGACGCTTAACTCAGCCAGTCGAAACTTTGCCGGTTCCAAGCATGGGTAAAGAGAGGAGGGTTGCATGAGGTAGGTGACAACCAGCGTAAAATTTGTTGCAACTCAAACATGAATGATGAGAAAATAAGAACCCAACATAGGCTAAGAACTACCGAGGCTCTTATGAAAATGATGATGAAGTTATACGAGTCTACTGAGCCGTTCAGATGGGAATACAGAAGTAGAAATAAGGGACAGTACGAATATAACTGTGGGACTCTTTTTCCATTGACATTTTTTCCACCTTTTTCCCCTTCTCCAAACAGACAAAAATAGTAGCCTAAGAACTACCAAGTTACAAAAAAAAAACAGTACTCTTGACGGACTCTGGGAAATTCGGAATTTTTAAGGCCCATTTGTTTGTGTAATTGAATGCATAGGAATGTAAGTTTTCGATTTCTGAAGTTAAAAACTGAAGACAAAAAAAAGTAAATTTTCATAGATGACCATCAAATTATCTCCCCTCAAGGGAAAATGACTCCAGAGGAGGTGGGAAATGAATACCCAACCACCTAATATCGTTCGCCCTCACCTCATGTCCTCCACGCCTCACCTCTTTAATAATCCTTCAGTGAATCTCATTTGAACATGAATTTCTATGTATTATATACAAATATACAGGTCCTTAGTGAATTTCTCAGGCACTTGGAACTCACCAGTCTCTTCAATTATAGCCCAACTATTTTAGCATTATGTATGTGGGGCAACAGATCACAGCCCAAATTATTCTAGCATCATGTAAGTGGGGCATCATAGCTTGCATCATGTAGGTGGGGACAGAATCATCAAAAGCACTATCTTAGTTAATCTTTGCTTGAAGAGCTGTCCACAATATTCTTTCAAATTATTGCGGAAAACAATGTTATAACATGGCATTGATGGAAAATCACAGAATCATCACTAAATATAACCATAATAGTCAAAGCCCATTTCTTATATAACTGGTAGCAAAATTGAATTATTCTCAACACTGTACAATAACATACAGCATCCTTCCCGTTTAACGGATAGATAATCAGAGTTCCAGACTAACAGGCCGCCCATGGTCCAAGCAAAAGCAGCAAAATTGCTTATTTTTTACACTACATTCTCATGCATGTATCTCCATGCAACCCTAATAATCACCTTTGCGATATTGACAGAAATTACAGTTCCAAGTTCCAACTCAAAAACCCAGTAACATGCTATTAATTATGGAGAACAGCACTATTCTTACCAGATAAAGGATGTACATTACTTCTTCGAAAGGGCGTGTGAGAAGATCCGCTTACAATAGGGGCTGGTTCGCAGAATTGCTGCATGAGGTCGAATGGCTTCAACCAATGAGTTATAAAGAGGGCCCTGCTTGTTTCAAAGTAGAGAGGAAAAGATCAGAAAATTCGTCACAAGCATTATGCTGAATCAAAACAAAAAAGTATTTTTTTTTCATTTTTTTTTTTTAATTTGAGCAAAGGTATGGCCTGGCCCGGGCACACCTTCTGGTGACAAAAGCCATCAATCTGGTAGGCTCCATCATGGAATATGATGGAATAGGTCATGACTCAAATATCTACCATTGGATAACTAAAATCCTAGCAAACAATGGAACTGGACATTTTTCAACCACCATTTCTGCTGTTGAAATGAGTAGGAATGTAGGATCATCCAATGGGAGAAATTTTGAGACAAATCTTCCTTAAGGCCATCATATTAACAATTTACAATGAAAAGGTGCACCAAAAATGAAAGTTTGTTGTGCTGAACATTTATGCTCCACCAGAAATTGTACTTGTCCTTATTAAGCAGTGTTAGAAGTATGGTGAGGCAGATTGATGATGAAACCTTGGAAACCGATAGAGCACATTGAATAACATAGTTAGCAAATGGATCTTGTAGCAACTGCTCAAACCGGGACGAAGAAAGAAGTTCGTGGATGATCCTTGATCGGGGTTCTTCTCCAAAGACTTCGAGACATTTTTCAACAACATTGCTGCTGAATTTCTGTGTTGAGAGATGTACGTAGTTTCCTTCAAATTGAGAAATAAAATTTGCAGTTGCAAATGGGATCTTTAACTTCAAGATGTATTGAACAACATAGTTTCTGAAGCACAAAGCATTGAAGCAACCAAACAAGAGTTCTGTAAGCTGGAGAATGGTGTAACGATACTGTTCTATTGGAAGAACCGTTCAAGTAGAGAACAACACATTAATCTTTCACAAAATAAATATCAACATAGTGAAACCAAATCAAACTATCAATTTTTAATTTAACTAACCAACAAAATCATGTAAAATGAATATTGATTTCTACAAACAATGATCAAACTCCAGTTGGACTGAACTAATTTGACACTATTTTTCTTCTTCTTTTGAATGGTAATTCGACACAAACCGTCAATGAAAGCTTTGTCCTGACTAAACCATTCATTTTTAATTGGTAACATGACCTCAGGTTGCTATAGAGGACTTTCCACTTTGCCAAATGCTCTTGTACTGAATAACTCCAATTCACTAATTTAACTTTTAACAGGAAATCACAAAAAGAGAGCTCAAAACCATGAAAGGAACCAAACACTTAAAACTCTTGTCACAACATTTATTCATCATCATCAAAGCCTTGTCCCAACTATGCTATGAAACAAATCGATGCCATACTAAATGACACAGGCTCTCCCTAATCATTTCAAATGATTGTCACAAATGTCATAGCAACAGTAGTCATTCAAAATTGGATCTCCTCTTTCTATGCGATCAAGAGGCCTTTCACTATAATTTTTTTTACGATCACCTTTCACTATCATTAAACTACTGAAAGTATAATCTTCCCAACTACCTTGACTCTTGAAAGATTAGCATGTTGAATGAATGGAATTTTAAAAACAGATATTTGAATGATCACTAGTGTTTTTTTTTTTTTTTTAACCTGCTTCTCAAAATTCTCCAATATCCATTTTCACATTTTGAGGACTGATGTCAAAGTTACTGTAATCAACCTAGAAAGTGACTTGATCTTTAACACCTCAATAATTACCTCTGAGTGGGGAGGGCAAATTCAAATGGCACTCCAATGACCAGATATTCACTCTATACCACCTAATGAAACCAAAATATCTAGCCCATTCCAGCTTGTGCAAAGTAGAGATCTACAGGTTTAACTATCACATGTCTCTTCAACGAATCCATAATACCAACCATAATAGATGATAGAATGAAAACAACAATGCCAAAACATGTGGAATCACACAAGAGTCAATGTTGAATCGCTACTTAAATTGATGGACATGACACATGTCCAACTCTTTGAGAATTTGTGCATGCAAAAGAAAACAAAACCAGAAGCTATGGCATTCATCCTTCTTGTTATATTTATAAATTAAAGATAAAACAAAACATTTGAATCTATCTTAACCACTTAAAGATCTCAAGACTATAAAATTTACTTTTCAGTTTGAGACACATCCAACAAGTATCTAAGATATTTGATGGACTTTCCATCTATGAGAGTCCCGCACAAGGGGGCAGTGCGGGATTTTCAATCCCGTCTATCCCCCAAAACAAGACCCCCTGAATGAAAGGCACTTACTGCCTGCACGCGGCCCCTAGAGGAGAAAGTTCCCAAGATATTAGTAGAATCAAATAATAGGCACCTACAAGATGCAGATGAGGAGCTCCTTGGACTCAGACTCAAGGATGAAAATAGCAGTAGCGGCGGGCGTAGCGGCCTGCTGCCAAAACGCTACGTAGCGGCATAGCAGTGCAATTTGAAAAAATCGTCAAAAAAATATGAAAAAATTCTAGAAAATCTAGAATATTGGAAAATGAGAGAAAATGTATTTTTTTTTGCAAACGTAACTAAGGTAAGGGGGCGTAGCGGTCCCCTCACTGTATAAGGTCATGTATCGCTGTATAAATAGAAAATAATAGTAATGATCATTTTTTCACATGTGTTCATGTTGCTTAGTTATGCTAACTTAGAAACTAATGAAAAGCTTATAAAAGAAAAAACTATGTCATGAAGTCAAGACTTAAGAGTAACTAGAGAAAAAAATACATCTACCAAAGGGGGTGTCTAATAGGATGTACTTAGAGAAGAATCATTGAGAAGAACTCTTTGTATCGACTGTAATTCGGCAAGATCATGTGCTTTTTGGTGTTCTTTTAAACATAAAAGAATAGAAGAGTTGTGTAGAAATGTTATTTAGAGAGAAGAAGAAAAAAAATAAGTCTAATTATGCATTTTAAAAAAATTTGGAAAGTAGAAATGTTTCTCACCCCGTAGCGGCCCATAGCGGACGTAGCGGCCACTACGGGTGCGACAGCCGATAAATCGGCCGTAGCGTAGCGGTGGCGGCCGCTACGCTACGTAGCGGCCGCTATTTTTATCCATGCTCGGATTCCGCTTCACTTTTAAAAAGGGGGTGCTAAAAGGGGGGGCTTAGACCTCGACTTGACTTGGTTTGGATTGAGTTGGAGTCAGCTACTCAGCTGGCCGAGTCAACTCAGACTTGGCAGCATTTTAAAATCATGTTCACATTTGCATGTGAAGGTTCTTTTTAAATAGACTTCAGAATCTCATAAGAAAAATGCCGGGTTGAAAAAACTTGAAGGGTGTGCAAGGGGAAGGGACGTTGGAGGGTGTTAAAAAATCAAAATATTGTGGACTTTCTTTTACAATTAAAACAAAAGAAAAGGGTATTTCTAGAGAAAATTATTCAAAAGTTAAGAATAATTACCCAAAGTCATCTTGAGCTAGTAGAAGTCCATTGGCAGATATTTCTGCAACCAAGTTTTTCCGGAATTCTCCTGTTGAATAAAAAATGCATCGTTGCAAAACACAACATCCGTGCCGGTGAGTTGCAATATCGACACAATACTTTGCAGCAGCATCAAAGATGAACTGCACCAAAACACATGAAAATGTTACATAGAAAACTAAACAGAGATAAGGAAACTTTAATAAGAAAAAATATGAGCAATGATTGTTGCAAAACATAGCATCCATGTTGATGAGTTGCAATACCAATATACAAAGCTTCAGTATTGTTTATTTTTCAGTTTGAGAGTATAAATGTCTCATTAAAGGATGAAGGTACGAGTCATAATGGAAATAAACAAGCAGGTATACATATGGATTCTTATTTGGTATTCCATGGAAGTACATGCTGGATAAAGTTTTGCAAAAGATGTGGCAATGGGCAAACCATATAGTTTTGAATGAAAAAAAGAGGTATCAATCGCATGTCTTTGCAGAGGTACAAAGTTTTTGGGAAGGAATTCAACCGGCATTCAAACAAAATCCCAAGGCCTTCATTGTGTCCAAGTGGAATGGTAACATGAGTTCAGTGTCAAAATCAGTAAATTGATCTGACATAAGCATTTAAGCATGGCTAAAGTACAATACCATTGAACATCATTGCTTGTTATAATTTCATAAATACAGAGAATATTGTGTTATTCACTAATCACTTATCAGAACTGTATTAGCAAAAGAATTCATATAAACCCCATATTCTCAATTTGAATGAAACCATTCTTAATAACTTAAAAAATAGTACAATTACCTCACAAAATCTCCTACCATTTAGAACAACCATCAAGAGCAGGTAAACAAATCAAATCGACTAGCACTACTCAGGTTTAGTTAGTGGGCAAAGTTGCACACATTTTCCACTCAAGAACTCAGTTTCATTTGTGGGAATCGAAATAAGATTAACAAGCAAATATCTTGCCACAACTCACAACCACACTGGAAGGTATATCACAATGCGGGAGACCGCATGCACAAGCGCATACGCGCTCATATGTTGTGTGTTTGTGTGGATGAGAGCATCATAAAACTATCCTACAGCTAAATCTACGTCATACTTGGTGGTGGAAAAGAATGGAATGATCTCTCCTTATTTTTTTTGGAATGGTAAAATTAGTATCTATTTTTTCGTTTTTGCTAGGGAGGAACCAAACTCATGCACTCTCACCTCCTATGGGTGGCATATGGTGTCGCTGAAAATGGAACAAAAGTTGACAACATGAAAGGGGCAATATATGTCTTTGGGAGGCTGTATTACTTCAATCAAGTTGGCTTTGACCAATGCTTATCCTTGTTCAAGATTCCAGCAGCAGTGGCTAACAGAATTGAAAGACTCCAAAGGGAATTCTTATTAGTGGAAATAAATAGCAGACATTGGTGGAACAGACTTTATTAAACAAATAGTGGTGGAGATTGGGGAAAGAGAGAGATGCTGTGAAGTGTGAATGAAGGCAGTAGCAAGGTGTAGTAACATGGGAGTCAGGTAGAGGTAATGGATCAAAGTCTTCTCCGGCATGCAAGGGTATAAATTGAGTGGGTGAATTAGAGTCTTAGATGGGGAGAGTTTTTTTTTTTTTTTAGAGGTGTTTAGTTTTCAATGGGGAGGGTTTGGGGGTCACCATTTGGGAAGATCTATGAGTTGTTAATGACTCTTTAAAATTGAAATATCCATATTTATATTGGGTCTCTTGTGAATTTTTTTCATTAATTAGTTTTATCAGGTTTTCAGGGGAAGTGTGGACTGTGGAGTTTGGTGTTCACGAGGTCTTTGTCTGAGTTGGAGTCACTTGAGTGGGAGTCCTTGTTATTTATACGTAAAGACGCTTTCATTTGTTGAGATTCGCTAGATGAGAGCGGAAATGGGATTTTGTGGGAAATTTTACTACAAGATCTATGTTCAAGAAGTAGTTTCCCAGTATCTCATAAATCTCTCCATTCTTTGGCTTGGAGCGAACTTTTCCCTCCCTGAGTTAAAGCTTATGGATGGTATGTTTATCAAGGAAAATTCTTACATTGGACAATCTTAAGAGGAAGAAGCATTATATCAAAGGACACTTAACCAATTTGTGTTCTATATAGGATGGAGGAAGAAACAGTTGACATTATATTTTTGTCTTGTAGGTTTTCATGCATCTAGTGTAAATTGATTGATTTATTTGGTGTAAGGTGGGTGGTACCAATGTTATAGGAGAAGTTCACAATTTCTTAGGGTAGAGAACTGTTTGATAGAAGGGGCCAAATTTTTTGGAAAAGGGTTTCTTAGGTGGCAATGTTGTCATTATGGAAGCAGCAAAATAAAAGAATCAATCAAAGTCGGAAAATGTAAGAAGAGGTTATAGAGCAGGATAAAGCAAAATTAGCACACTGAGTTTCTATGAAAGAGGAATTCCATGACATACCTACTTTGGATATAAAAAGGAGTTGGAGTGCGACATTGTTGGGTGTAAGAGGAAAACTTCAAGTTACACCAATTCTCTGCCTAATGGTTGGATAAAGTTCAATGCGGACGGCGCTTCTAAAGGCAAATCAGAGCCTGCTGACATTGGCATGGTATTGAGAAATAAATGACACATTATGTGTTCCTTTTTGGTATGGCAGCTATTATCAAATCTAATGAAGTGGGGGTATTGGTGATCAGAAAGGCCTTGAGGATTTTCAAGACAAACTTTCCAGGAAACTTGATTATTAAATGGGAATTGAGAAATGCTATCAAGCAATGTCAAAGGAGAGAGTAGCTCCATGGAGGCTATTATTTTACATGCGGGAAATTGGGAAGTTTTTGTTAGACATCAGATGTGAATTTAAGAAAATTAATGGATCAGGAAATAATGTAGCGAACAGATTGGCTAAGGAGGGAGTTAATAGAGTTAGCTTATTTGTTGAGATCGGAAAATGTGTGAAGGACATGTGGGCAAAACGGAATAACACTTGAAGATGTCTAAAAGTTTCCAAGCACATCTGAGAGACAAATATGCTTAAGGATTCTCCAATAAAACAATAGCCCACAGCACATTTGGAATTTTCTCAATGTAGCTACCATGAGGTTATGGATGCAAGTCACTTTACCTGTAAAAAAAAATATATAACAAATAGCTTTGTCATCAACCAAAGTAAAAGTGAAATTCAATCTAGTCTGACATTCAAAACAATATATCTAACATGGATTATGAACTTTGAACTAATGAGCATCTATGTATAAGAGAGCCTCCAGAAATCCTCCAGACCCAAGTATACAAACAACAATTACAAGCACAGTGAACCTTAGGAAGGAATGAGTCTTGAATCTATACCTTATTGTCTTCATTGCTAAGACATTGCAAGCAACGTTGTACCACATGATTTCCATTTAGATCCTTAATGAGATCAAGGAAACCCGGTTTAAGAGCCGAGACGACCAAAGAAATTTGCCGCTGGATTTTGAGGGTGTCTATCAACTTCTGTACTGCACGAGTGCTGGAACAAAAACAATTCAATTTAAGTATTCATTGGAGCGCAAGGATGTGAAATTGGCTTAGAAAAAAGGTCCCAGAAACGAAAGAGAGGAAATAAATCCATAATTGAGAATGCCACAGATGCATACCCATGCATATTTAAAGAGATTTTCACAAGCTCTCCCGGAATTTCCGTTACCACAAGGATAAGTTGCATTCTCTGTTCTTCGGTGCACACGTCCAACAATTTCTGCATGAGATAGTTTCCAAATGGGTTCATCATAAGCTCAATTGCATGGTCAATAATCTCATTAAAAATCATCTGCACGTCTTGGAGTGTTCCCTCATCGAATTTGCGTTGTAAGAAGCGACAACCGTGCTGATCTTTTGCAATGTAGTAAATATAACCTTCAATTTCCCTTAGTGAATTATATTCTAGCGGCAAAAGTGGTGGAGCATGCATCATTGGGCTGCGCCCAGTAGAATTCAATTGGAGATCCATCTCCCGATTTTTCTCAGTTGGGTAGCCCCTATTCATACTGTTGTGAGGACACCTTTTGCGTTCCCTTGAAATATCATGATTCAGATCCTTCCCCTGTATGATGAGACTGTCCTCAGAAAAGGCGGCCTCCAAATTTGCTCCGCATCTGGTAAATGGAGGAGATTGAGGAGCACAACCATTTGACAAACTATTACGTGTTAGATTTCCAACATCTGCAGCCACCTTAGGGTGTGTCGCATGAGGTGAATGTTGCAACTTCAAGTCAACCCAGTTGCTGTCAGACTCAATTCCTTTCTGCTGTGCGAGGAAGGATAAATCAGTAACAGGAGTCCTGCTCATAGAAGGGAGAATGTTTGGAACCTGAACTCTGCTATTGTAACAATTTCTTTCATAACCAGCTTCAGCAAAAAGCTGGTTACTCAATCCCTCATTGCTCTTGCAGGCATGGTTCCGTGAGAAATTCATCAAATTAGTATGCTGATGTGCAGAAGGAAATGGATTGTTCCACCTATTGGGGAGAAGTCGTGACCCTGAGAAGTTCCCATTGTTACATTGCTGTGTTGATCCTAGACCAGATAAATTACCCACATGACGCTGCTGCAATAATCTAGACATCAACAGCTTCCTCTCCTCATCAAAAACTGCAGAATTTGGAACATCCAACCATCGGAGCAATCCAAAATCATTAGAAAATCCGTTCCTACCATGTTCAAATGGGTTATCTGTTACAACATTGCCATGGTTAGCCCCAACAGAAGGCCACCCATTGAACTGAGACCCATTTTCATCGCTCAAGCCCCGTGGGGACACCAAATTGTCGAACCTCAAAGCATCTTCATCCTCCTCTCTAACACGCATATTCCATAGCTTGTTAGACAGACCCAGTTCATCCATCATTCTTCCATTGACATTCTTCCCCACAGGAGAATTGACGAGCTCTGATTCCCCTCCAAACAAAAACCGATACTGATGATGTGTTCTTGGGTGCATTTGATATTTGATTGATGGCGGCGACAACGATCCATCACAGCCAGAAAGGGAACTAGATGAAGACCCTTCAGACTGCAAAGAGACTCCACTGACTGGGGATGGACAAACAACCCCACGATAACGTGAGGGATCCTCATCATACGTCCCAAGATTCATCTGTATTGGACTAGGACTAAGACCATGCCCAGAATTCATATAAACACCATAAGCATCATGTGAATGATGATGGCCATATTGATGATGAGGATGTTGTTGACAGAAATGATGATGATGATGATGATTAGGATGTTCTTGTTGTTCTTGTTCATGGGGATGATGCAGAGGGATGGATGTTGCATGAGGGATCTCATCCAACAGCATCTTCAACTCCTCATCATCTTCCTTATCTAGCTTCATGGTTTCCTAAATCTGTCCCACTTCTTCAATCTCCCAACAATAAAAAGAACAACACAACAACAAAAATAAGAGAAAAATCACAACACCCACATCACAAAATCAAACATACTCCCTTCCTTTTCATCCTCTTTTCAATTACTCCCAATCTCATCAATACCCAAACATCAAAAATAGAAAATAACCACAACCCAATATCAAAAACACCCCCAAACCCACATAAACCTCTCAACCACCTTCACCTTCTTCAATTTCCAAACATGAAAAGCAGATGACAATAAAAAAAACCGATCACACAAAAGAAAAACACAATACCCACATCAGTTTTTTCGTACAAAATGGATTGAAATATGGAGAGATAATTACCAAAGGACTGAAATGGCGGAGAAATTCAGTTACATTTCATCTGGGTTTTTGGAGAAAAATGCAATACAGATAGATAGGGAGAGATAAGAAATGGGAAAGAGATGAATGGGTTTTCATTTATATGGGTTCTGCAGTGTACATATACGGTTCTATACTGTAGATACTCTCCATTGAAACAGACACATATACACCTGAGAGAGAGAAGGGGACTAGAGGAGAGAAGAAAGGAGAGAGAGAAACACAGCTACTGAGAGAGAGAGAGAGAGAGAGAGAGAGAGACAGATATATGTAACTAAAACGATTTGTGATTATCTTAATTAAGACGTTATGGATCCAAATCAGATCATTTTTAGTCTCTTCACTTGGTGAATTTCTTGGATGAAGATTGGAGCTCATTGTAGGGCCCACCTCAAGTGAAAATCATATTTGATGTCACCAAAACTTAGCCCAATAGAGTTGTCCCGGCCGTAAGATTGAATATATGATTAATAATGTAATTAATATAATTTTATATATTATAAAATAAATCTTACGGTGGGGCCAACTATTAGAGTAAGATTTGGGGACATCCCTATAAGGTGACGGCATTCATTTTGAGGTGGGCCACACTCTGAAGTTTCACTCCAACTTTGAAATTCTCTTTAAAAGTGAGAAAACTAGAGGATTCAGATTCCCAATTCATCGGTGCCATTCATCTTTGCAAAGGCCAAATTAGACAAGTTTGCTTATCAAGTGATGATTGATAGAAGTTAATTTTTTTTTAAAGAAATCTAAGAATTGGGTGGCTAAGATTGTATGATTTATATGAATTTGTAGGATAGTGGCCATCTAGTGTGGTTCCCATGATGTCCTATTGAAAATATACTGATTTTTTTTTATAGTTAAAATATGTTGAAGTTGAGTATGATTTTAAGTCACTAATATAATCTGAATCGTTTTGAACTGTATCAATTTAACCATTGGGTGGGGAAGAGTTCATCCAATGGTTTGGATTGAGCAAAGTGGGCCAGAGTGTGACTTTCTTTCTAAATCTAAATGAAATGAAGCAAGAAGAAAAATATCTTTGGGTTGTAACGTGGTCCGAATCGTGTGCTAAAAGAGTCCGGATCCTATGTGGAATCTATTTTAAAGTTGATTTCTCATCCCTTCAATTAAATGTCCTGAGTTTTCTCTCAAAAGGAGTGGGCTTCACTGTAAAATTGAGCACCATAATGGAAATGTAATTAACACCACGTTAGTTGTAATGTCACATTAATGCTTAATCATGGCTTTTGATTAGACAAACGAGCTTACTCCGATTGAACTTGAATATGAGGACATCTCAGTGGAGGGGATGGGATTATCTTTAACGGTCCGGATTATCTCTATATAGGCCCCATGATAGATTTCAAACAAAAAATCATTATATGGTCCATATAATAGTGTACCAAAAGAACCCCGATGGGTAGCGCAGTTGGCCTAGGACCACGGTTTGCAGTTGGAGGTTGTGGGTTCGAAATTGCTCTACCACATTGAGGCCAAAGGGGGATTTTATTCGGCTTTCTCTTCTAGAACCCATAGAAATTATTCTGGCCCAAAGGACTGAAAACCTGCGTTATCAAAAAAAGGAAAAAAGAAAATTGCACCAGAGGATACAGACTATTGTATAAAAAGGTTGGACGCGGGCGTTTGAAAAAAAAGAAAAGAAAAGAAAAGAAAAGGAAAGAAAAGAAAGGACACATGTTCTGCCGTGCTCTTGTGTAGATGTCCATGCCAGACAGCCTCTGAGGTTAACCTGGAGGCCATTTATCATGGCCAAGGTGGGGAGTTGAAAGATCCAAATGGAACCACCATTTATAAAAGTTCAAGTCAATGCCATTATTTTTACCCCTTGATCAGTGACCCTCAAATAAAATGGTGTTAAAATGCATGATTTTTTTTTTTCGATCTACCGGTTCAGTCTATTTGGATTGGTTTAAAGCCACTGGGGTCCGTAACATATAAGGAGGGGTGTGGAATGCTAGGAGACATGCAATATAAACTAATTGGATTAGTTGATTCTAGTCATTCTAATCAAAGTATATTTGAATGCAGAGGATCATTTGGAGGTTCATAGTATAATTTCATCAAAGATTGGCAATGATAACATATGGTTAACCTTCTAATATTCAACATTTGAATAATATAATTGGACACTTCAAACTAAATTAGGATTATACTCACAGTAAAATGACATGTTTTGTAATGGATTAACTCCATCAAAAGTCAATTTTATTGGAAGGAATTACATATCCAATTAATGATGGTTGTGTCAGCAGTCCACTGAATTCATCTTGATTGCTTATTTCACTGCTATGGAGTGTCAAACAAATAACCAATTACACAACCATAATTAAACCTAGCTTGTACATGACAGGCTCAATCAATGCACAATGTGAATGGGGGCATGTGACACATGTATCCTTTTTTTTTTTTTTTTTTTTTTCTCATTCTTCTTTCTGTCATAGTCATTAGAATGTCAAATATTCTGTGACATGCCTTTGTGTTTATACTTTATACTAATGTTCCTTGTCACAAATTTCTTGAGTGACAAGTATTCACAGATACAGTAAAGTCACTATGGTCACCACTGGGTGGAGTGTACATCTTAAAGTGACTAAACTGAGCATTTAGAAGTTAAAAAACAGCTCAGACCAATGTGGGAGGCCCCACCTATTGGTGGGGTCCAAAACTTTACCGAGTCAGGAAACCATATGTGAATGTTCTTTTGAAAT
Organism: Camphora micrantha; assembly: GCA_003546025.1. Taxonomy (NCBI): domain Eukaryota; kingdom Viridiplantae; phylum Streptophyta; class Magnoliopsida; order Laurales; family Lauraceae; genus Camphora; species Camphora micrantha. Next base: position 1,511,592 of record QPKB01000003.1, on the reverse strand, counting down.
TCATCAAATACTGGCTTCCTAATACTGTAATATATTTGAGCATATGTGGTAGGAAGTTTCTAGGTATGAATTTGTTGTTTGGTTGCTTGAATTTGTTGTTACTTTTAGCCTTTTGAATTCTCCAATTACAATCAAATCATTCTGCATGTAGGATGTTGGAATTTGGAGAATTTAAGATGTTTAGCTTTGACACTAAAGTTTCATAGAATTTCACTAATCAAACACAGAAATTTAGAAATGAATAGCCAACACCTGACGTTGCTTTAAGAATTCCCACCACATAAAATATTCTATTCATCTCAACAAACAAATGGCTAGGGGCTTGTTGTTTGCATGCCATTGAATTTACAAGAATTCAAGACAGAAGATATACTATGTGTTTCTAGAGCTTGCCGGAAAGACGAGTGGGTTCCTGCAGATCGAAAATCCTTGGATGCTCTATCCTCTTCCAGCATTTGGAATTCCCTCTTTTGCTGCTTCCGGAATTCTAGGGATTCAAGAAGGTAAATTCGTCATTCCACATTTTCCGTTACGGCCATCTCTATTTGCATTATAATTTAAAATACAAGTAGGTTGAATACAAAATACCAAAGTCCAGGGAGTGGTCTGTATTTTGAGCAAAATACAGGTAGGTATTCTGCTATTATCCCTTTAAAATATGACTAGTGGAGCCTTGTACGTATGTACGATAATACAAAAAAATAAAATCATTGAAAAAATCGATATTATCAATCCCAATGGAGAATAACCAGTTTACGTATAGCTCTTTTTTTTTTGGCAAATTAACCAATTTACAATCACTCATTGTTCTTATAAAATTCAGTAGAAACTTCAATAGAAAAAAGTAAGAAGAATATGAAATAACAAGATATATGGAATGAAACCAACTTTAAAAAGTTGAAAACCAACCTTTTCTGGCTATATATGATTAGGCAAAACACTCAATATAGATCGATCGTCCGGCCTATTTTCCATTAAAATTTATCTAAAACCTAGCGCTAAATACATACCAAATTCATGTTGAGAAGCACAGAATGACAGTAATACCAATACAAAGAAATTTGAATATCATGGAAAGAAACAAGATTGATATGTCAAGATGAGGGCTAGAGCAACAACTTAAAAAGCTTTCTTGGATTAAGATGGCACCACTACCAAATTTTGAACCATGTACATTTGTGGCACTTCTGTTAGCTTTTTATGTATCATAAATAAGTTATGTTACATTCTAATTTTGTAGTGAGTGAATTTTTGAAACAAATATCATAATTTGAAGCAAGAGAACCAACTACAAAGAGATCTTTAGGCATGCACTCTCAGGAGGGCACAACTACTTCCTTCAAACTTTCTAGAAAAATTTAATGGAAAATTCATTATCCTAGCATTATAGTAATGTTGTTGCAATGTTGGACATGAATCAAGTCAAAGAGTAATACTGGTTCGACCTAAGATGATGCCTTGGATGAAGCATGCAAAATCATAAAGAAAGACCATTAGCACCGTTAAAAACAATTTAGCCCGTGAATGATAATGAAGGAATGCATGTTGCCAGAATTGCCTAAAACAAAAAAACAGGGACCCTAAAACAATCGCTTCAAATCAACATAAGAGGGTGGATCTAAAAACATGAGTCGGCATATCAAAATGATGAGTTCCATTGCATCATACTCATAAAAACTTAAAAGGAAAAATAACATACCTTATCATGATTCAAGAAGCAATAAGACAAGCCATTAGTCACTTGCATTGGATGTTGGTTTGATATATAGTAATAAAATTTAAAAGAAAACCAACTTACATGGAATGAAGAAATCATAAAAAGGCTTACATGACAAAAATCTGCATACGCTTGCATATTCACAAAAAAACTTTCATGACACCTCGATTATCTGGCTAGTAAGAAAATGAAGCATCTAAATAGACATTAAGCCTCTCCACAACATCTCCGTATCTTTGACTAGTGCACCCACACATCAATGAAATATCTTCCTCATTTCAACCCACTAATGTCACCCAAGTCCTCGTCCTCATCACTAAGCATGAAAACACCATACTTTCTTATCACAAAAAAACTTTCATGACACCTCAATTATCTGGCTACTAAGAAAATGAAGCATCTAAATAGACCTTAAGCCTCTCCACAACATCTCCGTATCTTTGGCTAGTGCACTCACACATCAATGAAATATCTTCATCATTTCAACCCACTAATGTCACCCGAGTCCTCATCACTAAGCATGAAAAAACCGTACTTTCTTATTAAATGGGATATATATATGTCCCAGTATTTCTTTTTTTGATCTGACACAAGCATACTATCAAACCACATAAAATAATTTTAATATTTTTTAGAGTAACTATTTGGTTAGATCTACTCGTGCATAGTGTTTTGTATCGATTGTGGATTTCTACTGCACCCTGACATATTTGCTAGCATACACAAGAATTCATAGTGAAATAAGCTTTGCTGAAAGATTATTAAAAAAGTGAGGGGTGAGAAACACGAGGTTATGGATGCAAAAGGGACCTTGACCATCGTGGGATTTGAGTTCCAGGGTGATGGATGAGCATTCATATCTCATTTTTCCCCAAATCAATTTCCATTAAAAGAGAGATTATTTTATTGTCATTTTTTAATATTCATGTATGATTTTGCATTTTAACCACTAATGAAAATCTGAAGCCCTATAACTCTTAGGAACTGCAAGAACAATTTTCCATCATTCCTTATAAAGTTTGATGCACTAAAGTGTGTAACATGTTACAATTTTTTTTTTCTTTTTTTTTTTCTAGAAAGAGGGGAACGCATTAAAAGATTAAAAAATAATCATAAATGGGCCAAACCTTTTGCCAAAACCACTAATGTTAAAGATGACATATAAGATAACCAATCAACCAAGCTGGCTAATACAACACAAAAATAAATAAATAAATAAAAAGCCCAACTGGTCACTACCTCCTCTGAATGTTAAAATTCTATATCATTTCTAACATTGCTGGTCATTTTTGAATATTCAACTTTTCTTCATTTTTAATTGCTTATAAAAATTTAAAGTAAATTTCACTATTTTAGTAACATAAAAGAAGGCCCAACATTAAAAAGAGATTTTCTATTGTCACAAAGTTCACTTTGTCGAATGTTATTGAAGCACTAAATGTTTAAAATGTCACAATTCTATTTCACATATTTCATTTCTAGCATTGCAAATTTAATGAAACAAAATACCAACCAACCAGAACAGTACCAAACTCATCGCTTTGAACGGATCAACAACAAATCACAAGGATTCCAAATAATCTTTGGCATTCTCATATCTTCCTCTAACAAGTAAATCGTGTCTTTACAGGCATTGGGATCGAAGTTGAAATTTTCTACACATGAAAATCTCAATTGAAAATTTTCATTTGAGTTCCTACAGTGAATGTACAAAGTCTTCAAACACAACCATTTTCATGAACATTTGAGCTAAGCATTTCATCGAAATGTAATAATACTAAGTGAGGCCCACAGATGTACTGTTCTCTTTGATTATATATATAATATAATATAATAATACTGAGTGGGGCCCACGAATGTGTAGAGAAAAAGCAGGACAAGTTCTTCTACTAAGTGGGGCCTACAAATGTGAAGTTCTTTTTTATTATATATATAATATAATAATACTAAATGGGGCCCACAGATGTGTAGATATAGATAAAAAACATGACAAGTTCTTTTACTAAGTGGGGCCATAGATGTGTAGTTCTTTTTTATTATATATATATATATAATATAATAATACTAAGTGGGGCCTACAGATGTTATAATAATACTAAGTGAGGCTCATAGATGTGGAGAGAAAAAGCATGACAAGTTCTTCTGCTAAGTGGTATAATATAATAATACTAAGTAGGGCCTACAAATGTGTAGATGTAGAGAAAAAGCTTGACAAGTTCATCTACTAAGTGTTATAATATAATAATACTAAGTGGGCCCTACAGATGTGTAGATGTAGAGAAAAAGCTTGATAAGTTCTTCTACTAAGTGGGGCCCACAGATGTGTAGTACTCTTTTATTTTATACATATACATATATATATAATATAATAATACTAAGTGGGGCCCACAGATGTGTAGTTCTCTTGTATTATATACATAATATAACAATACTAAGTAGGGCCTATAGATGTGTAGATGTAGAGAAAAAGCATGACAAGTTCTTCTACTTAGTGAGGCTCACAGATGTGCAGTTCTCTTTTATTATATATAATATAATAATACTGTGTGTGGACCCATAGATGTGTAAAGAAAAATCATAACACTTTCTTCTCTTTTATAATAAGGGTATAGATATTATATTATAATATTTGTGGGGGGGCCCACAAAGGTGTAGTGAAAAAGTATGCAACTTCTCTTCTTTTTTATAATAAGGGTATAGATATTATATTACTATTATTATTATATAATATATTATTATATTATATTATATTATAATAGTTGGAGGTGGGCCCCACAAAGGTGTAGTGAAAAAGTATGCAATTTCTCCTCTTTTATAATAGTAGATAATAGATAAAATAGTAGATAGATTATAGTATTTGGGGGTGGGCCCCACAAAGGTGTAGTGAAGAAGTTTACAATTTCTCATAATAATATATTATTATATTATATTATAATATTTGGGGGTGGGCCCCATAATGGTATAGTGAAAAAGTTTGCAATATCTCATCTTTTATAATAGTAGAGTAGATACATTATTATATTATATTATAATATTTGGGGGTGGGCCCTATAATGGTGTAGTGAGAAAGTTTGCAATATCTCCTTTATTATAAGAATAGATACTTATTTGAACAGAGCATGTGACACATTGGCTAAATGAGTTGCACGAGAAATTAACCCCAAAGGGTTAATAAAGTTGGCCTAAGTGTAGTGAGAAAGTTCGCAATATCTCCTCTATTATAATAGTAGATAGATATTTGAACAGAGCATGTGACACATTGGCTAAATGAGTTGCACGAGAAATTAACCCGAAGGGGTTAATAAAGTTGGCCTAGGACCACGGTTTGTACCCAGAAGATTTAGGTTCGAAACTGCACTACCACACTAGGGCTATAGGGGAGTTTACCCAGCTTCCCTTTGGGTCCGGAGGGATTAGTCCAGCCTAAAGGATTGAGAACCCTCCGATAGAAAAAAAAAAAAAAAAGTTGCACGAGAAATTGAAAATTTGTCAGTACATAAAAATTAGCTCTAAAAACATCTTTCAAGTGGTTTTACATCCGTAATGTTGCATAAGTAAATATTTATGTCTAATCACGTTTCTTCTTTTCATCTATTCATATGAGAAAATGGTGTGTAAAAGGAGTTATTCTCGTATCTAAAAAAGGTTTGAAACGATTACAATCAATATTCATATATAGACCATGCTGAGACAGCTTGATATATCAAAATCCCTTCATCACTTGCATATTTTTCCGTGGCTCCCTTGAGCATCAAAATTTTAATCTGAGCCGTTCAAGTTTAGTATTGACCCATTACATCCAATATTTAGGGATTATTTGCATTAAAATACATAAAAATTGAATATATATATATATATATATATATGTGGTGGCTAAAAATGAAGATTTAAAGGTGAAATTCCCAAAATAAACATCAAATAACATTTCTTTTAAGGAAATAGAATCGAAAGAACATAATATTTGATGCTTGTTTTTGGAATTCACATTTGATCTTTATTTTTAACAACCTTGCGTACTCCATTCCTATTTATTTAAAGACAAATAAACATGGCCTTGGTTTCACATCTTCAACATTTAATATAAATGAAGATTTTATGCAGGTAATCCAAACTATTCAAGGTTTACTCATAGGAAATGGTGCTTCCAAACAAAAGGGATTGTGTTTCCCACGCATTAAATTGTGTTACATACACACTTGAGGGTGGTTCATTTTGAGCTGCTCGGATTTTCAATAGATGGGTTCCATAAGTAGATTCTCCTTTTCAACTCAAGATTTCTATTAGTCAAACCCTGAGAGGATCCAGCTCACCTCATTTAACACAAGTACATGGATGGATGAGCCTACTTGACAGTAGGACTAACCTGATGGAGAGTCCAGATTTTTCACAACTATACCTCAAAGTTCCCCATCAGAATTCACTTTATTAAGGTCATGCACGTGCAGATGAAACCCAAGCCATCCATCAGGGTGAATAACTGCTGATTAGAATAATTATTCATTCTCCAACAGTCCACATCAAACACAGATGTCTAGTCCACTAGATCAGCAACTAATCAGATTTTCGGCCAAACAATCCACACAATGGCATCCATCTACTGTGTGGCTTGGAGATAACAAAGGTCCATTCGACTCTGGAGCGTTGAGTCGGCTCAGACCTCTTTAAATGAAGGGCACGTTTGTGTAGAAGTAATTTCCATGGAAAGATGAAATTACTATATCTTCAAATTCTATGGTTTTTAAATTCCTCAGAATAGGTTTTCTGACGAAGTTAGAAATTCATGTTTGGTGCAAAAAAAATTACCTTGATGAATTAGTGCAAATGTTGTTTGGTGCAGCTGCAGATTTTTTTAGTGAAAACTATTAGGTGAGTGGGTTGGTATGTGTGTGGGGGGTGGGGAGGGGAGGGGGGAGAAAGAGGGTGGTTGGGTGGAGTGAGGAAATGGGTCCCCCACCCCAATAGGAAGTCTATTTTCATGCCTAGAAAGGAAAAGGTTGATGTGGCGATAAAGCAGTTTTGCGGAAAACTACCGCGCCAAACTGTCCAAAAAGAAGTTTTCCGTTGAAAACTACAATCTTTTCCGTAGAAATAGGCTACACAAACGTGCCCGGAGAGTTTCCAACACAACATGAAGGACATCATCATCATTAACATGGCCTTACCCCATCAATCTAGAGTCACTTAAGAAAGCTATACTTTAAAATTCATCACTAGGTAAAACTTGATCGAGTCAAGACCATAAAACCCATCATACACTATGAACCAGAACGCTCCCTTCCTCTCTGCAGCTGTGGAATTGAGATATTTTCTCCGCATAATGACACTGTCTGACTAGACAAGGATACGAAAGGGATAAGAAACAGAAGACATGCCAACCAATTAACTACTATCCACTGCACTGGATTGGGTGGTAACTCTACATCACATGCCATTGTCAAATTTGGGCATGCCCAAAGCTTGTTTGCATCACGCACACAGTAATGCCAATGATTCATAACATGAAAGGGAAAACATTTCTCCTGCTAGAATTAATTAATTAACTGAGATGCAGATAATCTCATGAATAAAAGCATCAGAGAAGTCAAACCAGTGCAATGCTGCTCCCCCCACCAGGGGGCTTGCGGACACCACGAAAGTGGTCTCTGGAAGGTGCCTCTCCATCTGCGAAAATATTACTGCCACTCATTTCCCTAAGCTTTGCCGTGCTATGCGACTTTTCAGCACATCTTTGTGGAGCCTCCCCTTTGAAGATGTCATTGGCTGTCAGTTCTGCAAATTTTGGATTATGAATCTTTTTCCCTGTCTTCACCGTAGTCTCCTCACAAAACATGATGTTGCTATGACCTCCTGCAGGCTGGAAAACCAAAACAAGAAACCACAAGCACATTTGATCTCTACAAGAAGAAGATAGTAAAGACTAGGGCAAGCAAATGAAAAAGCAAAACAGGCATACCGCCAATGAAAGACTAACAATGAAATGAATGTGTGCTTGTGAGCAAACATAGAAATGCACATGCAGATATATGTGGAATGAAAGGCTATATTTTCAAATGCACCTACTTCAACTCACGAAGGTTATCAAACAATAAACAATGCATTGAGAACATTTCAAGTCCCCATCATAATCAAGACAGCTAAATAGACTAAGAAATTCCTCAGCAAGTAGACTACCGATGATGCTCATATACAACATGGATATGATAGGGACACTGACACGCCACAAATATGGAATGGACAGGGATTTTACACATAAAAAATCAAGTATCAGATACAATAAGATACGACACAATACGATATGTTGCCTATTTTGTAGTATCCAGGTAACATAGATGACAGCAAAAGTGAAACATTCAAGAACAATACTGCAAGCAGCATTAGCCTGTTTGTTTCATCTGTATTTCTGTAAGTGTTTAAAAATGAAGAACAAAAGTACCCATCCATTACCATAGTAATTCAAATCCTAGAAAAGTCAAGGTCCCATCTACATCTCTACCTCACATCCTTCACCGCTCACCTCACCCTTGTCCAGTATCTGACCATAAATTCCTATGTATTCAATTCTTATGTATTCCATGCAAACAAGCCCTTATTAGCAAAATGAATGGACACAAAGTAAAATGAAAAGATCATTTCCTCCCCCAAGAACTCACATTAGAGACTTTCACAGATGTGCGTAGGTTCCTTGGTGCTGGTTCTCCCATGTCATTGCTTTCCTTCAACCCAAGAGAACGTGCAGTCAATGGCCTGTGTGGACTCTCAGGAGGGCCAAAGATGTCATGTCCACTAAGCTCCTTGGATTTTGCATTGGATGACTGCTTCATCTTTGCCTCTGTCTTGCTTTCTATGGTACCACTTAGCTCTCGCTGCTTTGCTATCTCAGCCACCGAGGTTGGTTTCTTTGGAGAAACACTCTCCTCTGCTATGAAAGAAATCTGGCTAGCAGCATTAACTGCTTGCTGGCATTTCAAAGTGAAAAATGGTTTAGTACTTTATAAAAGAAACACACACACATAATATGCTTGGTCTGTGTTCGCACTTTTACTTATTAGCTAGACAGGAAAGCAGATAAGGGCTAGGGTAGAACTTCAGAGAAAAGCATTTGGGTCAAATAAGTTGAAAAGTAGCAAAACAAAACAAAATTGAAGTCCATGTTTAAAGGATTCGAGAGGAGTAATTGAGTTGGTCAAAAATGAAGATAGCTTAGTGTCACAGTGTAATAGATTTTGATCTAGGCTCATAGTAGAGCAAAACTGAGGATTAGAGTAGATAGATAGATAACATATACACATACATACATATATATATATATATATATATAAGAGAGAGAGAGAGAGAGAGAGAGAGAGAGAGAGAGAGAGAGAGCTCTGTGCACTACAGTAATAAAGATGGGACAACCATTCAATAAATAAATAAAAAAAGATGGGACATATGTAATTATGAGCATCATAGCAAGAAAGACTGGATATATGGTAATAAATGTTGTTAGGTTTTATGAGTAGTATGCATTAAACTACTCCAAATCAATTAAATAAGTCCTAGAATACGATGATGACTTGAATGCATTAAGTATGTCATTTGATCCCCAAAGAATACCGGGTAAGTTTTCAATCCTGTTTTGTTATTAGGAGTTGAAATGGCAATTCCAGATTCAGGTGCACCATTTTCACCATCCGCTGCAAATATACTGCTTCCAGTCATCTCCCTCAATTTAAACCCAGAACATGGCTTCCTGAAAGGAAAAGAAAAATACTGAATGTTACTGTGATACTTAAAGACAATAGACAAACTCATAATTGTAAAATTTTGAGACTACGCTTGGTTTAGCAATATAGTAAAATGAATTAGCTGCATAATTACAGCATCTTGATTATTAAAGATGTGTGTTAAAATGGCTGTACAAAGATCTGATAATACTAAAGATTTTGTGTTTAATACAAAAGCTGAATTTTTATTCATTTAAGTGGCAACAAATGAGAGCTTGATTTGATTGTTTTTTCTTAAGAAGACATGAAAATTGAATTACTGTTCTATTCTTACATGGGTAGTATGTACTGTTCTATTCTTACATGGGTAGTATGCACAAGGTTCAAACCTATTGCTTACCCTAGAAGATGCCATTTGATAGCAAACATGTTGGATATATTACTGCTACAGGCAAAAAGAAATGTTGGGTATGGATACATTGCTTTTTGGGCAATAAACTTGGGATAGGAGACAATGTCATAAGAATATAGCATTTGAATACAGATCTCAGTTCCATCGTATTTACACACACAGATCTAGTCATTTCAAAATCGAAAAACGCGAATTCTAAAGACATTCCCATTTCATACATCTGCAAAAAGCAGCTAATTTGAATCTACTATATGTTTCTACTAATCAAAACACAAAGGGAAACGTGTCTGCGAGCAAGCATTCCAGGAAAACTACGAGTTCCATCAATAAGAGGAAAAATTCAAAGTTTGAAATCCCAATCCCACCGACATGATCACTCACAAAAGCGAGATCTCAAACAGAACAGACGGAAGAACGCATCGATTAAAAACTACAGATCTCAAATCCTAACCAACGCAGACAAAAAAGAACTCTCATAAAACCACAGAAATCTCAAAAAAAGAACCAAACATTCAAAGCAATCAAGCATCAGATACCTAGAATTGAAATCTCAAGTTCGAATTCGACCTTTTGAATATCGCATCGATTTAAATAACTTAAAAACTATAGATCTCAAATCCAAACCAACACAGACCAAAAGGATCTCTCATAAAACCACATAAATCTACGAGTTCCATCAATAAGAGAAAAATTCAAAGTTTGAAATCTCACCGACATGATCACTCACAAAAGCGAGATCTCAAACAGAACAGACGGAAGATCACATCGATTCAGAGAACTTAAAAACTACAGTTCTCAAATCCTAACCAACGCAGACAAAAAAAAAAAAAAAAAAAACTCATAAAACCACAGAAATCCCAAAAAAGAACTAAACATTCAAAGCAATCAAGCATCAGATACCGAGAATTGAAATCTCAAGTTCGAATTCGACCTTTTCAACAAGCTCTCAGCTTCTTCCTCGCTCGTCTGCTCTCCAAACTGCACTCTGCTGATCCCTCCAGCCGGCTGCAGTTTTGCAGAAAACAAAACCCTAAATCTCGAGAAAGATCGACAGAAACGGTAAAATTAGGGCATGATCAAAGAATCTACCTGGTGCGTACGGATCGATGAGCGAAGAATCTGAGTCGAGGAGTCGATCGAAGACGATTCTTGGAGAGGTTTCTCGGAGGACCATGAGAGAAGATCTGCAGTAGATGTGTAGGGTTTTGCATTCCCGTCAATGTTGATCGCAGGAGATTCGTGTTGAGGTTTCTCGGACCATGTGAGAAGATCTGCAGTACATGTGTAAGCGTTTCGAGCAGGGGCATTTCTGTCCATGTTCGTCCCTCGGCGATATAGGATTTGAGAAGATGAAGCAGAGAGGAGAGAAAACGTATGGAGAAGAGAGAGGCTTGGTATGGAAAATGACTTTTTTACCCTTGTCTTTATAGCTTCTGTCTTGAAAGGCAGCGAGTGAGACTGTCTACTCTCTTCTCTTTCAAGTTTCAAGTGATTCTCATTTGAATTATTTGAGCGCCCGAAGCCAATGGTAGGGGCATTGACCGACACGTGGCAGTTTCCTTCAACGTTACAATTGTGAGGGAATTATTATCTTTACTACCCCACACACACAACGCCCGTGTTGTTAACAATGCTCGTCCCGTGGGATCCACTTAGATACATGCTTAATAATGAGTGGTAGCGATATTGAAAGGTCTTCTTGTAGAAAAGAATTAGGAAAAAAAGGAAGAAAAAGTTTCGTGAGATTATCTTAACCTTTGATTTAATAATTTTAAAGTTTATTAGTTTTTTTTTTTAATCATAAATTTCTTTGAGACTCGATCTAAATCAGACTGGGTGCGGGATGATGGGGGAGGAAGTGTGAAAGAGGGGCCAAGTGGGCCAATGGAGTTGGGAACTTGGGACTACACATGCGTTGCTTGTTGGAGAACATGTCTCTGCGCGGAGGATTTTTGCGAGGAAGGAATGGAAGTGTGAAATCCCGCACCATAGTGGAGTTTATCTATCGAAAAATTTAAACCGCTTAAGATAAATGTCTTTCCTCACAGGTGGAAATGTCTCAATTTTACTCTGCATTGAGTCGATGGACCCGGACTGTACCCAGGCCAAGATTTGGACTCTCAGGCCAAGTTCATATACATATGGGTCATGTTTAATTTAAATCCAGCCTCGGCTATCCAATTATATATGGGCTGAGCTGCACCATAATATTAGAAGCCCACTTTTCATTGGGAAAAGAAAAATTGGGCCTGAAATATCATGCCTAAGATCATACCAGCCAACAGAGTTGAGAGCCTGAATCCATCTTATCATGGGTGGGCTGGGCTAGCCCAACCCAATTGAAGTGTTGGCTCAAGTTTGCGTCTTTGAAGTAAATATATTTTTTTGCTATAAAGGAATCGAGCTCATGCACTTTAACACACGTACCCACGTTCCTAACCAGCTATATTTGCTGGGAACATTTTGCAATATAATTTGAAAACTCAAAAGCTCAAATACATTTAAATGGTAATGGATATAACTTTACCAACCAAGGTGGTCAGACCCTCAAGAGAACCAAATACAGGAGTGAATCATAACATAATGAACCGTGCTACAGAGCCCGGATTTTGTCCCGGGCTCTGGGGAGCCGTGCCAGAGGCCGGGCTATGTAGAATTTTTGTAACATAATTGTTCTTTTTTCTTTCCTTTTCATTTTTGTTTCCCTCTGAAGTAGCACATGATTGTTTAAATATGTTATGCAGCATCTCATATCCAATCCACTGGTAGTTTACTTTAGGCCCTTGATTTTGAGAAATAGCAAACTGCTAAAATTCTGCAATTAAAGATCTTTAGACCATTTGATTATGAGAAATAGCCACATGATCTAAAGCAGGCCCAAAATCATGATCTCATACATGTGCCTTTTTCACTTGTGCTAAAAATGGCCTAGTTTTCTTGGTAGAAAATGACCTAGTTAGAATTGTCCAATCACTCATACTTCTCTTCCCAAAACTATCTTAATTGTGGCCCACCTATTAAATGGTTCAAGCCAACCTATGCAATCCCTTCCCTTTCAGGTGGTTCCACCAGCTAAATTCTTTCTCATGAAAGGACAGAACAAGAAAACACCCTCACCCATGATAGAAACAATAAAGCAAGTGCCACCATCAACACAATCAGAACCGTTAATCAGGTAGGCCACCACTCAATAAGGGTAGAGATTGAAAGTTTACAGCTATAAGATTAAAAGCAAATCAAAGGCTTGCAAAAGAGAAAAAGGCAAAAAGGGCCTCCTTTTCAGCCCCATGAGGAAGAAAAAACCTGTCCTTTTCTATTCTAATATGAAAACATAATAATGAATCCGGATCCCCGGTTGAAAGAGAGAGGTTGGACTGTGGACATCCATGGCCGCATGTTGCCCTGGTTCGTTCAAATAGGGTTTTCTTGTTAGCGTCCACCGACACGGATCCAGACTCCGTAGCGGACGCCATAATAATAATAGAAGCAAATCACAGTTGGCTGATGGTTACAGCAACCGCTGTCAGTGTCCACCGACACGGATCTTGTGGCTAATAGAATCAATTCTACACTACAAGTGGGTCTACCCTGAGTGATCTGGACTGTTGATCTGGAGATTGAAGGACCAATTGTGGGTGGTCACCCCCATGTAACAATAATCTTCTAACTAGTAGTTGGCATGAAATGCATTGAATTACTAGATCAAGTGTGGATTGAATTGGCTCATCGAGTAAGCCCATCAAACAGTTACATGACACCAAGAACAGAAAATTTTATAATCTTTGGAAGCCATAGCTTGCCTACTTCAAGTGAGAGGTGGGTCAATGTAACATCACAGCCATAGCTTTCATGAACACAGTAGCCATAGAGGGGCTTTCTTTTTTGCAAGCAAATGATTCGAGGAGGATGGGCGCCACAACTTTTGACCCTTGTAAGACAATATAAAATTTACAAGTAGGGATAAGATTCTGATCAAATGGGGGCCCATTCACACAATTGGATCCCATTTATACCAAGAAGTTGAGGAGAGTAGAGAATCATATGCCAAATTGGAAAGGACAAGAAACAGAACAAAGAATACTAGACCAAAACACAGAGTTGGTATTGGGGACTACCAACTTTCAAACCTTATTAGCTCTACAGTCTTAGATGGCCCACCCAAAATAGAACTGCAATTGGATAAACACATCTGACCTGAATTTTAAATTCTTTGTGCAAGTGCAATTTGGGTTGAGAGCCCAATTGGCTTTGATCAAGTTGGGTACCAAACTTTTTTCACTATATAATTAGTGAGTACTTTCTCCTAAGAGACGTCTACATGATTGACTCTCAGATGGGAACATCCACTATAATTAATATACATTGACATATAAACATAACTTTACATATGTTGGGTAAGGATTCAATTCCTTATACCGAGCCTCAAAACCCTAAAGATTCATCCAAATTCATTGTGGGCTTTCAAATCAAGGACCCGAAACAGGCCCAAAACCAAACAACTTTTTACCCCACACAATTTCACTTTTGGTTGGATGACATGATGCAGTTTTGGATTTGGCGGCCCAAGTTGCATCTCTGATGTGTACTAAAAGAAAATAATAATACAAAAAACCATTAGCATCTCATCATTCTATTAAGATCAACAAACATATAAGTTTAATAACATAATAACTCAAACAAACACCCATTTACATTTCCATGATTCATCCATTAATTCATTTATGCACTTATTCTCATACAAAATAAAAATAAAACATCCCATCGATATCGACCGTCCACCGGGCCGAGCGAAATTCTCTCGCTAGGCCCAAAAAGAAAAAAGGGTCCGTTTGGCTACCCGAATTTAGAACAAATTGTACGAGAGTAATGCATCATGTGCAAAATCACCTGCATGTCAAGGCAACCAACCAAGGAAAAAAAAAAAAAAATTTTACTATCACAGGGCTACTATTCACCTAACTCTTCTTACCATCATCACCTCCATCCTCCTGCAAATAAGTCTTCTTCCTTCGCTCAGCCCTCACAAATAGACAAATCACAAGGAAACAGGTGGCATAGATCCCATGAATTTTCCAATTGGTCTTGGGCGGCTTCCCCACAACAGCCCTGTGAAAAACCGCCGTGTAGTAATGGAGGCCCACAGCAAGGCCCACAATCATCTGGGCCAGGCCCAAAAACTTCAGGGCCAAACCACTCTCCATGGTGGAGAAGACCACCACCAAGTTCAGGAGCTGCATCAGAAGATAGAGTACGTACCCCAGAGTCTGAAACACCTGCATGGTTATGTAACTGGACGTGGACGTCGTGTAGAAGAACTTCAATGGCTCGAGCCCAGTTGCAAAGTAGGCCAAGGAGAGGATGAGGAAGTAGATGGCTAAGTAAACTTGGATGAAGATGAGGATCTTTTGTAGGGAGATGTAAGTCTTGATCTGGTTGAAGAGCAAGGAGACTAGAAGGAGAGGTAGGATGAGGAAGATGCAAGAGGTAAGAGAAGCGATTATGGAAGCATACTCGTTGCCAACTAGAGGCTTGAAGCCTTGAGTGATCTCTTGATTAGCTCTGGAGATGTAGGCCTTGGAGGTGGTGGAGATCTTCTCAAGGTCTGGTAGTATGGTCTCATGGAATTTATAAGGGAGGTCGCGGAATTCGGAAATGAAGTCGTCAGTCTCATCGGCGTCCCTGTTGAAGTATGACAATGTGGGAATTTTGCTTTTGGCTTCCCCTTTGATCTTTTGATCATGATGATCTTTGGCGGTGTTCTTGTTTGATGATGTTTGGGAATGCTTGGACTTCTCAAGAAGTGGTGACTTCTTTTCTGGGGGCGGTTGGGATTGTTTTTTGGATGTCGTTTTGTTCTTGGGGGTGTTGGATTTGAGTAGATCTAGTGATTTCTTGAAGGAAATTGATTTGGGTTTGGTGGGGCTTGAGCTGTTTGAGTTGGAAGTGTGATTTTTGAGCTTGGTTTTGGAGAGGGTTGTTTTTGTTGTGGTTGAATTGCTGATGGATTTGGCGAGTTTGAATTGGTTTTTCTTTTCTGTCGTGGCTTTTGTTGTAGAATTGATGGTTTTCTTGATGGATTTGATTGGCTTGGTTTGGTTTTTGATCTCTAAGGAGGTTTTCTTATTGATATTTTCTTCTTTATGTGTGGCTAGTAGTCGTCTTCCTAGAAAATCTTCCTTTTGGGCTTGGGCTTCTAAGAAGGTGAACATAAAGAGAGAAGCATATAGGAAGAGCACAAATAAAAAGGAAAGGGGTCTTCTACCAAGTCTGAAGTTGAGAAGAGAAGAAGAAGCCATTTCAAGAATTGGGTTTGGTTTGCTATGGAAGATTGAGCATGGAAACTAATGCTGGATCTAAGATCCCACAGAGGGGGAGTGAATAAAAGTACCAGAGAAAGGTGTATATGTGGAAAGCCAGTGATGGGGGACTTAAATGAAAGGCAACCATATATTTTGTTAAGGGATGAGAATGAGATTCTAAGAGGAGAGCACTCACAAGTCACATGGTGATGCAACTGCAGGAAGACAAAGACATGACCCAAAGAGACGCGGTTTCAAACAGGCCCCATCTATTGCTGCTACTTTACCACTACCCTATAAAAAAATCAGAAAAATCAGCAAGTTGTTACATACTTCATTTACAATCACCTGTAAGAGAACTTGGGCCCTGCTGTAGATGGACCATGATTAAGAAATCTCTCTTATGGAACAATCCAAACTTTCCAATTGGTGTAGGGCCCAGGGGCACAAAATCCTTGGCCAGAGGTTCACATATGATTCCATCTACAGCAGGGCCTTTCTTGAATGATGTCTGCTTACTATCTTTCAGTCAATGGACACATTAATTTCAGTGGAATCTTGTACAGGATAAAAGGGTCAATATATGGAAAACAGTGACTTGAGCCACCACCAACCCCATATTTAATTAACTCTTTTCATAGACAAATGAATAAAAAAACCACCATGAGTATTTGACAGATTTCTTTCCATTTCCCAAGTAACCCTTAGTTAGCATAAACGTATCTTTTGACATTTACAGAGTGTGTTAGTCACAATCTTTCAGCTACACATTCTCAGCAGCATCCTAACTTTTACCATAATCAAGATGAAAAGTAAAAGAAATTAAAATGAAACTGTAGGCTTAAAGCAGAAAAAAAAATGATTTTTTTTCTAATAACGTATGTTTAGAAGTCTACTATATTATATTTTGTTCTAATATTGGTAATATGACTCAAACCCGCAGCCTCATGGTTGTGACAATGAACATCTTAGTGCTATGTGTTTCGGGTGGTCTGATGGAGGGGCTGCCCCACTACTTGGTAGCGTCCCACCTGATTTTGCAACCCAAAATTGCCCCCGAGATACAAATGGGTTAAAAATTGTGCTTCAGTGAATGGTATTTCCTTATTGTCCTACCTCAATTAAATTATACCATTCTGGTTATTGATCTATTCTTGTTTAGTATGGGACCAAAATTCTTGTCAACAGGACAAATACATTTGCTCCTTGCTCACTGTATCTGAAATACTGACCGTAGTAAAAAAATCAATAAAAGTTGAGTCTTTGCCTCCTTGTGGGTCTATACTCTAGATTCAACAGGTGTATATTATAAAATGTTAGACTTTTGAGTGTCTTAATGGGAGGCACATGAGGAAACGTGAAAAGGAGATGGAGATGGAGTTCTTGGATACTGATCCGGGGTGGAAAGTGAAGCAATGTGAAGATAGGTCTTGATGCCAAATCAGGCTTATTGTCCAGTGATCTGGATGTTTATCTGGGTTGATCAAGAGTGGATATAGGAGGTGCACAAAAGTTTGTAATTGAATGGGCCACAAAGATTCATGTTGAGGATCTTCCTAACTGTAGAAAATTCCTGGAGCATCGTTGTCCCCTGAGGAGGCCCAGCTGGTCAAATGGTCGAATCTTGAGTCTAGACCCATGCGCACCAATTGCATGTAACAGTACACAAGGCTACTTATTATACATGTCCAGATGGATCAATATTTCCAAACAAAACAGTTGGGCCTTAAATGCCGACAACTCCTCTTGCCCCTGTTTTATTAGTGGTGTCCCCCATGTTCCCTTTAAAAATCAGTCATCAATCCATGTGAGGGCAAAATGTTTTGGGGCCATGTGTAGCAGATTTGGATTTATTCTTTTTTTAAGAGAAACCAAAAGACTTACAGGTGATGGACACAGAAATATATTGGAAAAATATACGTCTTTCACAACATGAGAGTATGCAAACTAATTAGGTAGGACATTTCTCCTCTTAGTAGAACAAAACAGAAAAAAGTGAAGTTCGGCCATTTCTATACTTCTGGGACTTATATCTTCCCACAACCAGGGATACAGAGCAAACAAAATGCATAGTACACAGTGTACACTCAATTTAAATGTTTAGATGATAAGCCCCAAATTTACATCAATTATATGGTTGATATATAATGCAGTGCAAAAGAGTTTCTTTGCTCATAGGTTTTAAAGCTATGATCTCTACTCCTGCAATATGATCTGGTGAGATATCAAGTTTTCAAAGAACTAAGTTACAGAGATGTTTGATATTATGTTATACTATTCATTAATCTAAAATTCTGTTTATTAATATGATGAACACTTTTCTTTTTAATGTTTTAAATTCTTTTTTCCAGCGTCTTCGGTGAACCCATATCAACATTTTATATTCCATATACCATAAAAAAACACAAAATTTATGTATGTGTACAGTTACTTTTGAGAAAGTTAGGGGGATCTAAATTGACCCTACCATAAAATAAACTTAAAATAACTAGTTTAACCTTAAGCCATTCCAGAAACCGAGTTCCATGCATCATAGCAATTTCGGATTGCCCAAGCAGCTAGCTTGGCCTGACTTAACTAAATTAATAGGCTCAGGTTGGTAGTTAACAAGTACAGGAATCAGCCCCAGGACCAGTGCATGCCTATATCACAAAGGCCACCAACTTGGTTAGTCGGTCGCAATAAATGATTGATATAAGGCAGCTATCTGCACATAAGAAATAAGAAAATAGATCGATGGTTTTTGAGATTCACTTGCACCTAGTAGTTACCCAAAACAATGCCTGTGTACCCAATTGAAATGGTTCACATGGCATGAGAAAGTTCATAAGTAGGATCACCTAGAAAAAGGAGGGGAAAAAAAGAAATACGGTTCTCAAACTTGGGTCAAAGTGAGTTAGTGAAGTTTACACAAGAAAAGAAGAAAAGTGTGGCCAGATACTAACAAATGCTGACATGGTTTACTACTGTCATAACAATGTTTAATAGAAAAACTGTAAAGTTATTTCTTATTACCAATTACAATGGGGTGATCTTACATGATCTAGTTAGGTAGCTTAACACCTATTGCAATATCAAACCATGTCTAGGGAGAAAATCTCAGACTGTAATGGGAGCATTTCCCTAGTGGACAGATCACAGATACTATCTTTCATCAAGCACCTGCAAATGTGGGCAACTAGCCACCTATCCATGATTATTTTGCACAAGAACTAGTACCATTTCAATGATGGAAAAACAAGCTGCCTCTCATTACTTTTCAAGCATGTACATCAATTTAATTCTCCAGTAAGAACCACATTCCCACCATAGTTTCACACATGTTACAATATCCCTTTGTATCTAATGTCTTAGGCCTGTTAGGCTGTTACACTATCAAATAATTTCAAACCAGCCCCAAGATCTACAAGCACTATGGAGTTTACATCTTAGAAGCATACTGTAATTAGCATTAATACAATAATTTCTTTTAAAATGGTATTCTTTCCAGCAACCAAAGAACATGTTGATCTGCTCAATATCCATGCAAGAAGTCTGAATTGGTAGAAATCGATTGACTTTTCTTAATCAGCACATAAACAGGAAAATATACCAGTTTAGAGCGCGCAAGTCATTTTGAACATCTACAGAATGTGTTTTCCTTGACCAAGTTCCTTTCTTTCTTACTTGGAGTTGGTTGATAGCAGATCCTCTGCTTGCCTCACGTCATCTATCTATAAGATTTGAAGATGACAGCTGGTGAGGAAGTAGCGTTGTCTCATCATTGTCATCAATCTCAAAAGCTTCATCACCTCCATAATCCAATTCAATCACGCTCCTTTCCCTTTCGTGTAACTCATCCGACTCAGATAATTGAACCTGATTATATTCTCTGCCTGCAGGGAGATTGTCTGACTCAATTTTCTGCATCTCTGATTCTATTAACGAGTCCATCCGTGCTCTCTCCCTGTCTCTTGGGTAGGTGCAGTAGAGGAAGGAGTACGATGAAACAACAGAGAGTAACATTGGAATTCCTATTGCAGTGTAGAGTGCCTTCGCTAATGAGGCCGCATTCTCTCTGTCTATCTCAATCTCAACTCCCTCACTTGATCCTTTTGGAACTGGTTTATAACCATAAACATGCTGAGACAGAATGCCAACAATGGGAGGAGCAAATGAAGACAATATGGACTCAAAAGATCGATCCAAAGCATAGATGCTTGTCCTTGATCTCTCAGGGACTATCTCAGCAAAAATTGGACTGCATGCCAATATACAAATTGAATGTAAATATGTAAAATAAAATAAAAATGATACTCGCTATCTGATGCACATATGAGAGATACAATCCATTCACCATGCAAGGCCCACGATAATTTTACTTCCAAGAAAAAAATTCAGGCCCCTTCATCAGCTGAGAAACAACTATACTTCTACTATAGACTCTCTCTCTCTCTCTCTCTCTCACACACACACACACACACACACACACATTATGGAATATCTTGCTAGAATAGTTCGAGATGGTTTTTCGCACATGTTCACAGACCCTTGATATTCACTGGTGGGGCTGACTGAAAATTGCATGCCACAAAAACCATGCAACTTCAATAGAAGAATTTAGTTGTTATTTGTTAATGAATTGAGAAACATCTAGTCTTCTCAAAGTTTGAACATAATTTTGCTATGTTTTTTTCATGGAAAATCTGGACCACATGTTTTCCTAAATACTTCGTGCATTTGAAGACAACAATACATTTAGATTCGGGGTTCAGATATGGAGAGACATACTTGTTTGTAGCAGGACCATTCCATGATATGCACAATCCATGATGAACAGGACCAAACCATAAATAAACTCTTCAGAGGGATCATCAGGTAAAACCAGCATCAACACTGCTGCTAGTGGAATAGCAGAACCTGAGCTTATCTGTGCCAAAATGATCCTGCAGCATTAGGGAATCGCTTCGCAAGAATATCTCCATGTTTTCCTCCAAACAGTCCCCTCCAAGTGAAGAAAGCAACAACAAACATTCCCAAGAGAAGTGCTGTCTCTTTGTGAGAGAAACCCAATGAGTTCTAACCACATCGACGCAAAAGACAACGCTGACCATGGGAATGACCCTGTGACAACCTTGGGCCACAATTATCTGGAAGGACGGGGATTCTCATAACTGATTTTGCTTCCTGAATCAGATCCTTTACTTCCAACCATGTGGACTTACGTGAAATCTCGGTGACTGCTTTTACCCATTTCATCAGAAAAGCGTGGATCTTTGGCGAAAAGGCAAACCAAAAATTCTACCACAATGCTCACTAGTGCAACTAGATGGAAAGCTATTCGCCAACCAGGGATTCCCATAAATGATGTTGAAGCTAACAGCAAAGAGAAGAGCCACCAATGATAGAGCCCAAAGTTGCCTGCTAGCTGTAGCCATCCAAATGCTATACCACGGTTGCCAGTTGTCGGTTTTGAGTCTGCAACAAGGGACTGGATAGCAGGTGTCACTATAGCCAGCCCTATCCCATTCAAGGCTCTTGACACTGCTACCTATATAAACAGAGGGAAGAAAACTGGAATGAGAATGCAAACACCCTTGGCTCAATGTTTATTACCACATAG
>QPKB01000003.1:1240212-1488859 GCA_003546025.1 Camphora micrantha | reverse complement strand
AGGATCCAGCTCACCTCATTTAACACAAGTACATGGATGGATGAGCCTACTTGACAGTAGGACTAACCTGATGGAGAGTCCAGATTTTTCACAACTATACCTCAAAGTTCCCCATCAGAATTCACTTTATTAAGGTCATGCACGTGCAGATGAAACCCAAGCCATCCATCAGGGTGAATAACTGCTGATTAGAATAATTATTCATTCTCCAACAGTCCACATCAAACACAGATGTCTAGTCCACTAGATCAGCAACTAATCAGATTTTCGGCCAAAACAATCCACACAATGGCATCCATCTACTGTGTGGCTTGGAGATAACAAAGGTCCATTCGACTCTGGAGCGTTGAGTCGGCTCAGACCTCTTTAAATGAAGGGCACGTTTGTGTAGAAGTAATTTCCATGGAAAGATGAAATTACTATATCTTCAAATTCTATGGTTTTTAAATTCCTCATAATAGGTTTTCTGACGAAGTTAGAAATTCATGTTTGGTGCAAAAAAAATTACCTTGATGAATTAGTGCAAATGTTGTTTGGTGCAGCTGCAGATTTTTTTAGTAAAAACTATTAGGTGAGTGGGTTGGTATGTGTGTGGGGGGTGGGGAGGGGAGGGGGGAGAAAGAGGGTGGTTGGGTGGAGTGAGGAAATGGGTCCCCCCACCCCAATAGGAAGTCTATTTTCATGCCTAGAAAGGAAAAGGTTGATGTGGTGATAAACCAGTTTTGCGGAAAACTACCGCGCCAAACTGTTCAAAAAGAAGTTTTCCGTTGAAAACTACAATCTTTTCCGTAGAAATAGGCTACACAAACGTGCCCGGAGAGTTTCCAACACAACATGAAGGACATCATCATCATTAACATGGCCTTACCCCATCAATCTAGAGTCACTTAAGAAAGCTATACTTTAAAATTCATCACTAGGTAAACTTGATCGAGTCAAGACCATAAAACCCATCATACACTATGAACCAGAACGCTCCCTTCCTCTCTGCAGCTGTGGAATTGAGATATTTTCTCCGCATAATGACACTGTCTGACTAGACAAGGATACGAAAGGGATAAGAAACAGAAGACATGCCAACCAATTAACTACTATCCACTGCACTGGATTGGATGGTAACTCTACATCACATGCCATTGTCAAATTTGGGCATGCCCAAAGCTTGTTTGCATCACGCACACAGTAATGCCAATGATTCATAACATGAAAGGGAAAACATTTCTCCTGCTAGAATTAATTAATTAACTGAGATGCAGATAATCTCATGAATAAAAGCATCAGAGAAGTCAAACCAGTGCAATGCTGCTCCCCCCACCAGGGGCTTGCGGACACCACGAAAGTGGTCTCTGGAAGGTGCCTCTCCATCTGCGAAAATATTACTGCCACTCATTTCCCTAAGCTTTGCCGTGCTATGCGACTTTTCAGCACATCTTTGTGGAGCCTCCCCTTTGAAGATGTCATTGGCTGTCAGTTCTGCAAATTTTGGATTATGAATCTTTTTCCCTGTCTTCACCGTAGTCTCCTCACAAAACATGATGTTGCTATGACCTCCTGCAGGCTGGAAAACCAAAACAAGAAACCACAAGCACATTTGATCTCTACAAGAAGAAGATAGTAAAGACTAGGGCAAGCAAATGAAAAAGCAAAACAGGCATACCGCCAATGAAAGACTAACAATGAAATGAATGTGTGCTTGTGAGCAAACATAGAAATGCACATGCAGATATATGTGGAATGAAAGGCTATATTTTCAAATGCACCTACTTCAACTCACGAAGGTTATCAAACAATAAACAATGCATTGAGAACATTTCAAGTCCCCATCATAATCAAGACAGCTAAATATAGACTAAGAAATTCCTCAGCAAGTAGACTACCGATGATGCTCATATACAACATGGATATGACAGGGACACTGACACGCCACAAATATGGAATGGACAGGGATTTTACACATAAAAAATCAAGTATCAGATACAATAAGATACGACACAATACGATATGTTGCCTATTTTGTAGTATCCAGGTAACATAGATGACACCAAAAGTGAAACATTCAAGAACAATACTGCAAGCAGCATTAGCCTGTTTGTTTCATCTGTATTTCTGTAAGTGTTTAAAAATGAAGAACAAAAGTACCCATCCATTACCATAGTAATTCAAATCCTAGAAAAGTCAAGGTCCCATCTACATCTCTACCTCACATCCTTCACCGCTCACCTCACCCTTGTCCAGTATCTGACCATAAATTCCTATGTATTCAATTCTTATGTATTCCATGCAAACAAGCCCTTATTAGCAAAATGAATGGACACAAAGTAAAATGAAAAGATTATTTCCTCCCCCAAGAACTCACATTAGAGACTTTCACAGATGTGCGTAGGTTCCTTGGTGCTGGTTCTCCCATGTCATTGCTTTCCTTCAACCCAAGAGAACGTGCAGTCAATGGCCTGTGTGGACTCTCAGGAGGGCCAAAGATGTCATGTCCACTAAGCTCCTTGGATTTTGCATTGGATGACTGCTTCATCTTTGCCTCTGTCTTGCTTTCTATGGTACCACTTAGCTCTCGCTGCTTTGCTATCTCAGCCACCGAGGTTGGTTTCTTTGGAGAAACACTCTCCTCTGCTATGAAAGAAATCTGGCTAGCAGCATTAACTGCTTGCTGGCATTTCAAAGTGAAAAATGGTTTAGTACTATATAAAAGAAACACACACACATAATATGCTTGGTCTGTGTTCGCACTTTTACTTATTAGCTAGACAGGAAAGCAGATAAGGGCTAGGGTAGAACTTCAGAGAAAAGCATTTGGGTCAAATAAGTTGAAAAGTAGCAAAACAAAACAAAATTGAAGTCCATGTTTAAAGGATTCGAGAGGAGTAATTGAGTTGGTCAAAAATGAAGATAGCTTAGTGTCACAGTGTAATAGATTTTGATCTAGGCTCATAGTAGAGCAAAACTGAGGATTAGAGTAGATAGATAGATAACATATACACATACATACATATATATATATATATATATGAGAGAGAGAGAGAGAGAGAGAGAGAGAGAGAGAGAGAGAGAGAGAGAGAGAGAGAGAGAGAGCTCTGTGCACTACAGTAATAAAGATGGGACAACCATTCAATAAATAAATAAAAAAAGATGGGACATATGTAATTATGAGCATCATAGCAAGAAAGACTGGATATATGGTAATAAATGTTGTTAGGTTTTATGAGTAGTATGCATTAAACTACTCCAAATCAATTAAATAAGTCCTAGAATACGATGATGACTTGAATGCATTAAGTATGTCATTTGATCCCCAAAGAATACCGGGTAAGTTTTCAATCCTGTTTTGTTATTAGGAGTTGAAATGGCAATTCCAGATTCAGGTGCACCATTTTCACCATCCGCTGCAAATATACTGCTTCCAGTCATCTCCCTCAATTTAAACCCAGAACATGGCTTCCTGAAAGGAAAAGAAAAATACTGAATGTTACTGTGATACTTAAAGACAATAGACAAACTCATAATTGTAAAATTTTGAGACTATGCTTGGTTTAGCAATATAGTAAAATGAATTAGTTGCATAATTACAGCATCTTGATTATTAAAGATGTGTGTTAAAATGGCTGTACAAAGATCTGATA
This sequence comes from Camphora micrantha, assembly GCA_003546025.1. Taxonomy (NCBI): domain Eukaryota; kingdom Viridiplantae; phylum Streptophyta; class Magnoliopsida; order Laurales; family Lauraceae; genus Camphora; species Camphora micrantha. The sequence continues at coordinate 1,485,227 of QPKB01000003.1, read as the reverse complement.
ATACTAAAGATTTTGTGTTTAATACAAAAGCTGAATTTTTATTCATTTAAGTGGCAACAAATGAGAGCTTGATTTGATTGTTTTTTCTTAAGAAGACATGAAAATTGAATTACTGTTCTATTCTTACATGGGTAGTATGTACTGTTCTATTCTTACATGGGTAGTATGCACAAGGTTCAAACCTATTGCTTACCCTAGAAGATGCCATTTGATAGCAAACATGTTGGATATATTACTGCTACAGGCAAAAAGAAATGTTGGGTATGGATACATTGCTTTTTGGGCAATAAACTTGGGATAGGAGAATGTCATAAGAATATAGCATTTGAATAGAGATCTCATTTCCATCGTATTTACACACAGATCTAGTCATTTCAAAATCGAAAAACGCGAATTCTAAAGACATTCCCATTTCATACATCTGCAACAAGCAGCTAATTTGAATCTACTATATGTTTCTACTAATCAAAACACAAAGGGAAACGCGTCTGCGAGCAAGCATTCCAGGAAAACTACGAGTTCCATCAATAAGAGGAAAAATTCAAAGTTTGAAATCCCAATCCCACCGACATGATCACTCACAAAAGTGAGATCTCAAACAGAACAGACGAAAGATCGCATCGATTCAGAGAACTTAAAAACTACAGATCTCAAATCCTAACCAACGCAGACAAAAAAGAACTCTCATAAAACCACAGAAATCTTAAAAAAATAACTAAACATTCAAAGCAATCAAGCATCAGATACCTAGAATTGAAAACTCAAGTTCGAATTCGACCTTTTGAAGATCAAATCGATTTAAATAACTTAAAAACTATAGATCTCAAATCCAAACCAACACAGACAAAAAAGAACTCTCATAAAACCACATAAATCTACGAGTTCCATCAATAAGAGAAAAACTCAAAGTTTGAAATCCCACCGACATGATCACTCACAAAAGCGAGATCTCAAACAGAACAGACGGAAGATCACATCGATTCAGAGAACTTAAAAACTACAGATCTCAAATCCTAACCAACGCAGACGAAAAAAAAAATCTCATAAAACCACAGAAATCTCAAAAAAGAACTAAACATTCAAATCAATCAAGCATCAGATACCTAGAATTGAAATCTCAAGTTCGAATTCGACCTTTTCAACAAGCTCTCAGCTTCTTCCTCGCTCGTCTGCTCTCCAAACTGCACTCTGCTGATCCCTCCAGCCGGCTGCAGTTTTGCAGAAAACAAAAACCCTAAATCTCGAGAAAGATCGACAGAAACGGTAAAATGAGGGCATGATCAAAGAATCTACCTGGTGCGTACGGATCGATGAGCGAAGAATCTGAGTCGAGGAGTCGATCGAAGACGATTCTTGGAGAGGTTTCTCGGAGGACCATGAGAGAAGATCTGCAGTAGATGTGTAGGGTTTTGCATTCCCGTCGATGTTGATCGAAGGAGATTCGTGTTGAGGTTTCTCGGACCATGTGAGAAGATCTGCAGTACATGTGTAAGCGTTTCGAGCAGGGGCATTTCTGTCCATGTTCGTCTCTCAACGATAGAGGATTTGAGAAGATGAAGCAGAGAGGAGAGAAAACGTATGGAGAAGAGAGAGGGCTTGGTATGGAAAATGACTTTTTTACCCTTGTCTTTATAGCTCCTGTCCTGAAAGGCAGCGAGTGAGACTGTCTAGTCTCTTCTCTTTCAAGTTTCAAGTGATTCTCATTTGAATTATTTGAGCGCCCGAAGCCATTGGAAGGGGCATTGACGGACACGTGGCAGTTTCCTTCAACGTTACAATTGTGGGGGAATTATTATCTTTACTACCCCACACACACACACCGCCCGTGTGTTGTTACAAATGCTCGTCCCATGAGATCCACTTAGATGCATATTTAATAATGAGTGGTGGCGACATTGAAAGGTCTTCTCGTAGATAAGGGCCCGTTTGGATGTCTACAGAATAAAATATTTACAGATTTAAATATTGTAAGAATAAAATAGTATAGAATACAATAATGCAATATTATAATAATATAATATTTTTACTGTTTGGCAATTTTTTAAGAATATTACAGATTTCAAATTGAGCAGTTTGGAAGGTGTTATCATTAAAATAAATTACATTATAAGAAAAAAATTTATTAAATATTTTAATTTATATGTAATTTACCACGTCTAGATAAAAAAGTAATGTAGTAAAGTAAAGTTTAACTTACATATTTTTACTATAAGTTACTTTATTTTATCACAGAAAATCATGGTAAAGTACAGTAAAGTAAAGTCAATAAAAAATAACTACTTTATAACTCTCTCTCCTTGTTTGCTTTACCCCATACTTCATCTGACCTTACTTTACCTCACCTTTTGCCATGATATGGCATCAATTAATCTTTATTTTACTTTACCACACCCGTAAACAAGTCATTTTTTCTTTACCATATAAAACTAAGATAAAATGTGATAAAGTAAAGTAAAGAAAAGAAACTACTTTACCAGTCCTTCCCACTTTACTTCGCCATGCACTTTATCTCAACTTTACTTTACCAGACCTTTACCGTCATGTGAGATTTACTTTTACTTTACTTTACCATATGTGTAAACATAAACATTATGATGCATTTGGTGAACTAAAGTCTTTACTTTACTCTACCACTTTGTCATAATCATTTTAAAAGATTCTTATCTTGTAGAAAGTTTTCTACAGGGGGGAGCTGTAGGAGAAAATATTGAGTTTTTTGAAAGAAAATAATCTTTTCTTCAAATTTTTCTTGAGTTACCAAACGCACAAGATTTTCTTCTTTAAAAAATGAAAGATTATATTCTATAAAATATTATTTTCTTGTATTTTCTTATGCATCCAAACAGGCCCTAAGGGTTAGGGAAAAAAGGAAGAAAAAGTCTTATGAGATTATCTTAACCCTTGATTTAATAATTTTAAAGTTTGCTAGTTTTTTTTAATTATAGATTTCTTTGAAACTCGATCTAAATTGGGCTGGGTGCCGAATGATGGGGGAGGAAGTGTGAAAGAGGGGCCAAGCGGGCCAATGGAATTGGGAACTTGGGACTACACATGCGTTGCTTGTTGGAGAACATGTCTCTGCGCAAAGAGGATTTTTGCGAGGAAGGAATGGAAGTGTGAAATTCCGCACCGTAGTGGAGTTTATCTATTGAAACATCTAAGCCGCTCAAAATAAATGTCCTTCCTCATATATGAAAATGTTTCAATTTTAGGTGGAAATGTCTCAATTTTACTCTGCATTGAGTCGATGGACCCGGACTGAACCCAAGGCCAAGATGCGGACTCTCAGGCCAAGTTCATATACATATGGGTCATGTTTAATTTAAATCCAGCCTCGGCTATCCAATTATATATGGGCTGAGCTGCACCATAATATTAGAATGCCACTTTTCATTGGGAAAAGAAAAATTGGGCCTGAAATATCATGCCCAAGATCATACCAGCCAACAGAGTTGAGAGCCTGAATCCATCTTAACATGGGTGGGCTGAGCTGGCCCAACCCAATTGAAGTGTTGGCTCAAATTTGCCTCTTTGAAGTATTTATTTTTTTGCTATAAAGGAATCGATCTCATGCACTCTAACACACGTACCCATGTTCCTAACCAGTTATATTAGCTGGGAACATTTTGCAATATAATTTGAAAACTCATGAAAAGCTCAAATACATTTAAATGGTAATGGATATAACTTTACCAACCTAGGTGGTCAGACCCTCAAGAGAACCAAATACAGGAGTGGATCATAACATAATTGTTCTTCTTTCTTTCCTTTTCTTTTTTGTTTCCCTCTGAAGTAGCACATGATTGTTTAAATATGTTATGCAGCATCTCATATCCAATCCACTGGTAGTTTACTTTAGGCCCTTGATTTTGAGAAATAGCAAACTGCTAAAATTCTGCAATTAAAGATCTTTAGACCATTTGATTATGAGAAATAGCCACATGATCTAAAGCAGGCCCCAAATCATGATCTCATACATGTGCCTTGTTCACTTGTGCTAAAAATGGCCTAGTTTTCTTGGTAGAAAATGACCTAGTTAGAATTGTCCAATCACTCATACTTCTCTTCCCAAAACTATCTTAATTGTGGCCCACCTATTAAATGGTTCAAGCCAACCTATGCAATCACTTCCCTTTCAGGTGGTTCCACCAGCTAAATTCTTTCTCATGAAAGGACAGAACAAGAAAACACCCTCACCCATGATAGAAACAATAAAGCAAGTGCCACCATCAACACAATCAGAACCGTTAATCAGGTAGGCCACCACTCAATAAGGGTAGAGATTGAAAGTTTACAGCTATAAGATTAAAAGCAAATCAAAGGCTTGCAAAAGAGAAAAAAGGCAAAAAGGCCTCCTTTTCAGCCCCATGAGGAAGAAAAAACCTGTCCTTTTCTATTCTAATATGAAAACATAATAATGAATCCGGATCCCCGGTTGAAAGAGAGAGGTTGGACTGTGGACATCCATGGCCGCATGTTGCCCCTGGTTCGTTCAAATAGGGTTTTCTTGTTAGCGTCCACCGACACGGATCCAGACTCCGTAGCGGACGCCATAATAATAATAGAAGCAAATCACAGTTGGCTGATGGTTACAGCAACCGCTGTCAGTGTCCACCGACACGGATCTTGTGGCTAATAGAATCAATTCTACACTACAAGTGGGTCTACCCTGAGTGATCTGGACTGTTGATCTGGAGATTGAAGGACCAATTGTGGGTGGTCACTCCCATGTAACAATAATCTTCTAACTAGTAGTTGGCATGAAATGCATTGAATTACTAGATCAAGTGTGGATTGAATTGGCTCATCGAGTAAGCCCATCAAACAGTTACATGACACCAAGAACAGAAAATTTTATAATCTTTGGAAGCCATAGCTTGCCTACTTCAAGTGAGAGGTGGGTCAATGTAACATCACAGCCATAGCTTTCATGAACACAGTAGCCATAGAGGGGCTTTCTTTTTTGCAAGCAAATGATTCGAGGAGGATGGGCGCCACAACTTTTGACCCTTGTAAGACAATATAAAATTTACAAGTAGGGATAAGATTCTGATCAAATGGGGGCCCATTCACACAATTGGATCCCATTTATACCAAGAAGTTGAGGAGAGTAGAGAATCATATGCCAAATTGGAAAGGACAAGAAACAGAACAAAGAATACTAGACCAAAACACAGAGTTGGTATTGGGGACTACCAACTTTCAAACCTTATTAGCTCTACAGTCTTAGATGGCCCACCCAAAATAGAACTGCAATTGGATAAACACATCTGACCTGAATTTTAAATTCTTTGTGCAAGTGCAATTTGGGTTGAGAGCCCAATTGGCTTTGATCAAGTTGGGTACCAAACTTTTTTCACTATATAATTAGTGAGTACTTTCTCCTAAGAGACGTCTACATGATTGACTCTCAGATGGGAACATCCACTATAATTAATATACATTGACATATAAACATAACTTTACATATGTTGGGTAAGGATTCAATTCCTTATACCCGAGCCTCAAAACCCTAAAGATTCATCCAAATTCATTGTGGGCTTTCAAATCAAGGACCCGAAACAGGCCCAAAACCAAACAACTTTTACCCCACAATTTCACTTTTGGTTGGATGACATGATGCAGTTTTGGATTTGGCGGCCCAAGTTGCATCTCTGATGTGTACTAAAAGAAAATAATAATACAAAAAACCATTAGCATCTCATCATTCTATTAAGATCAACAAACATATAAGTTTAATAACATAATAACTCAAACAAACACCCTTTTACATTTCCATGATTCATCCATTAATTCATTTATGCACTTATTCTCATACAAAATAAAAAAAATAAAACATCCCATCGATATCGACCATCCATCAGGTCGAGCGAGAGGGCCGAGCGAAATTCTCTCGCTCGGCCCAAAAAGAAAAAAAAAAAAAGGGTCTGTTTGGCTACCCGAATTTAGTACAAATTGCACGAGAGTAATGCATCATGTGCAAAATCACCTGCATGTCAAGGCAACCAACCAAGCAAAAAAAAAAAAAAAAAAAAATTTACTATCACAGGGCTACTATTCACCTAACTCTTCTTACCATCATCACCTCCATCCTCCTGCAAATAAGTCTTCTTCCTTCGCTCAGCCCTCACAAATAGACAAATCACAAGGAAACAGGTGGCATAGATCCCATGAATTTTCCAATTGGTCTTGGGCGGCTTCCCCACAACAGCCCTGTGAAAAACCGCCGTGTAGTAATGGAGGCCCACAGCAAGGCCCACAATCATCTGCCCCAGGCCCAAAAACTTCAGGGCCAAACCACTCTCCATGGTGGAGAAGACCACCACCAAGTTCAGGAGCTGCATCAGAAGATAGAGTACGTACCCCAGAGTCTGAAACACCTGCATGGTTATGTAACTGGACGTGGACGTCGTGTAGAAGAACTTCAATGGCTCGAGCCCAGTTGCAAAGTAGGCCAAGGAGAGGATGAGGAAGTAGATGGCCAAGTAAACTTGGATGAAGATGAGGATCTTTTGTAGGGAGATGTAAGTCTTGATCTGGTTGAAGAGCAAGGAGACTAGAAGGAGAGGTAGGATGAGGAAGATGCAAGAGGTAAGAGAAGCGATTATGGAAGCATACTTGTTGCCAACAAGAGGCTTGAAGCCTTGAGTGATCTCTTGATTAGCTCTGGAGATGTAGGCCTTGGAGGTGGTGGAGATCTTCTCAAGGTCTGGTAGTATGGTCTCATGGAATTTATAAGGGAGGTCGCGGAATTCGGAAATGAAGTCGTCAGTCTCATCGGCGTCCCTGTTGAAGTATGACAATGTGGGAATTTTGCTTTTGGCTTCCCCTTTGATCTTTTGATCATGATGATCTTTGGCGGTGTTCTTGTTTGATGATGTTTGGGAATGCTTGGACTTCTCAAGAAGTGGTGACTTCTTTTCTGGGGGCGGTTGGGATTGTTTTTTGGATGTCGTTTTGTTCTTGGGGGTGCTGGATTTGAGTAGATCTAGTGATTTCTTGAAGGAAATTGATTTGGGTTTGGTGGGGCTTGAGCTGTTTGAGTTGGAAGTGTGATTTTTGAGCTTGGTTTTGGAGAGGGTTGTTTTTGTTGTGGTTGAATTGCTGATGGATTTGGCGAGTTTGAATTGGTTTTTCTTTTCTGTCGTGGCTTTTGTTGTAGAATTGATGGTTTTCTTGATGGATTTGATTGGCTTGGTTTGGTTTTTGATCTCTAAGGAGGTTTTCTTATTGGATATTTCTTCTTTATGTGTGGCTAGTAGTCTTCTTCCTAGAAAATCTTCCTTTTGGGCTTGGGCTTCTAAGAAGGTGAACATAAAGAGAGAAGCATATAGAAAGAGCACAAATAAAAAGGAAAGGGGTCTTCTACCAAGTCTGAAGTTGAGAAGAGAAGAAGAAGCCATTTCAAGAATTGGGTTTGGTTTGCTATGGAAGATTGAGCATGAAAACTAATGCTGGATCTAAGATCCCACAGAGGGGGAGTGAATAAAAGTACCAGAGAAAGGTGTATATGTGGAAAGCCAGTGATGGGGGACTTAAATGAAAGGCAACCATATATTTTGTTAAGGGATGAGAATGAGATTCTAAGAGGAGAGCACTCACAAGTCACATGGTGATGCAACTGCAGGAAGACAAAGACATGACCAAAGAGACGCGGTTTCAAACAGGCCCCATCCATTGCTGCTACTTTACCACTACCCTATAAAAAAATCAGAAAAATCAGCAAGTTGTTACATACTTCATTTACAAACACCTGTAAGAGAACTTGGGCCCTGCTGTAGATGGACCATGATTAAGAAATTTCTCTTAGAACAATCCAAACTTTCCAATTGGTGTAGGGCCCAGGGGCACAAAATCCTTGGCCAGAGGTTCACATATGATTCCATCTACAGCAGGGCCTTTCTTGAATGATGTCTGCTTACTATCTTTCAGTCAATGGACACATTAATTTCAGTGGAATCTTGTACAGGATAAAAGGGTCAATATATGGAAAACAGTGACTTGAGCCACCACCAACCCCATATTTAATTAACTCTTTTCATAGACAAATGAATAAAAAAACCACCATGAGTATTTGACAGATTTCTTTCCATTTCCCAAGTAACCCTTAGTTAGCATAAACGTATCTTTTGACATTTACAGAGTGTGTTAGTCACAATCTTTCAGCTACACATTCTCAGCAGCATCCTAAACTTTTACCATAATCAAGATGAAAAGTAAAAGAAATTAAAATGAAACTGTAGGCTTAAAGCAGAAAAAAAAATGATTTTTTTTCTAATAACGTATGTTTAGAAGTCTACTATATTATATTTTGTTCTAATATTGGTAATATGACTCAAACCCGCAGCCTCATGGTTGTGACAATGAACATCTTAGTGCTATGTGTTTCGGGTGGTCTGATGGAGGGGCTGCCCCACTACTTGGTAGCGTCCCACCTGATTTTGCAACCCAAAATTGCCCCCGAGATACAAATGGGTTAAAAATTGTGCTTCAGTGAATGGTATTTCCTTATTGTCCTACCTCAATTAAATTATACCATTCTGGTTATTGATCTATTCTTGTTTAGTATGGGACCAAAATTCTTGTCAACAGGACAAATACATTTGCTCCTTGCTCACTGTATCTGAAATACTGACCGTAGTAAAAAAATCAATAAAAGTTGAGTCTTTGCCTCCTTGTGGGTCTATACTCTAGATTCAACAGGTGTATATTATAAAATGTTGACTTTTGAGTGTCTTAATGGGAGGCACATGAGGAAATGTGAAAAGGAGATGGAGATGGAGTTCTTGGATACTGATCCGGGGTGGAAAGTGAAGCAATGTGAAGATAGGTCTTGATGCCAAATCAGGCTTATTGTCCAGTGATCTGGATGTTTATCTGGGTTGATCAAGAGTGGATATAGGAGGTGCACAAAAGTTTGTAATTGAATGGGCCACAAAGATTCATGTTGAGGATCTTCCTAACTGTAGAAAATTCCTGGAGCATCATTGTCCCCTGAGGAGGCCCAGCTGGTCAAATGGTCGAATCTTGAGTCTAGACCCATGCGCACCAATTGCATGTAACAGTACACAAGGCTACTTATTATACATGTCCAGATGGATCAATATTTCCAATCAAAACAGTTGGGCCTTAAATGCCGACAACTCCTCTTGCCCCTGTTTTATTAGTGGTGTCCCCCATGTTCCCTTTAAAAATCAGTCATCAACCCATGTGAGGGCAAAATGTTTTGGGGCCATGTGTAGCAGATTTGGATTTATTCTTTTTTTAAGAGAAACCAAAAGACTTACAGGTGATGGACACAGAAATATATTGGAAAAATATACGTCTTTCACAACATGAGAGTATGCAAACTAATTAGGTAGGACATTTCTCCTCTTAGTAGAACAAAACAGAAAAAAGTGAAGTTCGGCCATTTCTATACTTCTGGGACTTATATCTTCCCACAACCAGGGATACAGAGCAAACAAAATGCATAGTACACAGTGTACACTCAATTTAAATGTTTAGATGATAAGCCCCAAATTTACATCAATTATATGGTTGATATATAATGCAGTGCAAAAAGAGTTTCTTTGCTCATAGGTTTTAAAGCTATGATCTCTACTCCTGCAATATGATCTGGTGAGATATCAAGTTTTCAAGAACTAAAGTTACAGAGATTGATATTATGTTATACTATTCATTAATCTAAAACTTCTGTTTATTAATATGATGAACACTTTTCTTTTTAATGTTTTAAATTCTTTTTCCAGCGTCTTCGGTGAACCATATCAACATTTTATATTCATATACCCTAAAAAAAACACAAAATTTATGTATGTGTACAGTACTTTTGAGAAAGTTAGGGGGATCTAAATTGACCCTACCATAAAATAAACTTAAATAACTAGTTTAACCTTAAGCCATTCCAGAAACCGAGTTCCATGCAATCATAGCAATTTCGGATTGCCCCAAGCAGCTAGCTTGGCCTGACTTAACTAAATTAATAGGCTCAGGTTGGTAGTTAACAAGTACAGGAATCAGCCCCAGGACCAGTGCATGCCTATATCACAAAGGCCACCAACTTGGTTAGTCGGTCGCAATAAATGATTGATATAAGGCAGCTATCTGCACATAAGAAATAAGAAAAAAGATCGATGGTTTTTGAGATTCACTTGCACCTAGTAGTTACCCAAAACAATGCCTGTGTACCCAATTGAAATGGTTCACATGGCATGAGAAAGTTCATAAGTAGGATCACCTAGAAAAAGGAGGGGAAAAAAAGAAATACGTTCTCAAACTTGGGTCAAAGTGAGTAGTGAAGTTTACACAAGAAAAGAAGAAAAGTGTGGCCAGATACTAACAAATGCTGACATGGTTTACTACTGTCATAACAATGTTTAATGAGAAACTGTAAAGTTATTTCTTATTACCAATTACAATGGGGTGATCTTACATGATCTAGTTAGGTAGCTTAACACCTATTGCAATATCAAACCATGTCTAGGGAGAAAATCTCAGACTGTAATGGGAGCATTCCCTAGTGGACAGATCACAGATACTATCTTTCATCAAGCACCTGCAAATGTGGGCAACTAGCCACCTATCATGATTATTTTGCACAAGAACTAGTACCATTTCAATGATGGAAAAACAAGCTGCCTCTCATTACTTTTCAAGCATGTACATCAATTTAATTCTCCAGTAAGAACCACTTTCCCACCATAGTTTCACACAACATGTTACAATATCCCTTTGTATCTAATGTCTTAGGCCTGTTAGGCTGTTACACTATCAAATAATTCAAACCAGCCCAAGATCTACAGGCACTATGGAGTTTACATCTTAGAAGCATACTGTAATTAGCATTAATACAATAATTTCTTTTAAAATGGTATTCTTTCCAGCAACCAAAGAACATGTTGATCTGCTCAATATCCATGCAAGAAGTCCGAATTGGTAGAAATCGATTGACTTTTCTTAATCAGCACATAAACAGAAAATACCAGTTAAGAGGCAAGTCATTTGAACATCTACAGAATGTGTTTTCCTCGACCAAGTTCCTTTCTTTCTTACTTGGAGTTGGTTGATAGCAGATCCTCTGCTTGCCTCACGTCATCTATCTATAAGATTTGAAGATGACAGCTGGTGAGGAAGTAGTGTCGTCTCATCATTGTCATCAATCTCAAAAGCTTCATCACCTCCATAATCCAATTCAATCACGCTCCTTTCCCTTTCGTGTAACTCATCCAACTCAGATAATTGAACCTGACTATAATCTCCGCCTGCAGGGAGATTGTCTGACTCAATTTTCTGCATCTCTGATTCTATTAACGAGTCCATCCGTGCTCTCTCCCTGTCTCTTGGGTAGGTGCAGTAGAGGAAGGAGTAGATGAAACAACAGAGTAACATTGGAATTCCTATTGCAGAGTATAGTGCCTTGGCTAATGAGGCAGCATTCTCTCTGTCTATCTCAATCGCAACTCCCTCACTTGATCCTTTTGGAACCGGTTTATAACCATAAACATGCTGAGACAGAATGCCAACAATGGGAGGAGCAAATGAAGACAATATGGACTCTAAAGATCGATCCAAAGCATAGATGCTTGTCCTTGATCTCTCGGGGACTATCTCAGCAAAAATCGGACTGCATGCCAATATACAAATTGAATGTAAATATGTAAAATAAAATAAGAATGATACTCGCTATCTGATGCACATATGAGAGATACATTCCATTCACCATGCAAGGCCCACGATAATTTTACTTCCAAGAAAAAACAATTCAGGCCCTTTCATCAGCTGAGAAACAACTATACATCTACTATAGACTCTCTCTCTCTCTCTCTCTCTCTCACACACACACACACACACACACACACACACATATTATGGAATATCTTTGCTAGAATAGTTCGAGATGGTTTTTCGCACATGTTCACAGACCCTTGATATTCACTGGTGGGGCTGACTGAAAATTGCCTGCCACAAAAACCATGCAACTTCAATAGAAGAATTTAGTTGTTATTTGTTAATGAATTGAGAAACATCTAGTCTTCTCAAAGTTTGAACATAATTTGCTATGTTTTTTCATGGAAAATCTGGACCACATGTTTTCCTAAATACTTCGTGCATTTGAAGACAACAATACATTAGATTCGGGGTTCAGATATGGAGAGACATACTTGTTTGTAGCAGGACCATTCCATGATATGCACAATCCCATGATGAACAGGACCAAACCATAAATAAACTCTTCAGAGGGATCATCAGGTAAAACCAGCATCAACACTGCTGCTAGTGGAATAGCAGAACCTGAGCTTATCTGTGCCAAAATGATCCTGCCAGCATTAGGGAATCGCTTCGCAAGAATATCTCCCATGTTTCCTCCAAACAGTCCTCCAAGTGAAGAAGCAACAACAAACATTCCCAAGAGAAGTGCTGTCTCTTTGTGAGAGAACCCAATGAGTTCTAACCACATCGACGCAAAAGACAACGCTGACCATGGGAATGACCCTGTGACACCTTGGGCCACAATTATCTGGAAGGACGGGATTCTCATAACTGATTTTGCTTCCTGAATCAGATCCTTTACTTCCAACCATGTGGACTTACGTGAAATTCGGTGACTGCTTTTACCCATTTCATCAGAAAAGCGTGGATCTTTGGCGAAAAGGCAAACCAAAATTCCTACCACAATGCTCACTAGTGCAACTAGATGGAAAGCTATTCGCCAACCAGGGATTCCCATAAATGATGTTGAAGCTAACAGCAAAGAGAAGAAGCCACCAATGATAGAGCCAAAGTTGCCTGCTAGCTGTAGCCATCCAAATGCTATACCACGGTTGCCGTTGTCGGTTGAGTCTGCAACAAGGGACTGGATAGCAGGTGTCACTATAGCCAGCCCTATCCCATTCAAGGCTCTTGACACTGCTACCTATATAACAGAGGGAAGAAAACTGGAATGAGAATGCAAACACCCTTGGCTCAATGTTTATTACCACATAGTAGTTGTAGAACTTCAGAAATTTAAATGCACCAAACTCAACAAAATTAATTTTTAAATTTGAGAGCATGCCACTACATTCTCAACCTACATGAGTAGAAGATAAAGGAGCCCTAAGATAGAATGACAGAGAACAAAATAACATATATAATTTCAAGAGTCAACTCAATTGAAGATTACTTGTGAATTAACAACACAGATCATTCCATCATTCAAAGCCCATGCCTGATGAATGCATTAGCTGCTTGAAAGCATTACACTTACAATCCATAATATCATGAAAGAATAATATAACTGAGAATTGGGATTACTAACAGAAAATGCATAAGGGATAATAAAAGTCTTCACAGATATTGGTGGTCTAATTCCATCACATCCATAGTTATAAATAACTTTTTCAAGCTCTCTGACCCAACTTCTCCAAATCCTGGAATTTAAAATGCTACCTAGTGTGGAAGCATCTGGGTAATTTCAGGGAGGCATGATGGGAATGGAGTTCTCTCAACATCATTATCTGAATTCTCCCAATTAAACAGGCTTAAGTAAACATATAGATTTGGGTTTTCAGTTTCTAATTTGGCACATCATAAACAACCACCTTATGATATATTACAGCTAACTACATTCATATCCATCCATATCATATATATGTATAAAAAAAAGACACAATTGAAAACTGAATCAAAACAAAACTCACCCTTCATGCTTAAAGCTTAAAACAATCCTAAAAGAAGAAACATGAAGGAAAAAAAAATGAGCTTGAATTATGGGCATGGTAAAGGAAAACTAGACCTGGAAGAAGGTGGAGGAGATGGCGACGAGGAAGGTGGCGGCGGACCAGAGAAAGGCGCCGAGGGCGATGACGTGGGCACGGTTGTGGTGGAGAGAGAGGTAGGCAGCGAGAGGGAAGCAGGAGGACTGGACAAATGATCGGAAGAGGGTGAGGGAGCCGAGGCCGGTGGGGTCGGTGTGGAGGGCTGCACCCACCTCTCTGTACACTCCTGGAAGCAGTGCCTCGTCGGCTTTCTCCATAATTCCAGCCAAATTCACCAATATCAAAGTCATCTTCTTCATCTTTTTTTTCCTTCCTCTTCTCTATAAACAACACAAGGAGAAGAGAGAAAGACAAGCTCCTCCTTCTCCTTCTCTTCTTCTTCTTCTTCTCCCTTTATACATACCACCTTTTGCTGATAAGTCTCCTTCTTTTTTGGAAAAGATCAGTGTCTACTTGAAAACGAGAGGAGGGAGAGAGGGATGAAGGGGATATTCTTTCAGTTCTTCTTCTTCTTGTTCATGGGATTCTTGGTGAGCGATCTAATGGGCCAACTGTGAGAGTAGCTGGACCGGGCCCACCCAATGCGAGTAAAATGAGGGCCTTTTTATTTTATAAAGTCCGAGGACTGGGCTTGGGAACAATTTATAGGCCCACAAGTTGAGAGCCATACTTGAATAGGGATGTAAATGGGTACCTGATTCTCCAATTATGCGGAGGTTCCGGCCCGTTAAAAATCAAGGCTGGGTCCTTATTTAGGCCCCAATAAGTAAATGAGTCCGGATCCGGTTCTACCTTCGTTCGGACCCATGAACTCGAGACAAGATATATTACCTCAATTTTCGAAAATCTCTTCCAAAAATTATGTTTTTTTAATATAATTTTCTACCTAAATCTAGACCCGGATCGAGACACGTCCCATATATGGTTTTGGTTCCGGTTCTAGAGCCAAGAAACCGTTTCGAAACGGTTCCTCCACCTTATCCTTAACGGTTTTGGTTCAGAGTCTAACATGGACGCAGACCGAAACCGACCCGTTTACAACCCTATACTTGAACAATATTAGATCTGGCCATGCATAGTTTTCTTATTAAAGGAAAAAATATTGACCTTTAATCCAACGGTCCAATCCATTTTGATAGGTGAAAACTTGATGTGTTTAGTGTACTTAATGAGGTCCCATGTACGTAGATAGTTCGGATGTATCATAAAGCAGCCCTACTATATTGTCCTCCTTGAAGGATGGATGCATATGGATATTTCAATATATGTATATATATATATATATATATATTTATGGGAGATTCAAAAAAAGGCCCCACTTTAATAATGCCTCAATAATGCCCCCCCCCCCCCCCCCCCCCTTTTTATTTTTTTTTGTCATGGGGCACATATTGAGTTAATCTAGTCTTTTCACATGCACGCTACTGTCAATAAATAGTCACAAGTCCAAGTTTAATACTCATTCAACTTTTCATCACCGTTGAATTGAAATTATAATAAAATGATGCCTTTAAACCATTAAATTTTAGGGTTATGGACAAAAAGATTAGAATGATCTTATGGACTCAAGATTTTGCATTATAGACATATTCAACCAATGGACTCCAATGATCATCATGCATCCTAGTGGCCCAAAACTAGAAGGGGCATCTTCTCCAAAACAATGACTGGGCATTGTGTAGTGCTCGCCTATATATAATTATATATACATGGGATACTTCACCTTAATCGTGGAGTCTAATTGTATTTAGAGTAAACTCAATGGGCCAGCATATTGGATAGGCGATGACCTTGGCCTGGAAAACAAAGTGCTAAAAATCCTAGTAGCACCCAATGGAGGAAATTAAGAGGAAAAAAAAAAAAAAAAATCCTAGACTCAACTCCATGGTGCAAGCAATATTCCATTGATGGTCCCAACTCCCAACATCAAATAAAAAAGAGGCTTCATGTCGAATTTACACTCAGTACCCCAATAGTGGTGTAGAGGAAAAAAATTAAAATTTTCTTTTCTTCTCTTTACATTGGGGGCCTATAAAAGACCCGACCTGAGATCCCGAGCCAAACCTGTAACAAACTGGAGCATAGCAACCTTACTAGGATTGTAGAGGTAGAAATTGTACGTTTTCCTCCCGTTAGAGTGGAGGAAAACCTGCAATTGCATCTTTTGCTCCATACTTACGGGAGGAAAGCCTTCAGTTGTAGTTTTTCCTCCCGTAAGAGTGGAGGAAAAGTAGCATCCAACACCAAATTTAGCACACCCTTTTAAAAAACTCATTTTCACCCAAAAACACACGATTAATTCTTTTTTAGGCCCTATAAAAGAGCTACAGAGGGAAGATTGAAACTTTAAATAATGCATGATGGGCCTTCCATCCTCACAGATCTGCTCCTAATTGATTAGAAGTATTTTTTTTTTTCCTTTCTAGCTTTTCCTCTCCAAAGATATTTAATTCATGTTTTGGGTGAGAAAGGGGTTATTCAAGGCATAAGGAATACGGGTATTCACGAGCCAGATTGGGCTCGGATAAAGAATATCCACGCTGACTCAGTTTCAAAGCTATAGGCCCAATCCCGTCCTAGACATTTATCGGGCATAAGTAGCTCGGGCCGCTAGAAAAATAGTAAGCCCTAACCCAACCCGAATTATATGTATAATTTAAGAAAAAAGAGTTTGGTTACACCGTCTTAGTTGTAGTTCAACTAGTCTGGTTATTGTATGGAGCCCTGCTACCTGTCCCGAATTCGGGACAGGTAGACTTTTTGTATTGTATGTGTGTGTACCAGTGTTCAAATCGCTGCTTTATATTTACACATTATTCCTTTTACAATCGGGTCGGGCTATGAGCTCTCTACAACGGAATCCAAGCCCAGCCCATCCATTAAATGAGCTCAAATAAAATATCTAAGCCCCGCGCAAATCTTAATTTGGGCTGGGCCCGGTTTATCTCGGTTCATTAGCTCTCTACTTAGGGGACTATTTGGGGTGTTAAATCCCAATTAGGAAAGGAGTTTGCAAGTTGGAGTCTTTAAGGGGTGGTCTATCTTTTTCCTTTAATTTTCATGCTTCCCAAATCTTGTGGGTCTGGTGTCTAAATGCAGCTTTACCACTGCTTGTATTGGCGGTAAACCTACAATTGCAGATTTACAACCAATCCAACCAGCAGTAAGTCTGAGTCTCCCAATGTTTTAGGTTTCAGTTGGGTCCATGGCTATGGTCCTTGGGTCAGGTCCTTACTGACCGAACCATCGACCGGGCCCTACATTGGATTACAAAGGCCAGGTAAAGGCATAAGTAGTGCAGGCCCACTGAAAGCTTTAGCCCACCTTAGGCCCAACCTCCTTTTGTTCGAGCCAAACCTGTAAAAAATTGGAGTAGCAAGCTTACTACGGATTGTATTTAGCAATTGTAGGTTATCCTCTCGTTAGAGAGGAGGAAAAGTTGCATCTTACCCCGACTTGGTTTAACACCCACCATTAAAAAAAAAAAAAAAAAAAAAAAAACCCCACCCTTTTCACTATAGGCAGCAACTGCAAGTTTTCCTTCTATCAAAGAAGAGGAAAACCTGCAGTTAAAGTACTGGAGGAACACTCAGGCCTTAAAACCCCCCTTGTTTCACTAAAAGCAGCAATTGCAGGTTTTCCTCCTGTAAGGGTGCAGGAAAAGTTGCATCTGACCCCCAACTTGGGATTTAACATCTCACGCCTTAAAAACCACCCTTTTCCACCCAAAACACCCAACTATTTTTTTTTTCTCCGGCCCTACAAAGAGCCGGAGAGTGAAGATCGAAACCTTAAATGATGTGATGTAAATGATGCTCCAAAAGAGAGATGAACGGTTGATATAAATGATGGAACCCTTGGGCTACAGTGGAACTACACAGTTGGCCCACCTATCTAAATTTCAATCAGAAAAATAAAAGAAATCAATCAACTAAAAAAAAACTCCCAGTGTATGTGTATAGCATATTCCAATTTTACCCAAGTAAGAGTTTGTCCTAGTGCAAAATTGACTATTTGATAAAAATGATATGATTAATAATGTGCATAAGTTTGTGTTAATCATGTTTTTAGAAAAAGGATTAACCTATTGGAGTCCACTTTGGTGATACCTCGTGTGTTTTTTCAGCCGCTCAAATTTTCAATTGATGAAGTTTAGTTTGTAGTTTCACTCCTTCAACTCGGAAATTCTCCATTCTACTAGAAAAAGGGCAAAAAAACCTCAGGGTTTCTCCAAAGTCAAGGCCTAACCCTGACTCCATTCCAACTTATGCTAGAGTGGTATGGGTGTAGGATTAGCAGGGGTGTCCTCTGTCCATGGCCAAGGAAGGCCTTAAATACTTCTGGCTCATTTGAATGCATTTCATTGATTGAGGGTCTGAGGCCATTAAGCATACATTTCTAAGCCCATGTCAATTAAAAATATTGGGTAAGCAAATAAGCCTAGGCCCAAGCCTTGGGCCTAAAAGCACCCTCCAAATGTGGGTGGGCTCTCTCTGCTGCCCAACGAGCATCCCTACCGGTAAGGACAATACTAGGGGTGTTTGTGGACTGGTGTGGCTCGGGCAAGCATATCTAAGCCCAGCTCGGATTTAGAAAGTCAAACCCATATAACACTCCCAGATTTAGAAAGACAGGCCAGTATCCAGCCCCACCCTGACACAGGCCTTAAGTCCATCTTACACAACCCAGGCCCAAACCTGTTCATTTAACTATCAGGCCTGGATGTGCCAGGCTTTCTATCAATTGTTTGGGCTTTCTACATGAGTTATTTATCTAGACTGGGCTTCTGACTTTCTATCACTTAGTCCAAGAACAACCCATATATTAAATGGGCCTTTAAACTCAAGGCCAGAACCTGGATCAAATCTGGTTGGGCCCGACTTTTGTGTATATATATGTTGGAGTGAGTGGACCTGTAAGTGGATCCTTAAATTTCCAGTACTGCCTGGGACCAGACCATTCTTCTAGCACGCGAAAAATGGGCTTGGACACACCAACATTACCACGTCTGGGCCTGCAAAGAATGCCAAATTCTCACTTTCTCCTCTACCACAGAGGGCTCATTTATGATCAATTTAATCCATTCAGGCACTAATCTCCTCCTAATTTGGCACTAGTCCACATTTTGAGTTTCTTCATCACTGAATTTCTTTCATTGTCAGACAAAAGAGATTTTTGTTAAAAAATACAACATACAAGGCATTTCTTCTAGAGGTAAATACATAACCACCAAGGGATACATGGTGATGGAAATGCTTGGATGTGGATCAGTCTTAACAACAAACTGATCCAATGATGCTAACCAGTAGCCCCTAGCTTTAGGTCCTCAAAATGTACTCATTACATGCATTTTTCTAAACTTCCTTGAGATAAAATCCAATTGTGAATAATGCCAAAAATAGTGTCAAATAGGATAAGTTCCAATCAAGGTCCATATAGAGAAATAATCATTTGAGTTTTTGTTAGGATAACTAAAGTAAAAAACAAAAACTTGGAAAGTACAATCATTTTTACAATTTAACTGCAAGTCAAAAGGAGGCTTTCGTAAAAATACAAAATACGGGGACATTTCTTTAAAGTTTTCTCCTACTAGTGGACTGCGTGTACAATTCAACTCCATGGGGCTCACTTGAGCACACCTTTGATCAGTATAATCCTTTTACACTATTACCTTCAAGATCTGGCCTCATGCCAACTTTATGTTTATTGGACCTTTATTCACTGTTAAATTGAATTTAAGAAAAATCTATGGTTAAAAGAGGGCAATAAACTTTAAAATTATTAAATCAAGGACTAAGATAATGTGGCTGATTTTCTGCATTACTCTTGTCCACAGGATACCTTTTTATCCATCCTTAGGGGTGCTCATGGGCCGGGCCAGCCCACTTTGGTCAGGGCTTGGATATGTAATTAGGGCCCGTTTATGGGCTTGGATAAAGTGATAGAAAGCCCGAAGTCCAGCCCGTGTAAGAAATGCATGTAATTTAACTTAATAACTGCTCGAATACCCATAAAATTGTTAAAAGCCTGGTTCGGCCTGCCCCAATTGCTTAAATGGGTTGGCTCGTGCCTGACTTGTAGAACCATGTCGGGTTTCTGCCAGGCCTAGGCGGCTAGGCCAATGTTTCTAAAGTCGGGTCAAACCTGAATATGCCCCAGCTCGGGCCCCATGAACACCCCTATCAGTCCCAAAGAAAAACTTTTTTTTTTTTTTCCTTTTAATGACAAGCTGAAGAGATTCAAGGAAGAATCCTATATTCTACATTGATAAATTGACATTGTGCCGGTTGGGAAATGACCCACCGAAAGTGTTTCAATATCCTACTTCACATGAACATTTCATTCCAGACTCGACGGCTACATGTCTGGATTGGAGTACTTTGTTATCATGGCTATTCCTTTCTTTGGTAAAAGCTATGGAGTTAGATGTGTGATTATCATATCACATATATCATAATAACACTATTATTATTGTAATGTGGTTAGTGTTTGCAAAGTTTGGGCCACCAAAAGGGATCACAGAAATACAGAGAGAGGCCACTCATGGCATATGAAATGATTGCATGAATATGGTGTTGTGGGATATGGCATCATTGATGATAGAGAGAGAGAGAGAGAGAGAGAGAGAGAGAGAGAGGATTAGGAATTGGCATTGATCGCGGCCTCTCAACGCATCAGCCTCAATGTTTTGTCTCATGTTGGTGGCAGCTGTCGTCTGAAAAGAGAGCTTAGAGGTTGTGGGAGGAGAATCAATTGAGTACATTTGCATTTGCAATTGCAATTTCCACACTAAACACTATTGCACCTGCTTCCCACATGCATGTGTCTCCAGCTCCTTTGCACAAATCTCATTTCCTTCTTTAAAGTACTTACTTACCTTGAAAATTGTCTTTGGGGGTTTCATGTATTCTGTGTCCTGCACTGGTTTCACCAAGGCTCAAGCAAATTGTAGCATTTTGAAAATTGAAAATCCTACATGCCAATAGTGACATTTTACAGGGTTTATTTTAAAAATTCTTAAATCTCGCCATTCAAAGAAATCAAAACTCTCTATGGACATCCAATGGCGGACTTGGGATTTTCGTTTAAGGGGTGCAAATCCAAACACGCAATTGAGTTTTGGAAACAAACCTAGGATTTTCACGTGGGCTTTGGAGGTGGACGTTGAATTTTTATGTGAATTCCAAAGCAAAGCCAGATTTTTCATTATCCCTCCCCTTGCCCCTCCCCCTCCCCCACCACAACATGGTTATCATTTGTTGTTAGGAATTCCTGATATAGAAATTTCTTCTTTTAATTTAATAGTGGGAGAGTTACAAGTTCTTCAAATATTGTCCTCCCATGGGTTCTTCGAATGCTCAAGTAGAACGTGGAGAACATGAATCTCGAATTTGGAGAATTTCTAAAAGCCAAAAAAGTGACATTTAAAAGGTTGAAAAATTGAAATTCCACTAATGAAAGAGGAAGTTCCATATGCTCCATGGACAACACCGGTAAAATATTCCTGAAACATTATGTTTCCATTAAAAATTCCTTCAAAGAAGTAGGCTCTTATAAATTCTTGACTTCACTCATAATGTGAAGTGAGTTAAATGGAAATTAAGAGGCAGAAAAAAAAAAAGGAGAGAGGGATCAAATAAAAAAGTGATAGCCTATCGTCATTTAGTGAAATTAGAATGTAGCATTTTTTAACTTTTTTTTATAAAAAAGACGACTTTTTTGTCATTTAGTCGCATTGAAAAATAACTTTACGACTCCTTTTGGTAAAAAGTAGAAAAGTTTTTTTTTTTTTAAATGGTACTTTTTATTTGACTCATTTTTCTTTTTTGTCTCTTGAAATGACTATTAACTTCACTTCACTAGTAAAGTGAATTTACCAATTAGGCCCTAAAGAATTATTTTTTAAACAAGCAAATGAGAAAGGGGGTAGTTGAAAAAGATTAGACCATGTATAAACAATGCATACACACACATACTTCTATACCGTGCACATACAAATAATCAAGGGACATTTACTTCAAAAAATCCATTAAATAGGATAATTACAACTGAGGACCTTAAATTTTTATAATGAAGGCCAAGGACTTCTAGCCCAAAATTCAATATTTCATTCCATTTTTGCCTTAGTTAGTTGATGTCAACATAACCCTAAAAAAAAAAAAAAAACGTTCTTTACCTCCAAATCAACAGCAACAGTAAAATAGAAGAAAGAGAGGAAGGAAAAGAAGGAGATCAATGCCTTACCCATTTTTTCTCAATCACAGTGAGAGATTGATTGCTCAATATCAACAAAACTCTAAACAACGAAAAATTCAATTTTTGTTGACGTTAACTTGGCGTTTTTGTTGACGTCGGCACAATTTTATGTTAATATCGACGAATCTTCTGTCGACGTTAACAAATTCACAGGGTCACTCATGTTGTTAACTGGGCTTGTTTTTTTTTTTTAACGCAGACACAATTTTATGTTGATGTCGACAAATCTTCTATCGACGTCAACAAATTCACAGGGTCACTGATTGTAATAACTGGGCATTTTTGTTGATGTCAACAAATATTACTCGTGACAAAATAGGAAACTTACTATGTTGGCATTAACAAAAAAAAGGGCAAAATGGAAAAAAAAAGAGATGATTTGAGCTGGCGGTCCTTGGCCGTCATTATAAAAGTTTAGGGTCCTCAACTGTGATTACCCTATTTAAGAGGATTTTTGTGGTAAATGTCCCAATCATCAGGAAAACGTTCATTAATAGTCTTGATTCCTGAAAAATCATGATCACTTGGAAAACAAGTTAAAAAAGTCCAACCAAATCTTATATTCAAACAAAAATAGTAAAAAAAAAATGGATCATATCTTGTGGACAAGACATCACCACTACCAAAACATATATCCTGGCCTTAACTATATTAGTTATTCTCTTTTAAACGTGTGTTATATTCTACAAATTCAAGTTGTAATTATCAATCAGGAAAGCAGAAAGACATGCATGTTACAAATTATTGAGTTGGAATATATGTTGTTAATACTTTCAGTGGAATCATAGTCCATAGATAATACGTTGTTTGTGAGAACATGGTTTTAAAACATTGGTACTCATTTTATGTAAATAACTGATTTTATTATTTTATTATTAAAATAAGAATATAATTCAACTTTTAGCCGTCCATCAAGTCTACTACCTCCCGAATTAAACATAAAAATGTCCAAGGAAAAGTTGATTTTGAACTAAAGCCTGCAACATTAAATACTTTTATGCCGGGTGTCGGAACCATGGATTGGCATCCGTATGGACTGAGAACCGGACCCGTTTATGAATTGGAACCTAAAACGGTTTTTTTTATAGGTCAATACCTCTGGATAACCGGGGAATCGGATACCTGTTTGCATCCCTACTTTTGGACCCACTAATAATTTTTTAAAATCTTATTTACATCTAAAATACCTGAAAATAATTAATGTGTATGCAAACACATGATCTAATATAGGTGAGATCGATCCACGGTGATCCATGCCTAGTTTTTCCTTTAGATCAGGCTCTTTCATTAATTGGAAAATGTTGGGCCCTCCATTGGATGAAAAATTGGTCCTTTCATCAATAATCATTAAGAAAACCACTAAGTATTTCTAATGCTGCAAAATCGGACGGACACCAAAATGCGTTTTAATGTCATCTATTAACCCTATATATACTTGAGAATTGAAGGTTTATGATTTAGACAGACAGGTCAAGTTCAGGTTGGACCCAGGCCTGAACCCAATTTATGTTCGGGTACTCGGGCCAAAAGCCGAACCCAGTACAACCCTAACACATGAGACCTGGCTCGGACTCATATTGACCTAATTTGATCAAAATCTAAATTCAATTATAGTATTATCTCCTCATTGATCATACCTATCATGATCACGGAATGTTGTTTTCTCAAGTCCAGGTTCAATTTCAAACGATGCACTCGGGTTTGGACCTGAATATCAATTGGGTCTAACAGGGGTTCATAACCAAATCTTCCAGATCCGGCTCATTCTAGTAACTATGGAATCAAGAGCCTACTTAAATGAATAATATCTAGGGTTTGGACCTGATTACCAATTGGGTCTAACAAGGGTTCATATCCAGAACTTTCAGGTCCAGGCTCAATCTAGTAACTATGGTATCAAGGGTCTAGTTAAATTGAATAATTTCTCAATCTCAGTGCATGTGGGGTCACATATATCATCATAGTTAGGTATTTATTACATCAACCTCCTGTGAAGTTTCATAAGAGTGGGGCCCACCTTTGATCACCCACTTTTCTGATGGGACATTAAAAAGTTTATAACCATGGGAGTTTCACCATCGGTGTCAATTAACACGTCATTCCATTTTAGATTATTAATTAATGGTCTTTTCTTTCTTTAAAAGGAGATCAGGTAGAATATATTTCTTCTACAAAAGAGAGCATAATATGCTTCAGTTCTGTAATTGATATTTAAAATAAAATAAAATTTCTTAAAAAAATATTTTTTAGAAAATAAATTATAGGATTGCCATGCATTTAAATATTGAAATAAGTACATTTTCATGAAAATAATTGAGGCCAAATGCAGCATGTAGTTGGATGCTTTTTTTTTCATGAAAATTGGTATTTTTTCTCTTTTTTTTTTTTTTTTTTTGAATTTCTTTCCTATTTCCTCGGACAAGTTCCATTTATCATGTAGAAGATAAAATTGAAAAAGTCATTTGCTCAAATTTCTTCCACTTACTTTTTTTTTGGGAATAAGTGATTGCTGAGTTGGTTGGGTATCCCACTTTTTATCTAATTGTCCGATGTTTGATACTTTAATTCTTTTTTATGAGGCAGCATGCTTCTTTCTTGATGCCTGAGCTTCTCTTATTGCGGAGGAAGCTTCTTTCCCATGACTTAGTAGTGACAAGAAGGAAAAAAAAAGTTATGTTTCTCTTGAAAATTGAAATTATGAAATGATAAGATGAGGAATCATCCGCTGGACAAGAAATTCAGTTAAAAGTAAATGGACATCCAAACACTTCTTTTAGTGCTTGGATGCTTGGATTTTCAGAGAATTAGTGTACCTTCTTTGTAAATTAAAAAAAGTTATATTTTCAACCAAAAGTATCAATTAAAAAGTACATTTTTTTCTCATTGTTTCACCCTTATTTTCTTCAGAGTTAGGTAAGTAGAAATCATAAATAAAGTGAATAAAGGACACTATAGAGGTACTGAAATGCACTTTGAGATGAAATTGGATATCCAAACACCACTTGTCTTATGTATTACCTAAAACCAAATTGCATCTTCATGCTGATCAAGATAGCTCAACCACAACTACACATTTTGTATTATTGAATATTTGGTGCAATCCCTTGTAAAATAAATTAGCCAAACACCAAACAGTACAACCAAGGAAAGTTTTCCTGTAGACAACCTAAGTTGCCATGTGATAGTTTACATTTTTGGTCTACCGTGGCTTAAGGTTAATTCAAACATATATTTGAGTGCTTTAGACGGTTTGAAAGTTTTTATGTAAATATCTGATTGAATTAACTTTAAAACCTTCTTCCTCTTTCTAAAGAAAATAACAAAAAGATAACTGTTTCATTAAGACATGAACGCCTAAAGCATTCATTTTCTTTCTTTCTTTCTTTCTTTCATTCTTTTTCAAGTGTGCGCCTTTAACTCTTACCGTATGATGCATATTTTTTTGACAAGAAAATTGAATCAGATATGAAAAACAGTTTATATACAAAAAAACCCTGTTGATATTTGGGAAATTTGCCACTATCTCCATCAAAATTCCTGGACTGGCGTAATACACTTTATAAACAAAAGCCCTACTAAACCCTCCAAAGAGGATAGCAAGTCCTAGATTGAAACCAAATGCAAGTACAATGAAATTAAGCTTTTGTGCACGGGTCCCAGGACATGCCTAACTGTTTGGCACATGCTCTTTGAGTCTTGATCAGACATAAATAAACACTCATATCATACCTCCTAGTCCTAGGAGGATTAGGACATTGCTGAGACTGGGAACACACAAGATTTTCACTTTACTTGTTTTTCCCTAGTGATAATACACAAAATTATCTTATATATCTAAATGGACAACTCTAATGACCACAATCAATAGAGGAATAGGGCAACCTTGATACATTATGCATATCATCAATCAACTTTGATGCATCAACTGGCATTTACTACTAAACCACAAGTTACCCATTTAAAAACTGGAAAGGCCCACTAGCCCAAAGTAAAGAGATGGAGATCTTCTTTGTCTATTGACTTGACAAAATTCCAGAGGTGAATGGGCTACCTATTAAAAATCCAAGTAGCTTCAAAGGAATGCCTCATTGTGTGCATCACTTTGGTCTTATAATGGGTTTAATTCCCATTGGAGTAAAATTTTGGCACAATATTCTATATATGCAAGGGGCATTCATTTTGAGTAGCTTGGATTTTCAATAGGTGAGTCCTACTATAGAGTCTCACTCCTTCAATCAAGAGCTTCTCTAATTTGGAAGACTAATATGATCCGAACTCCAAAGTAAATGCCCACTAAATTTAACCTTATAAATTCTCTAGAGGTTCACAAAACATTTTGAGCACCTCAGATTTTCAATAAGTAAGTTTCCCTGTCGAGTTTCACTCCCTGTCGAGTTTCGCTCTTCAACCCAAGACATCTCAAAGTCAAAATACTAATAGGATTCCAACTCCAAAGTAAAATGCCTGCTAAATTTAACCTTATAAAATCTCTGGAGGTTCACAAAACGTTTTGAAGCTTAATTAAAAAGAAGAGTCTAAGATTCATCATAATATCATTATAGCTCAAATCACCAAGACAGCAACATGGGATGACACATCAAAAACACACCCGGGTCCTATCCATTACTTGGGGTTTAAGTCTCTTAATCCTATTTATATGTTGTTTGAAGGATAGAGTTAGATATGATTATAATTTAAATGAGACAAGGCTAATGGTACATCACTCACTTGGTAGGCCAACTTTCACTCAACCATTGCAGATATCCAAATCTTGACTTGGACATGTTTCTATAAAACAATGGCTAGAGGTTGTTGACAATGACCAGTTCATCAGCTTTCCTCATCTGGGGTTGGTTTGCTTAGCTCATTGGATGTTATACTCAGCAATGGTCCAAATGCTCGACAAGGACATTGGCACCATCCAACACCATCACGTGGCATTTTCTCTTGCCCACTATCATTTCTATCTACTTGATGAAGTACAGGTTAATCATGTGGGCCTCATTTTCTTCCATCTAAATCATCCATATGATACAAACCCTACTGAATATAGTAGTCCAGGTTTCATTCCAATTAGAATAATATTAAGCTTTATATAGAGTATTAATATGTAAGAAAGATTAATTCAACAATTCTATATCGCTATGAATGAAGTGAAACTCACTTAAGCACATATTCACGAAAGGGCCTGTGTCATTGAATGACTTGGATCAAGTAAATGTGGAGTTCACTTGGATTAAAGTAGCACCTGCACATGAAAATCCTCATGCAGACGTTGGCATATGTTCATCTCTCCTTTTAATCCTTCTGTCTATTCATTAATGTGTAGAGAAATCAACTAATCAAC
Organism: Camphora micrantha; assembly: GCA_003546025.1. Taxonomy (NCBI): domain Eukaryota; kingdom Viridiplantae; phylum Streptophyta; class Magnoliopsida; order Laurales; family Lauraceae; genus Camphora; species Camphora micrantha. Next base: position 1,457,864 of record QPKB01000003.1, on the reverse strand, counting down.
TATCATACGGCCTGTTTGTTTATCAGAAATTTACATAATTCATGTTCGGAGAATTTATAAATTCTCCAAATGCTGCCCCCGCCATTGAACTCCCAAATCCTTCTCTCCACTGGTGAATTTTGAAATGCCAAGGTGGTCAGGTTTCTTGATAATTCTAAATGTTATTTGTGAGGTGGTTGAGATCTAGAATTCTAACAAACAAACGCTACATTTGAAGATGTCAAGGGGACAACCATAAGCACGTTTGTGTAATTACTTTTCTGCATGAATAAAAAGGAGTGGGACATTTTTTTCGTAGAAAATATTTTTCATCATTTAGTGCGAATGCTGTTTTATAAGAAAATATATCAAAAGTAGTGTAATTTTTCATAAATACGTACGAGAGTTTTTCGGATGGATGGAGAGGTAGGAATAATGACATTTGTTTTCATTTTTATTTTGTTTAGATCTGAGAGTCCTTGTACACACGCATGACATACCAAAGGAGCATGTCTAATCCACATCCAGTGTGACCTACCAATTGGACCACCTGGCCATCATATCAATATGGCCCACACTCTAAAAGAGGAGAATCAATATCGAATACCTAACTATGTAAGCATGTCACATTCAAGAAAAGAGACGTCTTGGAAGAAGTCTTTAACTTGACCCAAAACGAGAGAGGTGAGCAATGGCTTTCACTAAATGGGACAAGCTTCAAATGAATATAATTGTGCCTCTCATTTATTGATCTTCTGATGGAATGATTCCACCTCTAAACAGGTGTCTGGCTTTAATTAATTGAGGATTCTCTGTTAAATAGAACATGATCAAGATCCTTCTCTGTTAATTCTGTGAGTATTCAGGATTTATAACCCGATTGATCGACAACTCTAAAAAGTCATTAACAATTAGACATCTTAGAAATATATACGAAAATAAGTTAAAAAGGATAAGCTTTAGTTTGAATGTTTGAATCTCTCTTTATAAATTTAACTGTTTCTGCCAATTAATCATTCTTGTTTCTCTATGGTTGATTGTTATCTTACGCGAAAGAGGATGTGTTAAGAATTGGTAAACCCTTTATTCGTAAGAAAAAAAAAAAAAAGGTATTTAAAGAAGTTTTGTGAATAAAGTTACCGTAAATTATGTAGTCATTTGGTTGAGAGCATTTCTAACAGAATTTCCCCTATCAGCTTAATTTTTTGACAGAAAGTAGGGGTTGTCCTTAAAATTTTGGAATTCCTTGTTTGACGGGGTTTGAATGGTGAGAATTAGTTAAGTAGGCGATGTGAAAAGTTACTTTTAGCCAACGGAATTCTCAAAATCCTAGATTTTAGAATGCTATTGCTGCCTTTGTATTTTGGAATTCTAAATTGAATTAGGACAACATATAGGATACTCCAAATACTCTAGACAAGATTTCCCAAAATGCTTGCAACTAAATTGATCTAAACCGTTCCAACTTTGAGGTTATGGGTTCAAGTCATTAGGCTATATGGCAAATTGAAACAATCTTCTTAGCTACTCTACTTCCATCATCATGGATGATCAAAGAAGCTGAAATCATGAAACCCAAGAGTCCTACAATAAAATATAGATAGATGGAGACATGCATTGGTGGGTTGGACAAGTAATCGGCTGCAGAACTTGGTTAGATTTTCCATTCATAGTAAAGATCATGACATCTGACTGGAATGTAAATGAGAACAGACTTCAATGTAGGAAAGTGAGAAGAAGATGATACACATACGTCTCTCTGTACTAGCCTGTTTGTGACCCTAGGATGGTACATACTTAATGTTTAGGGCACGCATGAGGGTTTGATTTTATGACATCTTAAAAGGGACATCTTATCACATGATGTTGAACTCCTATCTAACATTTAAGATAAGGAATCTTTTGTACAATAGACGTTTTTCTACCGAAACGTAACTATTTGATTCCTTACTTGTAACAAAGCCTAACTCTTGCATCTCCTACATTTTGTGCTTAATTAAGTAGATATAGATTTGTGGTTGGAGCCAACATCAAGGAAAGAGGATGCATATGATTAAGAAGACGAATTTGGTTGGGCTCCGCAGGGTTAATCTGAGTTACATAGGGATGGCAACGGGTCGGGTTGAGATCAAGTATATGATGCCAAACCTACCTCTTGATAGGTGAGGGTTGGGTGAGACTTAGCACTTTTTTTTTTTTTTTTCTTTCCAAACACATAAAAAATTTAGTTGTAAATATGTAGGAGGAGAGAGTTGAATGAACCTAATCTATAATACATTTTATCCACTACCACTTGTCCAATGACTCTAACAAAGACGAGTCTGGATCACCTATCGTAGTTTTTACTCATTTACCGTGAGTGGACCAATAACAGTCCGCCACGTCATAAAAAAATATAGGTGATTTTCTTTCATCTGATTTAAATTTTTTTTAAGCTTCAAAACCACCTAAATTTTTGAATGAATGTGGCAGACTGTCACGAGTTTTTGGTAAAACTTGACCCATTGCCATCCCCACTTGACCATTCTATGTGTAGCTATAAAATTGGGTGCTTTGGTGCCAAAATGAGTTTTCCTGGACTATTGATTTGACCTGATCAAGCCTCAAGTGTTATCCAATATATCGAAGGATATGTTGTCCAGCTTCAGTGGAAATAAAAGTTTGTGGACTAATACTTTTCTGTGATAATCCTTTTTACCATCTCTTCGATCGAAAATACCTTTCCGTGGATTTGTGAAAAATTGCTGAGTTTTGATGCTTTTCCTACCAAATGATGAAAAAATTGTAATGCAGACAAACGTCTTGGTTTTCCTTTCTATTTCTACAGAAAAATAGTGACACAAATGTGCCCTAGGAGCTCATTTATTTGTATTACATAATAGGAAGGACTTGATATCATGAGTGGTTAAAAATGAAGATCCAAGGCTAATATGTAAAAATGACTATCAAATAACTTCTCCTTTAATGAAAAGTAAATAAAGAGAAGATAAGAAATGAATATTCAACAATCACTCTCGTATTTCAAATCGTAGAAAAGTCGAAGTTCCCATCTACATTGCTACTTTATGTCCTTCACCTCTAACTAATATCACTAACACTTCGTCTCTCATTTGACCATGAATTCATATGCATTCTCATTTGACTATGAATTCATATGTATTCACCGAAACATCATTATGGAGATATATACAAATGGGACTGCCCTTCAGTTCATCCAAGGTTAATCCCTCATTCAAACCACAGCACTAGACCACAGCACTAGACTTGGAATATGGATTTTTTTAAGATTGATTTGATTGATAACACTAAATTAATTTAGACCAGGTTAGCTGTCGGCATTATTGCTGCACAAATCTTTCAAAATCTTCCATGGAAGTAAGTAATCCGGTCATTTGTTATGTAGACTTTAATAAACCAAGGCAACTTCATGTATGCCAAACAACCCACATCGTCACGTGTGTCTTCCTTCTGCAGACCGTATCATATGAGGCTTGAACTTGGGAGAAATTCACCAAGCTCCACATGAAACTATTTATTAAGAATCTATACATCTAAACCACCCCCTCCCCTCTTATAGTTACCCCTCTAGATTGATTATATATAAAACATGTGATTTTGGCATTTCATAAGCAATCAACTTTATTTGGAGATCAACTTCTATTGAAGTGAGATTGGTCAGATTTATTTTCAACGGTTTAGATTTTGGACCTGTGAGTTTCATTATGTACCATGCAATTTTAAGTGAGTGAGAGGCTCGTAGAATTTGGGCTCTTCGTTCATCTTCCATCACATTAGATAGATAAAAACTAAGATTATCTTAATTTTTTTTTTTATTTCTCATTTTATAGTAGATGGGGTGGACATTTTTTCTTCTTCTTCTTTTCTAAATAAAAAGGAAAAATAAAAAATGGGCTTCATACTTTTCAAAATCCAAATGGCTGGGGAGTGGGGAGACTCAGAAGGTCTTCTTGGCCCACATTACATTTACAAAAGAGGACAAGCAAAACATGTGGTGTGCCTTGTTTTCAATTACAACATGGGCCTTTTCTTATCCTCTCTCTCTTTCTCTCTCTGGGGTCCAACCTATGAGTACGAATTATTAGGAATCTAGGAAGCAGACGCGCATTCAGAGGGAGCACTACCGGTCCAAATTCTCCACAGACAGGTCTATTGCAGCCTACCAGTCCGAGCACTGACTTGCAGTCTTCTTGGACCCAGTTGCGATAGCTTTCAGTCCTTATTCATCATAATCTGAACAAGAACCCATACTTACATGGAAAACATGGTAAAAGAAAGAAGATGAAAAAGAAAGGATATCTAAATATTCAACTGCATAGTTTTACAAGGAATACCAAACATATGAACAATACATTCTTCCATAAAGGGCCAACAGATTTGCTACAAACAATAATAAAAAAATCCTATGAGAAAACCAGAGTTCAGTGGTCTCAAAGACGAGCCACAAATAAATACTATTGGGAGGAGATCATGCCCATGGCACTTTTCTTCGGTATCATGAATCTTATAAAGCTAGTGTTTCTTTTCTTTGAAAAATGTCAAAGGTGTAGCTAATTAATTAATCACCATAGAGCTTGATTTAGGACAAGGTTTTAATTCTATCTCTTTATCATTTTGTTTGTTTTATTGTCTACTACAGACACATGAATATATGCTTGCTTTCCAAATGGAGAGGTTGTGGGTGCCAGCTTTTTTGTGAGAGGAGTGAAAAGCTTCATGCCTTTTGGGTTGGGTCGAAAATGTGGAGCTTTTTCAGGGGCTTGGGTCTCGGAAGCTTTCAGAGCCCACATTGGTTCCCTTCACGGCTTCACATGAGGCTCAAGACAAGAGATGCCATCATTGCTACATACCAGATTATTCACTGGCATGGGCCACCATGATTTCAGAGAAAAAAAAAAAAGGGAAGAAGAGAGAAAGTGTGATATGTCACACCTCAAGGACTCAAATCTCACAAAATCCCATGGCTAATCATAACCCCCTGCTCTGCCTTCTCCAATATCATTTCAAAAATTACAGAAAAGGATATGAAAAAATAGCTATTCTCTTTTTGCCCAATTTCTTTCCCAAATTCCCTTGGTCAACCAACCAACCATTCCCCATTTTGCTATTAACCCCTCTCTCTCTCTCTCTCTCTCTCTCTCTCTCTCTCTCGCATATGTCCATTTGCTGCATTCATTTTCCTCTAAAAAAAAATCTGCTGACCCTCTCTCCCTATCTCCAGTTCCTTGTCTTCAAACTATTTCCCTTTGGAAAAGTCTTCATGTTACTTTTCCAATAGAATGCTAGTCATGTTTCTCCATGTGGGGTCTGATGGCCATCTATGTATGACATGTTCCAAAATCTCCTGCAGAGTATAACTTGTTGGTCGAAAAAATACAAGCTTTTTTTGTGCTCCCCATCAATAAAGGAACCCATCAGACCAATGGTCTGGATTGCAAATCAGTTAGCCCCACATGAGAAAATTTGAGCACCTGGCAAACTGTTTATTTTCTGAAGGGCAGGACACTATGCCTCATCTCCTTTCTCACTAAGGTAGAAAAGTTCAAACAATAAGGAATCAGTAACTAATAAAAAGAAACTGCAATGATCTCACCCTCGCAAGTGGCAGCACACAATCTGTAAACAGTGACTAGGGCACAATTATATATGCATTGCACCAATTTAGAAATGCATCATTGAAATTCGATAATTTGGGGTGTGTAAATCACATGCTAAACAATTTATAAACGCACCTCCTATTATTAAATATATGAGAAGAGAGTGACCCATTTACACATACTAGGCCTCATTTGATAAATATTTCATTTGTTTATTTGATAATCTTGTTATTGGTCTTATTATTACTATAGACACTCGTGTTGCAGTTTCTAGTTTTCAGAGAATCCCTAAATGGGCGTTATTTTCTTGAAGAATGTGAGAATCTTAAAGTTTTTAAGGTTTTGGGGCAACACAATTTCCAAAATCTCACCGCAAATCACTCCAATAGAAGTAAACCAGTTGATATAATAACACTTGCATTGCACATTTGCACTTGCACCTCTCTCTCTCTCTCTCTCTCTCTCTCTCTCTTGTGAATTATGGAGGATGAAGACTAGGAACACTAGCTGCTTGATGGGTTCGTTTTAGTAAGGAAAAAAAAATGCATGCAGTGAATTTACTGGAGGAATAGATTAGAAAACCAAAATTTTCATAACTATGTCTTTATAACTGTAAAATCAACAGGAAATGAAAAACAAAAAAAAAAAAAAAAAGAGGAAGACCATATTTACATAAAAATAACAGTGTGGTGTTCATAGACCCAATACCAACTTCTTTCTCTTTCCTCACATTCTCTAATCTGAAGAACAAATCCATGACTCTACCATACCTTCACCCCTCGAATTCACGTTCTCCGACCCCTTCTCCACATGGAAATCCGACGAAGAAGCCGTGTAGTTCATCTTGCAAGTACTAACCCTCTGCGAATTACTACAATTCCAATCAAAAGGCCTCAGATGACTTTGATCCCCACCGTTCGATCCATCGCCCCAGCTCTGATGATCATCGCTCCTCGAAGACACCCCATCAGAGCCGATGAGATTTGCGAGTGTCCCACTTCCTTGATGTGTGTTAACAAGCCCATGATTGATAGAAAATCCGTCCAACATCCCCATTTTAAGCTGAGAATCAGTGCACCCACTTGGACCTTGAGCTGATGGGTACTTAGGAGAAGATTGTAGAAGAGATTGGAACGAGAACATGGGGTTTTGCATGCTTAGTAGATTTTGCTGTTGTAGTTGTTTGGGAAGGCCTAGATCAGATGGTAGTTGGTAGTTACCAGCTGAAGCACTTGTAGTGTTATTACAAGTAGCATTTGCACTAGGACTAACAGAATTACCAGCAGTTGAAGAGCAAACAGCTTCAAAGATTGAGGAAGAAGAGGAGGAGCTGAGAGGGACCTTATGCACAAAAGGGCGTAAAAGGTATGGCGGAGACAGCGAGTTGGTGAGACTGGACCGGAGAGCTGAGGCGGTGCCGAAGAGATCAAGCCGAGCACGAGCAAACGACGTTGCCGAGAAGGGTGGTGCAGGGATCCCTGTGAATTCCTGCACCATGGCCCGGAAATTCGATGTGTCAGTTGTGAGAACGGTCGTGGGTGCACGCCGGGAAGCTCTTGACCGCTTCTTGGAGCTACGTGTTGGGTTGGGGTGATCGGAAATTGCAGAAGGTGGGGGTGGACGACCGCCATTTTCGTGCCTGCTTGATGGTAATGGAATGGAGAAGGAAGAGCCCATGTAAGGGTTGGTGGGGTTGGGTCCTTGAAGGCTGGAGATTGGTGGGGCGGTCGAGGAAGGTCCGATCAGGCCGCCAAAGTCGGTGCAGTTTGGTTGAGATGGAAGGCCTCTGGACCACGCCATGTCGAGATTGAGGAAGGAATTGGTGTTAGAAGGAGGAGGAGGTGATGGGTGGAGAAAGTTGGATAAGGAATCAAATAAAGGAGGGTGTTGGTGGGGGTGGAGATGGTTGGAAGAAGATGGTGGAGGGTTTAGAATAGAGTTGGTGCTGATCTGACTGGAAGAATTGTACAACGAGATGGATTCTGCGCGTGGATCAAACTCTTCTTCTCCACCACTCGATGACTGAGTACTTGCACTGTTACAAGAATCCATGGGTTTTCCCTTGTGACTAGTGAGAGAGATAGAGAGAGGCAGAGATTTTTATTTTTTTTATAAAGGGAGAGAGATTCTGACTCACAAACTAACAAAAGAGAGTCCTGCAGTTTTGAACCATGTAGTAAATCTGTAAATGGAGTGGTGCAGTCATGAGCAGCAAGTACCCTTCTCCTTAAAAGCTCGGACTCGCTTATAAATATAGCCACTTTCTCTCTTTCCTTGTCTGTAAGAGCCAAAGGATAGAAAGGAAAGGGAGAGTGGACAAGAACAGCAACGACCACTCACAGGTTCATGGGAGAGAGAGAGAGAGAGATGAGAAAAAACAAAGGTTTCTCTTTTTGGGATGGGTTGAAACTTGAATTAGGTTTGTGGAGATGGAGAAGAGAGAGAAAGATAGTAATAAGGTAAGGAGAGAAATCTCTTTTTTTTTCCCTTGCTTTCTCCTCTGAAATAGAGGCGGCTTCTGATCAAGTTTTCCACTTAAAAATCCTCTTGAGATTTTCAAGGTGGGGTCACCATGGCAGCTGATGAGAGAGAGAGAGAGAGAGAGAGAGAGAGATGGGTGTGAAAGGAGGAAGAAAAGGATATATGGGGGAAGTTAAACTAAGGATAAAAATAGAGAGAGAGAGAGAGAGAAAAGAAAAGGATATATGGGGGAGTTAAACTAAGGTTAAAAACAAGGGAGAAGAAAGGTAGAGGAAAGAGGTGGGCAAGCAACCGATTTAGGGTTAAGGTGGTTGTTGAAGGAATGAAGAAAAGTGGGACGAGAGCCACCTCCACCACAACCATTCTCCCCTCTCTCTCTCTCTCTCTCTCTCTCTCTCGTCACTATCTACAGATTATCATGTCATTAATTCTTGTTAATTATCTCTTTCATAGTTTAAGACACTTAAGAGGGGTCAGATGCAATTATCCACAGTAGATATGATGAATTGTCACCATCTAACAATTGAATTGGTCCAACAATGCATGACTTCGTCCATTCTTCAAGTGGGGTCCATCTTTTATATACTCATTTTGATGATATATAGATGATCGGACGGATGTAAAATAGTCATCCACCTTTTAACTTTTTACCAAATACTAGGCCCTCATGCAATGCTTGTTCAGATGGGCATCTCTCAAAAGCCAACCTCTTCAATAGCCATTGAATGGACGGTCTTGATGAACTCTCAGAGCTTACCAATGGCCATGCAGTTTGATGACATGTACATGACTTCCTGGTGTCAGCAGTACTAATAAATAGCTTGTTAACAAAGAATTAAGCTATAAATGTTCAATCACATTATTTCTAACTAACGTGGCTACTTTTTCTCTTACAATTACTTTTCCAGTCTTCTCCTTTCGCCGGCACACAAACACGAGGCTTCTAGTTGCTTTGACAATCAAAGCTTTTACAGCATTCAAATTCAGGGTCTGGATTTTAAACAGCATCCACAGACACCAGAAAGCTATTGTATACATTTGTGTACGTCATTGAAAAATCAGTTTTAAAAGAAAGGAAATCTCAACCACGAGAAACAACTTTTGCACGTGGAAAAGCAACTACAACAAATGTGAAAAATATTTACCACAGACAAAAAAAAAAAAAAAAAAAAAATAGATTTTCCATGCCTTTCTGTAGATACGTCTGCTGAAAACTAATTTTTTGACCTTTCCTATCAGAAACGATGTTACGTGGAAATCACAATGGTAAAGTTAATTTGTTTTTCACTTCTTCTCAAGAAAACATGGCCGCACCAAATACGAATTTTACCACACGTAGAAAAGCATTTCTTTTTCTTCGGAAAAACGATCAAGAAAGAAAGAACTAATAATAAATGGATGTTGCTAACATTTAAAAAAGAAAGTTCTATTAAATGCTCTTAGGGGTCGGCCCTATCATGACTTAAGATTAGACCCCTGTTGATTAATGGACCTAAGTATTAGATTTCAAATTCTCCTTGTATTTTATAAGTGTGTGGGCCCTGCATACTTGACCGTGCATGCTATTTGAAAATTTGACGAAGAAATTCTTACAGTAGAAGATGTAAAGGATCTCTAGATTAAAAAAAAAAAAAAAAAAGAACAAGAAAAATCTAAGAATCTATGTAAGAATGCAAAATCCATTTACTCTACTTGGTTTCTTGATAGAGACTTGAGACACAACAACTTACATCCATTTTATTATCTGTTTGTTGTCCATGTTCTTGACCATGGATTTCTTTCTCTTTCTCATCTTCTTACATATATATTTTTGTTAGAATCTCTCATCTTCTTATATTACATGGCCATGGATGGTCTTTGCATTTCTTTTTGTTTTAGGTTGGTAGTTTAGTTGAATTGTTGAACGATACCAACGTTTGATGCAACTCTCAACAACAAAATCGACTTCAATAGATATCCATACGTATATGACATACTCATAGAACATATCATTGTATTAGACTTTGGAGCAAGAGTGGGTGCATAAAAAATAGTTCAAAGTTGAAATAGTTATTACTTATTAGTATTCAATTAGTTATAAGGTCTGACATTCTCTCTCTCTCTCTCTCTCTCTCTCTCTCTCTCTCTCTCTCAATTTAGGGTTTTGGTTGTACAACCTTCCCTGTTATTTTCCAAATATATAACACTGGCAATAAAATCCGTGTGACACAAGCAGAGGATAAATATGTCATTACCCTTAGTGGACATTTTGGAAACAAAAATCAATGTTTTGATATATGTATTTTTTCTTTTTGCGAAGTTGGCCTATTGGTTAAGAGTGATATCACCAACTTGGAGACCCATGGACTAATCCCTAGGCATATATGTGATATATATCAAGGTGCAAACACCGTTCAACTGTGAGTGAGTTGGCAAAAACCATTTATTTGTGAGGAAAAGTAGTTCAATCGGTGTGCATTGATGATGAGAGATGAAATGACTCTTCTGGTTTTGCCGGGGAGATGATGGGTTTTTTTTTTATGAATTTTAAAATAAAATTAAAATTCATTTCCTTTAGCTTTCATTCATTGACCTATGGAAAATCAGGATTAACTTGATTGATATTCTAGTGGCTGCCTATGATCAGGGTCAAAGAAACCTAGACTGCAAGTCGGCACTTTGCAGGTTACAGTATTGAACAATCTATATCATTTTGGTTAAGGATTCAATTCGATGAAGGGCTTAAATCCTAATTCTCTTAAATTATAAGTGATTTTTTCTTCTTCATCATCATCACTACCACCACTATCACATTTAATATATAGATTATTAATGGATGAGAACCTAGACAAAAAATTTAGATCTACACTTAATCTCCCTTATAAACTAAAAAAAAAAAAAAAAAAAGGTTGTTTACATTACTAGCTATTCATAAATATAAATTTAGGGCCACCCTAACTAGAGCACCGCCCTAACTAGAGCACCGACTGTACGTGAGCACTACCTTGAGTGTCCCATGTGGGTCTATACTGGGAGGTGGGGGATCGAAATATCTGAACAAGTTCTAATGATAATGCAAAATATGAACTTCATTATATCATTCTAATCCTTATGTTTATATGACATTCAAGTTCAATAATTTTAAAAGGCATTATTCTTTTTTCAAATTTTAATCCAACGTGCCAAATTTGGAGTTTTACCAATTTATGAGGGGGACGCGGGAGGGGAAATGCATGTGAGGGGGTCGGATTGGTCATAAAGAGTCTAATATGCTAGAAAAGAAGGTGCTCATTTGAGAAACTTTCATTAATTTAACCACCAAGTTGATCATATATACTGCCTAATCTTTCAAGTTGGCTATAGAATTAGTACAACTTTGTGTACTGCTGTTGATGCCGAAAATGGGAAAAGGGTTGTGGGGAAGGGACAGAGAGAGTGGGTCCGAATAACATTTTTCAAAATTCCACTAATGATGTCCTTTTGTATTTCTCTTTTGCTGGAATTGTCACTTAAGATTTAAGCACCGGCCTAGAATATATTCCATAAAAGCCAACTCTGTTTTTGAATTGTTTCTAGAATACTTTTTTTAGGCTCCTTTCACTTTACAGCAACCTTCCTCATGGACCATTCAAAACATCCCCCAAAAAAAAAAAAAAAAAAAAAGACATAATAATAATAACAACATTAACTTGATAACCTGTTAGTTCAAGTCCTGGTAAGACTTCCAAACTAGTTTCCAACTCTTCAATCACTTGACCACAAAATATTTCTAAGAATAAGTTTGTCATCATATATATATATATATATATATATATATATATATATATATATATTGGTTATCCGGTGCGCACGAGGGTGGGGCCCACCTGGCGGTCCATCTGAATGGACCACACACACCCTGAATTTCACATGGGGCCCACTTTGCACCCATCCGATGTATCATTCAAGAGAAGTTAGGATGCAAACTGTTAAAACATGGTCTCATTTATCTAAAAATAACTAACAGAGTGGTGGATCTGGTTAATTACATAAATAAATATGCAATTATGAATTAAATAAATGTTAATGTTAGATATGAGCATGATAGAACAATTATAATATGTTATCAATATTTATGATTGATGATTGGATTATTTAGGATTGATGATCACCCTGTCCAAATAGTTGAGGAATCACTGCTGGTACCAACTTGAGGCATGGAAGGAAGATTTACTGCACATTGAATCCTAATCGTTCTCCACCATTGATTGGAGAGCATTGAATAAAAGAGAAAGGATGGTGAAGAAGTGCTGTCGACCAAAGTTAAATTCAGTGGTCTGATTCTTAAAATTACTGCACATCAATGGGCAAGAGGGACCCTCATTTACAGCAGTGAAAGAAGGGCAAGGTAGAAAGAGGAAGCTCACACCCTGAAAAAAAGAGCCCACATAAGTGAGAAGAGTGACATACCTGAAAAACAAATCGATCTTTAGATAACCGGATGACATGTGGGGTTGCCAACCAACTGAGCAACCCATTGTTGTCGGGGCTAGGCTAGACTTGGTTTGACTGAGTGATCAGAAGTTTACATGACCAGTCCGGAATCTCATCAAACCAGCACTTGTATAAAGTACATGTAAAACCAATATTAGCCACAATGTGTGCAGCTATGTTAGACTTGGTAGGAATTTAGCAAGAGTCAATACTAACAAGATCCTTGGCTTTTACCATAAAAAAAAAAGAAGAAGAAAAAAAAAAAAAAAACAAGATCCTTGGCAATTTCCAAAATGTCCAAAATCAAATCCTTTATGTCCCACTCACTGGATTCTTCAATAGTGTTCATCTCCTGTAAAGCATTGGTGCAGAACACAAGGAATTTATCAAAACCCTTTCGAGTTTGGACAGGCCAGCATTACTGATTACATGAGAACCCAATATAGAAATTTAGAAGGTTAACAGGAACTCTTAAAAATGTCAGGTTGGTTTTGGATTGGCAGTCAAAGTGCAATTAATCAAGTTGGATCCTAGAATAGCAAGATGAAGTCACACAAACCCAACCTATTGGTTTTTTTTTCTTTTTTTGGTAAAAAACCTATTGTTAATTAGGCCTGAACTGTCAACCTGAATGAAACTGAAAATAAAAAGGGATGAACTCAGGATCTGAGCTACTGGGTCGGGCTTATGTTGGCTGGTGGGTCAGGTCAACAAAAACAGCCGCATTTAAATACATATGTGGGGCCAACCTCTGAAAAATCCAAACCTTTTATTAACTCTAGCACCCATTGTAATGATCAAATAATAAATTATTATTCAAATTAGTGAGATGGGCACCGTTGGATCAACTTAATCTAAAATATGTGATTAACTTTCTTTACTTCCTCTTTTTAGTGGATAGAAATGAAAGGAGTCTTTCATGTGTGAAATTTGGTGATCAATTTATCGGTTGGCCTGCTGAAATCGACTTTGAATATTTAGATATAGAGTATAGAATAGGCGCTGTAGAACATTTTGGATTTTCCAAAAGTGGGCTCCACCAATGTTGTTAATGCGGGCGCTGCACGTAGTTCTGCCCTACTACAAACATACCAATGTTTGTGTGACACCCTGCCTGGCTCCTTACAATGGTTTTCCAGTTGATTTCTGATTTTAGCAGAGGCTGAAAATTCAGGGAAGGCCTTTTTTCACGTTTCACCATCCCCCACACTTCAATCCCGAAAATCAAATATCCTGCATGAGAAATGAAAGAAATATAGGAGAGAGAGAGAGAGAGAGATGGTTAGTAACATAAAATAGAAGCAAAATCGAGAGGCCGCCATATGAGACAATGTACTTCCTATGTTGTTTGGGAGCTGTCTACTTGTTCCTAGGCAAACCTTTCCAGCTGTTTCTCCTTCTACACCCCTAAAATTTAAATGGCTCTCTTCCCACTCATCTCTCCTCCATCACCACCACCTCTGCTTTTCCACACCCTCCAATGGTTGGAATCTGGATGGTGTTCCATCTTCTCTCGCCCTCTCCCAACACCCCCATGAAATGTAATTGACACCCACAAAAGCTAAAAGCAGCCAATTAACAGGTGTTTGAGAGAAACGGAGGAAGTTGTGAGGATTCGATATGGATAATTATCCACGCAAGAAGAAGCGAATTGGCTGTTGCATTGCAGTCTTATTTCGACGTAGGAGCTTCTGGCCTAGAAAACCATCTACTACAAATTCAATTCCACCCTCCAACGGCAACAATGGTCTGAAACTCACCTCCCCAAGTTCAAGGAGAAGGCAGGGAGGACATGTCAAGGCGCTATCTGAGACTCACCCAACAATACTAGTGGAAAAAGAAAAACCACCTCCCATCATGATCTCTCCCATCAATACAAAAACCAATCCACCCCAATATCAAACCATTGGTAAAACAGCAGCCCCACTTGCACCAACCTCTGTCTTGACAACAAAAACAGGAACGGGGCCTCTTGGTCTTCAGAAGAATATGAGCATCTCCTGTGAGCTGGAGCTTATGATGCCTGATCACAGGTCCAAGGACAACAGCACCCTTGTTCGAGCTTCTTCAAGCAACATGATGGTTTTTGGTAATCTAGGTAACATTAAACAGTCTGGGAATGGAAAGGCGAAAGCAAGTAGCCCACCACATTGTACCAAGGCTCTAGATTATCTGCGAATGGCTGCGAGGGAGACGGGTTCAAATCAGAAGGGAGAAATGGGGAACATAAATGTAGTAAAGGCTGCAGCTGAGGAGGAGAATGGGAAAGGAACAGAGGCAGTGTTTTGCAGGGCTCTGTCAAAGAGATTGGAACCAGAAGAGCTGAAGGTGATGGGTAATGAGGAATACAAGAAGGGTAATTTCACAGCTGCGTTGGCATTGTATGATAGAGCGATTGTGATGGACCCAGATAAAGCATCGTATAGGAGTAACAAGAGTGCTGCATTAATGGGGTTGGGGCAGCTTCTGGAGGCTGTGGAGGAGTGCAGAGAAGCTGTTAAACTTGAGCCTAAGTATAACAGAGCTCATCACCGTTTAGCTACCCTGTATCTAAGGTAAGAGCTCAAAAACATTTTCCCCTTTGTCTTGTGATCTCTCTGATCTATGTTAATCCACGTCATTTAACTACAGTTCAGGATTTCTTAACCCGCGACCTATCTAATAATAGTGTAGCTTAAGTTCAAGTGGAGTCACCGGCTTAAATATGGGTGTAGCCATTGGCTCAAATCAGATTTTACCCATTCAAGAGACCATATGTGGACAACTACATAGTATCGCATTATAGCCTTATAGGATGGTTTACATGGAGTCAGGGGTCAATCCATGTCTAACTCATTTAATTGTGAGTCAGGATTTCTTGACCCACCACCTAATAATAGTGTAGCATAAGTTCATGTGGAGTAACCTGTGCAAATCTTATTATCATATATTATAACATAGGGTTTTCAATTCATTTTTTCTCCTTTCCTTACTCTCTAAATTTCTATTATTATTGGCAATGGATGATGCCTTTCGGATGGAACTTTTATACTGATTATGTTGATTCTCATATCAGTTCACTTTAAGTTAATTTTTTTTTTTTTTTTGCATAATTTTTATATTTTATTTATATATGTTTCTTCAAATGTGTTGGGTGGATATACCATGCGCTTATCACGGGTTGTTGTCCTAGAAATCGTCTTGAAAGTAAATCTCTCTAATTTTCAGACTGGGAGACGCAGAGAAGGGTCAGAAAGACTACAAACTGTCAGGAACCATAGCCAACCCAGCAGAGATCGCTCAAGCGCAGTCTCTTCAAACCCATCTGACCAAATGCAATGAAGCGCGAAAGCTGAGGGACTGGCACACCATGGTAAAAGGGGCCCAGTGCGCCATTTCTTCCGGTGCTGATTCGGCTCCACAGGTAACAAACACCACCATCCTTATCCTGCAACCATTATATCTATATTTATTCATAGATGATACTAATAACATAGAAAAACCTTCTGCTGTGGACTTGAATCTTGGTCTTCAAAATGCTACTGTTGATTCATTCTGGAAAGGTTTTCGCCTCACAAGCAGAGGCCTTATTGAAGCTCTGCAAGCATGAAGAAGCAGATTCGACGTTATCCAGAGCACCCATCTTCAACACCGATGCCTCAACGAAGTTTTTTGGAGCGGCGAGTAACGCCTATTTCTTCCTAATCCGTGCACAGGTTGACATGGGTGCAGGCAGGTTGGTAGTTAGTTCCTTTAGAAACAGTATCTGCACTGGTTGCAAAGGTCGCGCCACTACCTAACAAGACAATCTTATCATGGATGAAGGTTTGAGGAAGCGGTGGCGATGGCACAACAGGCGGCTTGGCTCAACTCAAGCAACAAGGAGGTTGGCATCGTAGTGAGGAGAACTCGAGCAGTAGCATCTGCTCGGACGAAAGGTAACAACCTCTTCAAGGACTCCAAGTTTGATGAGGCATGTGCGGCCTATGGAGAAGGCCTTGAGCATGATGCCTACAATGCCATCTTGCTATGTAACAGAGCTGCCTGCCGCTTGAAGCTTGGTCAGTTTGAGAAGGCCATAGAAGACTGCACCTCTGCGCTTAACGTTCGCCCCTCCTACGGCAAGGCCAGGCTAAGAAGAGTGGATTGCAATGCCAAGGTGAATCAATGGTTCGAATATAACAGGTGTTCGATTGATTCTAATTTTAGTAGCATATAGTATCTAACTGTAATTTTCATTTCCATGGTGCTGCTATTGTAGTTGGAGAGGTGGGAGGCTTCCATACAAGACTGTCAGGTGCTGATGCGAGAGACACCTGGGGATGATGATGTGCGGCGGGCCCTGTTAGAAGCACAGGCCCAGCTCAAGAAGCAGCACGGTGAAAATGTGAAGGACATCCCAAGCAACAACCAGTATGGGTCCTCGCCATCATCGCCTAGTTTACATGGATGGTCAAAATGAGGTAGGGATCTTTAGCCTATGTACAGTAGGGAATCTTTATGTTGGATTCAGTTTCATAGGAATGGTATGTGTTAGGGGATGCAATATGGTCACAATCATCCAATGGGCAATTTAAGAATTGATCATCAAATGAATGGTTCAGATTAACCTAAGATGACCCTCCTATCTACTAATTTTTGTGCTTTGTTCAGGTGGGCATTGAAGAAAGTCCATACCAAACAGAACCAGAGGCTGGAACCTATCCCCCAATCTTCAAGATGCATAAAAGAGATATTCCAATGTAAGAAAGGTAAAAATCAGCAACTGCAGGAGGGCTCCGCAAGTTTGTCAATGGTTGAGAGAGAGTGGGAGCCATTGTGAACTAAGATATTCCAATGTAAGAGAGGCCGAGAGGCAAAAATCAGCAACTGCAGGAGGCTCCATGAAGTTTGTCAATGGTTGAGAGAGGGTGGGAGCGATTGCGAACTAACACATTAAAGACTGACATTGATGAAAACTGACCATTGATTGTGGTCCAAGGTGTTGCCCTCTAATTAATCAATCATCAGGCTGGAATTGTAGCCGGCAATCAGAAAGAAGATTTTCTGTTAGTGTTTCAATGCTTGTATATTACAGTTAACTGAAGCATCCAAGGAATGTAACTGTGTACCCCTACCAACTGATGTGATAAATACATAATCATATCATTTTTTTTTATTATTTTTTTTCATTCATTTTGGGTATGAAGAATTACAGTCAATAAAAAAAGTAACCTCTTTTAAAGAATTGCATTTTACATACAATGGATCATACACTACGCATTCAAACTATCCACTCAAACAACTATCACTAAGTTTGTGGATGACTCAAATTTTGCTCTGTTAATAGAAAAAAATTAATACAAATCAAATCATGGCCAAACCAACTGTAAGTATTACTCAAATCAAAGTAGAACTGCATGAAGGTCGGCCCGACTGTATGAGCAAAACATGATGATTGTAATGGCTTATATCATAAATTTAATTGCATTTATTATTCACCCTGCTCATGAATATATCTCTCAGATGAATATGCAACTCAAACCCACTACAGTAAACATGGAAGGGGCCATGAGTAAGAACCCTCACCGTCATGACCGTAAGGTTGAATCCCTAAGTAATCAGGTTTTTTGAAACCTTATGCCTCTGAAAATGAGTACCATGCCTTTTATTGTAGATGCAGAAGTTAAACTCTCAAAGATTGAAGAGGGAACAAGTTACATTGACACAACATGATTTTTCAAAAGAAAGACATGCAGATTAAGTGTAATATGAACAAGATTTGACTCGCTTACCGGTGGGCTCCTCCACAGATGCAGTGACCTACTACAAATTTAGGGTTCACCCCAACTTCTGAATTTCTGAGGGATAAAATATGATGGATGGTTTAAGAAAGAGGATAGTTATACCCGTGAGAGAGAGAGAGAGAGAGAGATCAAAACTCATGATCAAATTTGTCTACCACAGTACATCCACGGCAAGATGATGCAGATCACATATCATACAAATGTCATGTCCATATTTCCAATTGCTTGCACGTAAGAATGTGCACATTTGTTTCACTTTTGTTTAGCTTCTGAATGTATGAGGAATGGTTAGAGTTTACTGCATGTTGAAATTCATCATATTTAGTTAGCATGTTTATGGCTAATCATCTATAATGATTTCAACATGTTTCTTAGGTAATTGACAATTTCATAGAAAACTAGAAGGTAAGGTCATCAGTTGTACTGTCACTTAGGCCACAAAAATGAGACACAAAGACCTATTAGCTATGTAACATAATGTAATCCATGTGAAAATTAAATCAGTGAGCAATGCTTGGCTACACCTAATATTTTAACAGTTTACATAAAACTCACTCAGCTCTCTGCTTCTCTTTGAACCCCGCTAATCAAACTGCTGCCGCAGCTGCATTTCTGTTTCACTCTTCCAAGAAGAGTGGGATGACTGACCTTTCATCCTCTTACTCTTCTCTTTGTCCTTGATTGTTGACCCCTTCTTCTTTGCAGGATCATTGCTAGGGTCTGGGGGAGGACGATCACCACATATTGGGCAGACCATACCCCGTGCACTGGAATAGGTCTTTGGCACCCCACATTGTAGGCACATCCTAAAATAGAAATTTTTTGTCAAATAAAAAGAAGTTCCTTATGAAGAGGGAAGTGATAATCAAGACAAATCAACAAGAAGAAAAATATAATTGCCTATTCACTTGCTCTGATACATTAAAAAAATGAGTACCTCAGAAGCTCCGCGGCATCTTTAGCTTCTGGATTAGCTGCAGAAGCCACACGTTTGCCTTCTTCCAGTGTTCCAGCAGTTGATCCTTTTTGAGAAGGCACCACTGATGATGAAGGGTAGCTCCCCTCTACATCACTTCGTACTCGATCACGAATTCCAACTAAATGAGCTTTGGCCTCTACAACTACACCTGAGAGCAACATAGTTCCAAATTATTTCTTGCAATGAAAAGATTGAATATGAATCCAAAAGGCCAATGCAGTAAATTAATACATGCTACGAACATCCCCTGGCCCCAAGCTAGAATCTATCATCCGTACTGCATGAATTCACTTATATTTTTCTAAATTTGACAGCATCACTCTTGGCCTCCCCTCATCAGCATTGGTGATTATCTGCGGCTGTATATTGGAGGCGTGAGTGTGACTCAAGAAGAATTTTTTTGCCACAACGTCAACATATGCATCATTATCGGAGAGTATAAAGCCATTATAGTTGTTTATATCAATGGTTGTTAGACTGATCAAGAGTCTAGCTCTCTTAACCCACAGAAAGACTAATAAAATCAAGATCCCTTCCACCCTACTTCATGTTCTTCTCTTGCTTGTAAGTCCTTTTCCCTTTTCTTTTGTTGTAGATTTGTTTAGATCTTTGCATTTAAATGTTTTTTCTACAAGCGACAGGTCAGTTAAACATTCCTAGTCGACTTGCATTTGGGAAGAATGAGTTAAGGGCAAGGGCACTTTTGGCATCAAAAGAGATATTCAGAAAGTACCGCGGGAGCAGAATGGGGAGAAGATGCTCTTGGTAAAGAGTACTTTGAGAGTTGTGGATTATTTTCTTTTCTTCGTAGTTGTGTCCATTAGTCTCCACTGGATTGATTTTGTCTACTCTTGTTATGGATTTTAAATAAAGTTTGAGGTATCTTTCAAAGATACAAGTTGAACAAAGAAAATGTTGGTAAAAGAATTAGTATAAAGAAAATGTTGGTAAAAGAATTGGTGTTCAGTTACAGACTGCCAAACAAAGAACTGTTCCGAGAAAGGATAAGCAGTAAAGTTATACGTAACGAGTTAACTCCAGTAACCAAAGTTACCCTTTCAAGGGGACAACCTTCCTAACAGATGGAAGGGTCATGTGCATAGTTGTTAATATCGTTTCCGACCTCATTTTGCTCTAGTCTGCAAAATGAAAAGTTTCGGCCGATTCGGGATTTCGGCGAAACTTTTCGGAATTACATTTCGGGAAAACTATAACATAATATATACATATATAAGTAAAAAAATTAGAAAAAGTATAATAAATATAGATTTAATCCATTATAATACTTTTTTTTGGAATTATATTTTGTGAAAACAAATAAGAAATACAAAATATATGTGTAAAAAAAGTAAAAAAAAATTAATTATGTAAAATTCCATTTTGGCCGAAAAGTCACATTTCGGCCGAAATTCAAACCAAAAAGTTTTGGCAGAAATTTCGTTTCGGCCACTTGACCGAAACGAAAAATTTCGGCCGAAATGGCCGAAACGAAACGAAATTGATAACTATGGTCATGCGTCCTAAACTTGTAGTCGGATAAATTCATACAGCAATGAGTCCCACTAGGAATTCAAAGTAATAACCCTTCTACAACCGGATGATTTGAGTTGTCAAATTTTTTGCACAGCAAGCACAAATACTTTAGGATAAAGATGACAACCTCTCAGAGAACTTCAACTATGGATACTCATGCTGTTTACACAATAATGACTAAAAATTACTCAGTTAAAATAAGCACTTGCTCTCTGAGTATACACCGATTTCACATTAATCCTGGATGTCCATTGACAGGTCCAAAAACCTTTGATGCCCAGATACGGGATGGATACGTTAGAAACACACCATGGACATGGACATGGATTTTACATATAAAAAGTTAAGTATCGGATACGATACGACACGATACACTGCCCATTTTTAAGTATCCGTGCATCATAGCCAAAAACATGAAACCTAAATCTATTTTCGGACAATGGAATTCAAGAGCCAAGTAACAATCATGCAACTTTTGAGAGTTGAGTCAGACTTGAAATAGATCCATTGAAACAAGCAAACATGTAATCTTGCCAAGATCTCATTCAAAAAGTGCTTTCACAAGAAAAAATAATTTCTAACACAAAAATATCCGAGGAATTACACTCACACATGTCCCAATTTGTTGTTCAGTTGGTTAGAGACATTGGAACAAATGCATTAAAAAGGGAAAGGAAACATAAAACTTGCTGTAAAAATTCTAAAAAAAAAATGAGTGAGAGTAACAGTAAAGGAATGGATATTGGCAAGGGATGCAGGACTTATTTACTGCAAATGACTATCATCTTCATGACAATGCTGAAACTACCAAGGATTTATTCATATTTTATTATGTTCTGACCAAATATCTCATTGTTCACAAAAGCTGAATCAAATAATACTGTCTATATTTTATCAGATAAACAATGCATTTACATGTGCAACAAGATAGTAAGCATTTAAAAAAACCCAATATGTAGTTAAGTGTTCTGTTTTTCTTCCTTTTCCGACTCAAATCAAAGCCAAAAGTGATTGCCCATACAAATCCCAGCTGATGCAAGTTCTACTCTCTTCTTCTTCTTTTTTTTTTTTCCCGCTCTGTAAGCACGGAAAAAAAGGCAGCACACCAAATTGCAATCTGGGTACATCCAAACGCGCCATAGAATTCTAAAAAAACATGAATAACTAACATAAGCTTCAAAGACGTATCATCTTCCATGAAACTTCTAGGGATTGCACAAAGATTTGAGCTTTAGGACAGAATTAAGTTAAAAGACGAAACTTTTTTCATGAATCGTCGATGTCATTACCAGCAGGAAGATCCTTGGCATCTCTGCGCCCCTTCCGACCTCCATGCCTCCCTCTTCGGTCCATATCAGCCGGAGAAGCCTGCTCGACGATGGCGTTGTTGAGAAATTCCGGCGGCCCTGCAATCTCCGAGATCGGAAGAGAAGATGAAAAGGATTAGATGGGAATTGATGGAAGAAATTAGAGGTTTTTCGGAGAATTAGGGCAAAGATGGTAATCACTTCAGAGAAGACGTCGAGAGCGGAAGGAAGCAACGAATTTGAAGATGATTTTGGAAGATTGGAAAAGGGGTTTTCTGATTCGGAGCGATTTGCAGCGATTTCATCGTCATCTTCGCTGAAATCCTCATCTGAGAATCGCTCTTTTTCTGCTTCTTCTTCTGCAGAAGAGTAGCCTTGTAACAATGACAAGCTCATGGCCTTTTTGAGCTTCTTCTAGGGTTTCAGAGAGAGCGAGAGAAAGTCACCATATCAAAATCCCACTTCTGCTGTCTTTCCCAGGTTTACTTTCAAAGTTTTCCCTTTCTTTTCATGGAAACTTGCAACAATTTCCAAGATGCAGGCAAAACATGGAAAACATACTAGACCCACAATACATGTTAGCATGGCTCTGACCAAATAGGAATCAGGGTGCCTTTGTGCAGCGAGTGGGTTACACAGCAGTCTAAGTTGTGATGATCTTATTGAGATGATTTTTTTTTAATATCGTATTTACAATGGGACATTTCTATCGTAATATTTATTTTTTTTTTTGCTAAGAGAGGATTCCTAATTTTTTAGATTGGACTAATCTCTCCAAGTCGAGAGGAAAGTCGGATATAATCCCTGTGGCCCCCAGGTAACACTAGTGGACTCAACCTTAGATTCCTGAAGATGTGGGAATCGGGATTAATACCACGACTTCTCATTCCGAAAGAGAGAGAGAGAAACCATGGTCCTGATCATTCAGAAAGGTACAGAACATGGCCCGGAATTCAAATCTATATATTTTCAGTTCTTCGACTTATTTTATCTTCATCTATGTTTTAAAGTTTGATCCCAACTCTTCTATGATTTGTGTCCGTTATCTAATCATACCAATAGATTGAAGGAATTGATTGAAAGAATATAAAAAGATATTTAATTTAGGAGGTTTTGTGTCACTCGGATGATTCTATAGGAGGTTTCAGTTCTTTCAAGAGGTTGAGAAGGAGAGTGTTGAGTTTTGAACTGTGGATTCCACCTTCATAATGAAAGTTTTATCAAATAGAAAGGTTTATTTTGAATGCGCAGGCTATTTATATTAATTTGTTAGACAATCTCAACCTCCTAAGTGCATATAAAATTACCAGTGAACATATAATTTTTTGTACTTATACAGGAAGTTAGAATCAACCTAACAAATGTGTTAGATGAGGCCTAACTCATCCAAGAACAATTAGGGTGGCAATTTGTAGCCATTAATCAAGATTATTTTTTTTATTTTTTATTTTTGGCTATTGGAGGGTTCACAATCCTTTGAGCTGGACTAATCTCTCCGAGCCCAGAAGGAATGATAAACTCCCTCTAGCACCAATGTGGTAATGCAGTTTCGAACCTACTAAATACAATATGATTGCTTATATAAAATTTATTTGACATTAGCTTGGTCTTTATAGTTTTTGGACCAACAAATATTCACATTCAGTTTTGAGTCCACATAGTTATAGAGTTGGGCCGAAATACTCTGTAGATTAGGGTTGTGAATCGGTATCTAATTATCAATTATTCAAAGTCATCAATAGCAACTAAATTGTTCACGGAACTGATTCTTGAATCCAAAAAGTATCAAATTTGGATTCAGATCCAAGCATATATGATCCAAAATATTAAAATTAGGGAAGCAAGTTTGTCGGCACCGAATTGAAATCATACTAGACCTGACAATAGCGCTTTTTAACTGGAGATTTTGGTTTTGATTTGTAACTTATTTGCTAGTTACCTATCCAATTTTGATAAAAGATTAGGACCCGTTTCCAAAATCGGTTTTGACTTTTAACTCTTTATTTAAAATAGAAATATCATTCAAATTATAAGGGTGTATTCAGTCAATTACATGTAAGATCAAATATAAAAATGCCCAATAATTGCTCCTTACCTGAGTGGGCTACTTCACTTCTTTTTGCTTGTGCATTCTCCATTCCCATTTGTATGGGCTCTCTTCTCACTTGTGCGGGCCGGGCCTCCTTTCACTTTGAGTGGGCTACCTTCTCGTATTTTTGTGGGCACTCTCTTGAGTCCCAACAAAAATACATAAGAATGTCAAATCGGAGTTACTTGCAATATTAAGGACTCGTATTTAACTCCCTTTTTTTTATCTTTTCTTTCTTTTTCTTTTTCTTATTAATTCAAACACCCAGAAGTACATCGATCTCCCTAACTAGCTAGGCAACAAATAGTGTGATCGGTCTCCAACCTTTGCGGAAAAAAGGAGGAAAGAATACGCGCAGTTACTATATTCTGATGGACATAACCACCAGTAGAGACATAAAATATGAAAAAGGTATGTGCAAACGGGCGAGTCTCGACTCCATAGGGAAAAACTTGTATGGATCTAAAACATGACCCATTTATTAATTAAAATCAAAATTGGGTTCTATATTTGGCCCGTTTATAATAAGAACCTAAAATAAATTCTAAACCAAACTTATATCAATCGAAACCTTTAAATAATCAGAACATTTGGGTATCCATCCGAATTCCTAACTATGATCTGGATTTAAGTCAGCGTATGTTCCTGTGATGAGCCCAACCCCGACCTAGACCTTATGATATATTTGCTTTTATAGGTCTATGCACATGTGGACCCAAACCACCCTTTCCATATACCAATCAAAACCGTTCACAAACATACCAAAATTGGACACTTCTTTCATGTTCTTACCATTATCCATCAATATACATAAACATAAAAAATTTGAAAAAGAAATCAGGAAAGAGATCGATCATCTTGTCCATATGATCTGTGCCAAATCAGCATATTCAGGCCACAAACTATCCCTGCCTATTAGAAGACACTCCTAAACCTACCAATGAGACAGACAGACCCACATCATGACCAAGTAAAACTCCAAGAATAGAAGGTCAAACTACAAACCGAGAAAAATCCGTCATCTTTACGTGTGCATGTGCTATGTCCATCAACCTCCTCCCTCTCTCTCTCTCTCTCTCTTTCTCTCTCTACCAATCTCCCACTCCCTCCTCTCCTCCTCTGCACACAAAAAAACCAGAAAAAACAAACCAACTTCTCCTACCCATTCCTCTCTCTCTCTCTCTCTCTCATACCATCATCTCTAATTACCTTCTTCCTCCTCTCTCTCTCCACCCCTCCCCCATCTCTCCATGGCGGAGAGGGTCCAACCCGACCCATCTACTGATTCCGATCCCGAACCCCCACTCACCCTCAAACCCCCTCCGGGAAACTACATTGTCCAATTCCCCAGAGATCAAATCTACCGCGTCCCTCCCCCAGAAAACGCCAACTTCGCCGAACGCTTTCGCACCCAAACCCCGCAAAAGAGCTCCATTAACCCTCGCCTCAAATGGGTCCTCGCCATCCTCTTCGGCCTCGCAGTCCTCATCGCCATCATCCTAACTCTCGTCTTCACTTTGTCCAAGCCCAGCCCACCCACCTTCCACATCAACCAGTTTTCAACCAAGAACACTCCACCCTCGCGATATCGCAAGCCCGAGTACGATATCACGTTGAGAGTTGATAATGAGAATTCGAGGATGGGTTTGAGGTATGAGAGTGGTGGGTCTGCAACTCTCGAGTATAAGGGACTGGAGATTGCAGATGGGAAGACACCGAGCTTCTTTCAACCCAGTGGAAACAAGTCGGCTTTTCGGTTGGTTCTAAAGGGTTTGAATGTTGAGTTGCCACGTGAGATTAGAAGGAGCTTTGAGAGTAAGAAAGGGTCAAAGGGAAGTGTTTCGTTGACTTTGACTTTGACTGTTCCGGTTGGGGTGAAGATGGGTGGGACGTGGATCAGGAGTAGGAAGATGGTGGTTGGGTGTGATCTGACGGTCAATACGCTTGGGAAGGGGAGTCGTGTGACGTTACAAGAGTGTCATGGTAAGATTTAAGGCGATAAAATTGGAAGGTGGTGGTAATGGTATTATATGGATGGCAGGTAATCTTCTATTTTTTTTTTTTTTTTTCAGTTTTCGTGGTTTTATTTTTTTTTTTCTTAAAGTTGGGCAAATGGGAGGAAAATGGAGGTCTTTGATTTTTTTTTCTTTCTTTCTTTCTTTCTTTCAATCGAACAGGAAAATTTATAGCTTGTATGGGTGCACCTTATTTGAAGATAAAAGCCAACTGTCTTTCTTAATTTCCTGAGGCTTGTTTTCCCTTTTTTTCTCTTATACATATTGATAATCATTATGGCATGGAATGGACGACTGAAGTATTTTGGATGGGACCCACACCCATGAAAAATCAAGATTGTTTATGATGGGGCTCACAAAATGATATAATCATAGTGGGTTTACCTGATAATAGGATAAATGGTGGGGCTCACTGTAAAAAAAACATGATAAGCTTTAATGATTGGATTAGCCCCTTCTAAGATATCCAAAATCAATGACAAAAGGTGTTAATCCACTCTAAACAATCTTAGGAAAAATTCGGCTGGTTTGATTAACTAGGTTATTAATTAATAAATTAGTAACAAAGAAAAAATTAGATGAATATAGAACAAGTATTGCAACATGAGATTTACAAAACTGTATCAACCAACATGAATTTAAATTTATTGGTCACAATATATGAAACTATGAGAGAGTACTAAAGTTAAGATTTTGATAAAAGACCAAAATATCTAAAAATCTCAAGTTTTTATTAATTTTTAGTTGGGCACATCAAATAGAAGGAAAATAGTCTAGATTCTTTTATTTTAGGATGGAACAGGAACACTTATAGTTTGTATTGGTACATGCGCCTTATTTGAAGATAAAAGGCAACTTTAATTACATGTGAAAATCATTATTGCATTGAATGTACAAGAGAAATTATGTTTGCATTGCAGCCACACTCATGAAAAATCAAGATTGTTTTTGTTATGGTGGGACTGAAAAAATGATGTGATCATCGTGGGTCCATCTGATGAGGATAATATACATTGTGGGGCTACCCACCCATAAAGAAAACATGGAGTTCTAATGATTGGAGTAAGTCCTTTGTATTTTAACCATGGCAAGAACCAAGCACGGATGTAAACAAGATGGACCTACTCAATGATGAGATGTATAAATGCATGATGAAGCCCACCCACAAAGAAATACTTGGCTTAACTAAGTGGTTGGCTCAGTGCAAGCAATGATACATCCACAATGGACTCATAAAGAGAAAGAGACATAAATTAAACAAGGTGGAATCCAATGGACAGCTTGAGGTAGTCCGTAGTCCTCATAACGATGTGTCCCATAATTGAGAGAAAGACCCATATTCAATCCAAACATCTGTAAAACGAAAGGTACGTACGCAACTGAAGTGGGAAAGCTTAAAAACACAAAGAAGAGGTTCTGGTAAAAGTCACTATAAATAGCCGCATTGAAAGGGGTTCTTGTGATTGTAAACAAATATTATAGGGGCCGCACGTTAATAAAAAAAGGAGGAGAAAAAATCTTTACTCAAACCTCCTCTAAAATCACATGAGCAAATAGGCAAGGAATCCATCCAACTCCAAGTGCAGTGGAATTTAGGCAAACTACAACTTAGAGCATGGTCCTCGTTTTTAGCAAGTCCAATTTGAGATGTGAAAGTTTGGATACGAGATCTTTAGATTGGTCAACTCAATAAAACAGTACAATAGTGTACAAAAATAATAAATTATGAAGTGAAAATAAAATCACATACACATACCACAAGGACACCAGATATAACGTGGAACACTCTAACAGGATGAAAAACCACGGATATAAACTGGATTAATAATCAAGTACAATGAATCTCGCAATAATAAAAACTCACAAAATCCTTTTCAGATATCTCTTATCTAAGAAATGTGATTATCTCTTGTGTCACTTCACGCTTCAACGACTTCACACCGTTGATTGCAACAGACTCAATTATATGCTTGACTCCTTAAATTTTCTACGCAAGAAGATGATTTTCTACAAATAATGCAGAATAAACTAGCTCTCTAGATGATCTCAGCAACACAACTCATCCAATATATCTAGAGATGAATTCTTTCAACTTAATCTCTAACTCAGAACTTTGAGAGGTAATATGTAATTTTAGATTAGCAAGCTCTGTCAAGCATCTGGGTTTTTCTGACTATATTCACTCGAGCGAAGTCATGGGCGTTCGAGTGAACCCCATTCTGGTTGATCCTGAATTTCAACGCTCCTAATTTCTCCCAGCTTTCTTCTTTCAAATCTATCAGACTTCTTTTTCTCCCTTTAGCATACTTTAAATTGCCAAAATCAATCTACATGATTCATCTGTTGATGTTATTCATTCATCTAGAACAGAGTTTTTGAATCTTCTACGCCTATAATTAGTAAAAGCCTAGAAAGTTTATTTCTGGCTGTTCCATTCACATGAAGAAACTCTTCTTTTCTCTATGTTTCCATCAGATCGATCCAATCCATCCATCTCCTTCTTCTTCATCTGGGTTCCATCTTAGCCCTTGGATTGTGATGGGTGTCATCTTGCACATGACTCTAATCTTTGGTAGACATTATTGATTTCCACCTCTAGTACTTGATCTAAATTGACGCTCCGCTGTGTTTAGAATCTAATTGAATAGTTAAATTAAAAAAGTTTATATTCAACATTTTTCGTGTGGTAACCATCATCAATTTGACAACCCCAGTTGACAGCTGCCTGCAACCCAAGATATCATGGCTTGTCAACAACAATTAATAAAGATTGGTGAGGCCTAACATGTGAAAATATTCCATGTTACTATCAAGCAAAAATGGTCCATTTCAATCTGATTGTCTGAGGAGCTTCTTTGCATTTTGTCACTATCAGTTCCATTGCGACCCATACAAAATATCATAATAATAAGGGTTTTATTGGTCAATGAATAAAAATATCCCCCTAAATTTTTTAACTTATCACTGAAAATGGTCCCCAACTGAATGACCTTGTCGATGCTAGTTCTGACATGCATGCAATCCATCTAAATAATTGAAAATTGTACTTGTATGTAGAAGGAAAGTACCATGCTTCAATCTCAGATGACAATGAGGACCTCTTGGATCAGCAGTGTATAATTCTGCTGCTAAATGGGTAGTTCGAACACATCCAAATGATAAAATAATCTAAAAGGACACTGAGATTCCATCATCAGATGACTGTGTAGCTTGAGTTGTTTCATAATTTTTCAAGCAGCTTGATTTGTTACCGCAGCTTGATTTGTTACAACCCCCCCCAGTATGGGATTGGTGCGATGCATCAATTCATCCTATTGAATATATGGGATTGATGTAATGCATCAATGCATCCTATCAAAATCCACTACTGTAAATTAGCACTTCCTATTGGTGTGTTTGTCAGATTGGAAGGAAACTCCCCCACCCCCTATCCATAAAATCTCCTATACTTCCCACCCTTTCCCCTTTCCCTGTGTAGCTCTCAGTTCAGTGTACTTGGCCTATAAAGTTCTCTCTGCAAGGCTGCAACCATGATGGTAGAGGAGGCTGACTCCGATGTCCATGTTTTATGCAAATACCCCCTTTTCAATTGTCATTTCCTACTTTTATTGTGTCATTTTCCATGGAGAAAGAGAGAGGTTCTTTGATGAAGACTCAATTATTAGTGCAAATATCATGCCTTATATCGCCATCCCTTCATATGAAACGCAAACACATTCCATTCAATCTATTGTACTTGGACAAATTGTCTAGAATATTCACCTTTCCTTACTCCTCAGTCTTGTTTTCGCAGGCAAAGCTCTTCCATGATCAACATACTCCCTTTACATGACTCAGGTGAATTAGTACTGTTCCTTAATCCCAATTGACATTGGTTCAACCATTATAGGCTATTAGACTCACAAGAAATTTGCATCATTAATTAACTTTGAGAACCTTTAACTTGGTTAGAAATATCATTCGACTATGTTCATAATGGGTGCACCATGGTGGGGACATTTGGTGCACCCTTTTATACACACCCAATTTTTTCCATCACTTTGCTCTCCTTCTATTCAAATATCCAAGGAGAGCCCCTACATGAATAAGCCATTTTTCAAGGGAAAAAGAAAGAGAGATTAAAGAAACAAAATAAGGCCCAAGTGTTATGTAGTCGGTTTCGCAATCTTTACACCCCTGGAAAAATCTGAGCAGCATTATTGAGAAAGTCGTAGATGATTGAGTAGGTTTGTGAGTGCTTAGGATGAGTTGCTGCCTTGGGAGGTCCGTTCTCACCAATTATTGGGGCTCACAACACTTTGTTTATTTGGTTTATGCACCAATGATACGGTGTATATCTAGTGGACTCCATCTTTCCACGTCTAAAGGACCAAGGCTTTCATAGCTTGGAGGCAAGTTCCTGTCTTCCTTCAAATGCATCGTTGTTCTTCACATCATGGGTCATGGCCCTGAGTGGATTCCACCTCCTCATCAACCATAGATTCCTCCTCCTAGTGGGATTTCCCTTTCATGCCCTCAACTAAAAGGATATCCCCAAACCCCATAAACCAGATAATGCTGAGATTCCTTCTCCTTTTTCTTTGACGTGGGGGGCTACATGAGATCAAAGGGTCCAATGCCATAGGTTTGTTCCTATGTTTGAGAGCAATCAAGTGCTCGTGCTCTCTCTCTCTCTCTCTCTCTCTCTCTCTCTCTCTTACACGCACACGCACACGCAAACAGGTTTTGGAGTCTCTGAGATCATGCATGATGCAACCAATGAATTTGTCTATGTTTCTTGGTTCAAGAGCATGGGTTACTTTCAACATGCCTATAGTAATATATATCTTTGTGCCCTATAATGGTGCTTATCTATATTCTATTTCAAAGGTTCCTACATATTGTGTTGGGAGTCTCAAAGACTAGCTATTAGCCTGTTTTCTTTGAAAAGAAAAAAAATATAAAACTTATTCCGACATTTTTATTGGCGAAGGAGAAAAGGGTTATGTGTGGAAGGAGGAAGCATCAAGATGAGACAATTTAGGTTGATGATATGAATGTTCAACTGCCATATTCCATTGAATTTGATATGTCAATACAGGCAAACGACTTGGACTACCAGATTCTGCCCTGATCTCAAGTTCTTAGCTTGAAAAAAGTGCAGAATCCATTTGTTTTCTCATTCTTTTCCTCCTTTCTTTCGAGTCTATAGAGGGACCAATTATTGCCACTACTATAAGAAATACAAGACTGTTTGCTCAACTCATGGCCTTTTAATGTATTGTGTTTCCATGTGGTAGATAGAAACAAGCAATGTACCATGCAAGGACAAGATTCTTTGGAGGAATCTTGGGGAGCCTCTCTAGAACAGTGAAGATGGTGGGTCAGGATACTGACATAAAGTATATACCCTTAAAATATGGAAATTTTAAGCAACAATGGCAACCCATTCAACTCTTTAATACATATTAGTCCCTTGCTTATAAAATCCTATTGGTAGAAAATTATCCAGAGGGAAAGAGTAACATCATTTGACAGTCACTGGACCGTCTCACAATCTCAAATTACATGTTCAAGTCCTGCTTGTAGTGATGGGGTGATAAAAATGGTCACCGTGATTGTATGCAATGGGAGTGAGAATGACCTACAAAGTCGAGCATTCCATTAGGAGCTTAAGTAGGAATAAAAACAAAAAAAAAGAGGAGTTTTTGGTTGGTGCTTAAGTCATACATTTGTACATAATCTTTGTAAAAATCATAACCCATTGAAAGGAAGGTGGAGAGAGAGAAGAGAGAGAGAGAGAGAGAGAGAGAGAGAGAGAGAGAGAGAGAGTTTTACAATTTCATGGAACCCTTCCAAGCCTAATAATTGTGTCGTTGGCTCAAAAGTTGCCACAGCACAATAAATAATGAGGAAATGACTCGATCACATAGGAAGCTAAATCTCAATATCTGATCATGAAAGTGCTGATGATGCCAAGTTTTACATTGTTATCACGATATTGTACATGAAACGTTAATTTCTCGATAATGCTGTCACATTCTAAAAATGTAATTGCAGAAAATTGTGAGAAAATAGAATAAAATAAAAAGGATAAGTCAAATCACTTTTTTAACAGTAACTTGTATTTAGTTTTATATCTTCATAATTTAAATTAGGCAACTTTTTTTGAGATAAAGTCCCGGGGAAAAACCTTGAATTTTATATTTTCTTTCGACAATATATGATTTCTAGAGAAGGGTATTTGTCATTAGATTTTCTTAGCAAACCGTTCCTACCCAAACCTTAAGGTGATAGCATAGGTAGCATAAACAATTTTCAATACTCCCCCTTAGGTGGAGCCCACTCTTCTACACTTCCTCTTATAAGGAAATTGGTCGGCGCATTTTTGACGACATACAGTTTTTTAGTGCTGAATCGTTCACCCTGGAATTCAAACTTGCAACAGATAGGCTCTGATATTATATTAAATTTCCTTAGACCAAAACTTGAGGTGTTAGTAGAGACAGCATGGCTATAAAACATATATAGCATGAATCTTTCTTGAGTGGAGCCCAAACGTGAAAGGTAGCATGAATCTTCAAGGAAAACGTGTATAGCATGTTCATAGCCCCAAACCTCAAAGGAGCCTCATATCCTACTTTCCTCAATTTTCAAGCTATCATGTAAACATAGCTTGCTCATCAAGAAAACAGAAAAATAAAACGTGATGGTAGTGAGAATATGCATTCAAAGGGAGTTGGGTCTAGAGTCCAAGAACAGTACTGAAAGGGTGCCAACCTTTCGGCCAAGTGCACCCAACTCAAGGAAAAAGAAAGAAGAATAATACATAGAATAAGGAGGAGATACCATTCCGTAACTAGTTACTACAACTACCAGTCCATGACAATGTCCTTTTTTTAAATATTTTGGACTTCGAACCAATACAATTTCAAGTTGTTTCCTCATTGCAAGGAATAACACATTTCTCTAACACTGAAAACTTGATCATGTGAAAGGAATAAACTATTTAGACAAGCAGATTATATTATGTTCTTGAGAATCAAATCCTTAATATATAGTAGTAAACTATTGAAAACCATGAATTTTTTGGATTTGCTTAATTCTGTGGGTTCGTTCGTGTATTACCATTCGATTCAACATACTTTGTACTTTGGACCATGTGGGCAATTGACAAAATTGCATTTCTTCTCTTCATTAAATCATGAAAGTGGTTACAATACAAGAGACTCGAGATTCTACTTGTTTACAGGCTTGAAAGCCAACTTTCAATAGCTTTCAGCCAAGAAGAACAAAACAAAAAAGTTAACTAGCACCAAAGTCTCCATTTCTTCTATCTTTACGTAAAAAGGGAGGAAAATACATAGCCCTCCATCCCCGAATAATTTTCAGATGGGTTTGGCAGGCAACATATATAAATATATGCATATATATACATATATTCTTCCTTCTTATTTACACCTTTGAATGTTCTTGGAGTGAGAGGCGCTTCCACTCAACCAGCTTGTGCAAGAAATCTTTTACCTATAAGAAAACAAAAGGGAAAAACAAGAAGATATTAAACAACATTTCAATAAATGCAAGGGAAATGAAGTATACATGAGTAGGTTAATTTTCATGGGGCACTTGCCTCAGTGGGTCCTTGGAGAGAATAAGAAGCATTTGTATCTTTTGGAGTTTTGGAAACAAGAATGCCAAAGCCTTGTCCTCTATCACGCAGAACCTTAAAAACACAAAAATAATAACATCTGTCATGGGTGACTAGGCCTTAAATATTTATAATAAACTCATGGTTCATAACATACAAAATGATCATGTACTAAAGAAATCAGGTACCTTAAACGCATCTTCATCGGTTCGATCGTCACCTATGTAAACTGGCAATACGTCGTTACAGTTGGCGAATCCTGTAGAATATAAAGACTAATTACAAATAAGCGATGTCCCCAATAAATTTTTGTTATGATGATGGGATGGGTGTCTGTTAGCTTAATGACTTACCAAGTGATTCTAACAGAAATTCAAGAGCCTTCCCCTTGTCCCATTTAATGGTGGGACGGATCTCTAATACCTGCATCATATAAGAAAATAACTACTTGTCACATTTGATCACATCCATATATAATATAGCTTGCATGATAAAATAATCCAATCATAAACAATCCAATGATATTATCATTGTCGTCACCTGCTATAAAACTAATGCTAACAATGAAGGGTAGGTCGAGTACTACTCTTGGATGTATTTTGTGATAAAAGTAGACTCAAAATATGATTGGATTATTTTTTAAACATGATGCATTATGTTATTAGCCTAGCGGTCAACTCGAAAGAGCCCATGTCGGAAGAATGGGGTGACTTCCAGAAGGTCTTCTATTCCAGAATGAATGAATCCACTGAAGAAGAAAGAAAGGGTATTTATTCTATATTTTAGATTTATTTCCTATTTTAAAATTTAATGCATAGAGGGTCCCATGAGTTTCACTGTCTGATGTGCGGACTCATTTTTATGGGCTCATGTGGGGAAGTTGAAATATATTTCATCCCTCCAAGGAAATTGAATGTATAGTAGTGCAAAAGTAAGTGAGTCTATCAATAAGAAGCACTTGTTGCACCTTTCTTCCTTGAGTCACTCGTAGCTTTGGGTAGTTTTTCAGCACCGATCTAACCTGCTCAGCTAGTGCGGTCCATCTCTGAAATGTTCAAATAGACACAATCAAAACAATATCCTTTCAGCAGTAGCAGAAGAAAAAATGCTTGTGTTCACGGTTTGTTGGGTGTGTTGCTGACCTTTTCATCGACACACCGAAAATGCACAGATACACAGAATTTGTTGTTTTCCACCTTTGCTCCAGGGGTGGATTCAGTTTTCTCTAATAATGCTTTATAGACCTGAAAACCAAAAAGACATAAGAGAAAAATCCCTTTTTATTTTAGTTATTTGTGTATAATCTCCTCTATTTTGCAAGACCAACCTCATCTATCATGGGTAGATACTCGCTTGCTGGTTGAAAGAGAACGGCCTTTTTACCCTGTTGGAAGATGAACAGTACACATTTTTACATCCTTACCTTGATGAAGGAAAAGAAAGAAAAAAGAAGAAGAAGAAGAAGAAGAATGTGAAACTAAAAGTCAAACAAATAGTAGTTGCCCCCCCTCCAAAAATAAGAATTTACAAATTGACCCCTTGATTCTTTTGGTACCAAAAACAAGATAAGGGGGGGGGGGCGGCGGGTGGGGTGGCGGGGTTCCATCAATCTAAACCAGGGAGTAGAAATCCTCTCTCCCTCTTTCTCAAATTGGAAAAGAAAAGAGTCTTTCTTTTTTGGGTACTGTTGGTGTACTTACTCTCTTGTATGTTGGCCCTTTTGCTGGGCCTTTGATGTCCATTCCATGACTTCCAGCATAGTACAGCTCTCCCAATCTCACAAAGCTGTATACCTAACATGAATAAAAATGAAGCATAACATGAGAAAAAAGGCTTCATAGTTCCTACCCTTTCTATACAATACCAAGACTACCCATAAAATAAAAGGAAAAAAAAAAAGAAAAAAAGAAGAAAAGAAACTACAAACTGAGATAATGTACCTTGTCCCTGCGCCTTCCACTCACAATAGCAGTAGGGAAATATCTGGCCACATTTTTCACTGCCTCTCTCATCTAAAAATGAATAAAAACAACTCAATAGGGTAGAAACAGAGAAGAAAGAAGAACAGAGCAAGTAAGAAAGTAAGTAGAAATTCATAAAGAACAAACCACCAACCTCATCAGACATGATTGCTCGATCTGGGTCATCTACAATCGGCGACAAAGTGCCATCATAATCCAAGAACATGACGATTTGCTTACCCTTTGAAGAGCTTGTTATCTCCTCGAACATATCCATCGCAGACGGATGGCTTGTCTGCAATAATTCAAACCAAGAATAGAGAATGAGAAGACGAAAAAGAAGAATAGAAAATTCATCCAGAGATTACAGTACAAAAACTTCAAGAACTGAAGAACGTACAATCCAAGAAGTCTGGTCTTCAGTAGAAAGGGAGAGAGACACAGCTGATTTCCGATGGGTCGGCGAAGAAGCTCGCATGGAATCAACCCATGCATTGATTCTTCCTCCTTCAATCTCCAACTTCTGCAGCGCCTTCTTCCGAGCGACGTAGGGAAAGAGAGACGGGTTCGATACAACGACAGTGATGGCCATGTCAAGGCCGGATTCTACTACATTCTTCTTGGTCATCTCAGGAGGATCTTGCAGAGAGGAAGAAGAAGAAGAAGAAGTTCAGTATATTGGGATCTTCTTGTTCTTGGGGTTGTGGGTATCTAATGGGAGAAGAAGACTGGAGAGATGGAAAACGATGCCCGGTTTCTGTTGGAGTGGGTCGACAATAAGAGGCCTGTGTGGTCAATTTATAGTTGCTGAGGATCTAAACCGACAACTGAAATGGGACCCACTATGCCTGAAATCTGTGGGACCCACGGACGAGGACTCTTTGATGTGTCACACGTGTCATAGGCAGGAAAAGGTTCAGCATTAACGGTAACGGCCTTTTTCTGGAGGTGGTGGTCTATTGCACGCATCAGTGTGTGGTTAATCTGGCTTGCAGTTCTGTGGAGTTGGGTCTATGGGACTGGGAGTGGAAGAAACTGCATCATCTACAGGCTTATCAGTACTTCCTTTTAGAGAGAACACGTGACCAATTTTTACGGCCCATGGGTCTTGAAGCCATTAATAGCTACTTCCATCATTTTGAGAATAAAGGAACAGCCTATTGGTTGGGAGACTTTTTCTTACCCAACTGCCTCGTGTTTGATTTCTAAGTCGTCTCTCTTCTCTGCTTGTACGGTGTTTGATTTCAAAGTCCTCTTTTCTTCTCTGCTTGTGTAGGTGGTCTTATCTTCAATTGAACTTGTGTGGGGTTCACTCCTGCTTCAATAGTGTCTTTCAATCATTTAGATTGGAGAGCACTGTGACTTTGTATTTATAAAAATAAGGACAAGGGTGTTTAAGTGACATTGTACATTATAACTGTGGTGTTTTAGTAAAAAATGATAGTTCCATATAATCCTTTTTAGAGAGACAGAGAGAGGGAGAGGTAGGTCTCTCCATGCAGGATTCAGTGGTCCACCTGAATGTAATGGCCACTCCCACTGGCTGCACAAGTATAGTCTCCATCTGCCCATCACTTTCTGTTTTTTCTTCTTGTTAGGTCGTTAAGGGAGGGCTCCAGAATTTGGTGCTGTGCATGTAGGTTTCCTTCCAACACTTCAGTAAATCATTTTCATCGCCTAAGGTTTATATAGTAGAAATCTTTTTGCTAACTCTTTTAAATAGAATGTGTGCCTTGTTGTATTGGGATGTTTTTGGACATGATGTGGTGGCTTGTCCTTTGACATTTGAAATGTCATTTTTATCCGAAAAGGTCACAAATGACCTTTTTGAACTCTTAAAATTATTATCTCTTTGCATTTTGCTAAAATTTCAAATGCTTCATCCAAGATGAGTAATTAGGAATTCCACTTCGGAGGATAACTTTTGGAGAAATTGAAATTCTCTAGATGAATTCTTGTAAAGAAATAAGCCCTTAAATTTAGGGGCGGCAACATTCAAAATGCTGGCTTTGGATCAAATCGCAAGTAATATCTAATGTTTTTGAAATATCATAGATGGCTAGAACCTAAAATCTCTTATATTTGGTAGGCCGGTGGACAACAATATATTGTAAACTGCCCCTTATTTTGGCTTTGGACAGATGGTTTCTGTTGTCCTTTTCAATGGGGCACACCATGTTCATTGGTGCTTTGAATAGCTTAGTGGGTGGGACCCTATGTGGACGATAGGGCACAAACAAAAGAAATGACTATGGACCAATCTGGTGGGGACCACCGAAATGATCATGGCCCATGTGTATACCTTTTCATGAAAACATTTATAGTACCAGGACCACAATTTCTGCCACTTCCCATTTGCAAGAGGCATGGCCTCCCAGAAAATTGATGGATGGCTGCATTGCTGTGCTTTTTTGGCCTTCACTTTCATCCAAGGGTTGCACTGTTGCACCTAGGCTCCAACTTCCATGGCAGTCTATGAAGAATTCCAAGAGTGACTGCGTTCTCATAAAATCACTTCCTTTCGTCAGAAGAAAGGCTCTCAATTTTTAGAAGCTAATAACAAAACACAACCATCAGATTTACCTAAAATCTCGAACAACATAATCTATTATCTCTAATGCCTTCCACACAATGGCATGGTCCTTTTAGAATGGTCGCAATGGCCAGTACGATCACAAGATTGCTACCGGCTTAGCTCTGATACCATAACGAAATTCCAAGAGTGACTACATCCCAATGAAATCACAGTGCCTTTGATAAGTGGAAAGGCCTTTCAATTTATAGGAGCTAATAGCCAATAACAACCTATTCTACTTACAAGATTATTCAAAATTCAAATTTACCTAAAATATCTAACAACATAATCTACCATGCATCTCTAACAATCTCAAGGCCCAATGTGCATGGATTAGGAATGTTTTTTTTCTAAAATCTGAGCTAAGCATTTTGCCAGAGAGGAAAAGTTCAGTTATACCTGTAACTGGATCCAAAAGCAGCCAAGGCAGATTTGGTAAGCAGAGGAAATTGGGGAAACGCCCCTTGTAAATTACACTAAAACAAGCAGCTGAAAGCAAAAAACAGGGAGCCCAAAACCGGCTGCTACTTGTTTCTTTATTTGTTTATCAATCAGGAATAACAAGACATCAACTACAAACTTTAGTGGGTTACTAAAAAGATTTTGCTGCTTTCTCTCTTTCTTCCCATGTCTCATTTCTTCTTATTATTATAATTCCCATTACTATTTTATAGAGAGATCTGGTACTATGAGTGCGTGGCAGTTCCAAAGAACCTAGACTCCTCAACCCAAGTGAGAGTTTATTATTTCTAGACACTTTTAGCTTCTATTTTAGAAATGGCTGATCTGGATCTCTTAATTTGTCTGTAAACGTCACTTACGTATGGGTGATCTGGTCATCAAGTGGATCAGGTGGGCTAATTGTAAGGCAATGCAGCTGATGTATACTTCTGGTTTCAATTTGCTACTTCAGTATTCATAGTAAGTGTACCTATTAAATCAAGGGTGGAACCAGGATAAATGTTTTGAGGGGGCCAAGATCATGTAACAAGTAATGGCTACATAAGCTACCAGTAAATATTTCAGCACATTGGATCAGTTACAAAAAAAAAAAAAAAAAAAAGTCTTTCAAAATATTTCACCTTGTACCCATAAAAAAAATATATATTTTTTTTCACCTTCCACATTATGAAATACATTTTTAAAAGAAATGTCAGTCGCCTTAAAGGGACTGCTGTCGGCATATAATGCATTGTCAATTAGAAGCACAAAGAAGACCATTAAAAAAGAAAGGAAAGAAGAAATGTATTAAAGACCAATCATCACATGAACAGTTTGAATTTTGCAGGTGATGTCAGGTGTTGTAGTTTAGATTGGGACAAGTTCAATACAGGCACTGCTCTTTTGTATGGTCCTTTTGTTTTTAGCTTTTAATTATTAGCTGCATGTTATGTCCGTGACTTGCATTGGCTGTTCATGGTTTTAATGGAGGAAATTAACCACGCTGAAGACTGCATGGATTTTCTCCAAAAATGAATTTGCTTTTATTAACCAAGAATGAGACCCATGACATTTTATTGAAGGTGGCAACATAAAAATGGCCAATGTTAAATACAAAATGATCGACTTGCATTTGGCATTACAATGAGTTTTGTTCTAGGGGTTGAAATGGGTGATAAAATTAAGATTCTCATTTTTCTCTATCAAGAGTGCAGTGTTTTGCATATATCATATTCTAAAATGAGAGATTTTTCCCATTTTTTCTAGTCATACACAGTAGAAAAGAGATATATTATGTTCTAGAGCATTGTATTTAATTGAGGGGATGTTATAATCTTAGTTGTGATCGTAGAAGAGTTTTGGAGTAGTACTCTTTTTGTTAATACAAAATTGACATAATAATAGGCGAACACACTCATGGTTGAGTGGTGTTGGCACTTCTCAGTATAACACACATGTCCATGAATTAATCCCTAGTTTTTTCTGTTTAAGGTATTACTCATGACCAAAATCCCAACTCTAACGAGAAAAAGAAAAGCTTTGATAATAGTGATGGCCGGGTGATGTTTTTCATCCATTTCATGATTATGAGTTTTGAAAGCAATATTGATACTCATTAATTAGTCAGCCATATCACATCTTTCCATTGGAACAACCTCTATTGATATCAGTGTTGGATTAAGACTCTTCTTAATGAGTTTTAATTGGTATCTGAGTTGTTTAAATGGTTTAAGGGCTGCCATTAATATACCCATCAATTGTAGCCATTAGGAGTGGTTTGTTTGTACTCATTTACATAAGTAAGCATTGCACATTCCTTTCATTTAGACACTGTCTATTTACACTATTTATCCATCGCATGCATGAATGAAGTGGAAAAATAATGTGCAAATGATACTATTTTTATACCTTAACAGTGGTAAAAGGAAAGTAGATTGATGGACTTTGCTCTTGTCGTGATGTAGGCGGTTTTGCCGAACCATGCAAAATTCTCATTTCTCTCGTATGTGATATGATTGTTCAATCGCAGATTTCGCACTTCTCCGCACACACGAACACGACAGGCTTTTGCCAATCAGTGAATCCAATTAAAATCCCTCCATCTTGTGATTGGCTTGCATTCGAACTGGTCCCATACAAAATGTCGTCTACCTTGTGAAATAAAACCAAGGGCTGTGTCCTATGCCCGACACGAATACCCTTATCGTGGGACACGTACCCCTTCTTGTTTTTTTGGCTGTCGGTCAACCTAAAAGACCATGGTCGAGACAGGAACATTCTGTCTTTTGGCTTGTGGTTCATTGCTCTGTAACTGCAATTACATGGAACCTTCACAAACCATTTCTTCTTTTGGCTTGGCATTCACTCTTCTGCACTTGCATGGAAGTCAAACAGGAAAAACACTCAGTTCAGTTCAGAAAACAAGAAAAAGAATAAAAGATTAGAGGAGAAGACATTGTGTTCATAAAACAATTACTAACGTGGATTTCATGTAAGAAAGTGTCAAAAGTAGGTGAAGTTTTAAATAGATGCAGCCAATCAGAATATGAATAAGAATCACTTTTAACCTTGGTCCCTTGGGCTTTGAGTCATTAAAGTGAGAAAAAGGCATGATCAGAATAATTCTTAATAACCCATCTTCCAGTTTCTCACATGCCAGTCAAAACTGGTGGCCTGTGAAGTTCTTGGAAACAACTTGTTTGGGGTTTGGGGAATTAGGAAGAGAAGGAAACGATCCAAAAGAACCCTTATTTTATGGCTTAATAGGCGGTTTCATTTAATTTTGGTGATTTGTTAATCTTGATATAGGACCACCTTTTTGCTTTTTTGTTTGGAGAGAGCTTCTTGTCTTTTGTTCTATTCAAAATTTGCAGTGTGAACTAGAAACTAGAGTCTTAAGTCTCTAAGAGATTCTGTTCCAAGTCATTGTATAGTATGTGGTCTTAACGTGCCTGCTGGGGCAAGAGTAAAAAAATCCAAAAATTATGTGGCCTCAAACCAGAGACTTCACTCTTTTAAGGGCATGTTTGATACCTGCCCGTTTAGGAATTTTTTAGGAATATGTAGGTGTAAAGATTTTTTCATTGCACAGATTTGAGGATTTCTCACTGAGGATTTGTCTAGGTAACAATGTGTGCATGCTCACGTGCCCTGGAAAATATTTTCCACGTTTGAAGTACCATGTTTTAATGTCAGTCCATTTCAAGTACTATGTTATATACAAGTTTGGCCATATGAAAAATAAATGGCTCAAGTATAAAATACTAATTCACCAAACCTTTATATTGGTTTAGATATGTGGATCAACGCTGACCCGACCCATTAAAATGGGTTATACTGTAGGTCTGAATTTATATAACCTGCGACCAACCCGTATAAGATGGAGTGGAGTAAAACACTGATCAGATACAGGTCGGGTCAGATTTTGCCACCCTAGACTGAAAAGGCACTTGCAGGTCGGGTCAGATTTTGCCACCCTAGACGGAAAAGGCACTTGTGAATTCTGTGCTAAGCGGACACGGAAATTCAGCAAATTAAAACCTGTCTTAAATCAATCTGTGGACCACATCTTGTTTATATCATATCCTCACTGTCTTTCTGTGCATGGGCATTCACAGATTATACTACAAGCATAGTTGAACCACAATTAACACTAGTTGGGCCTGTCTCATGATTAGCACACACCTGTGTTTGGAGTGATATGGCCATTTGACTTTAGAAGCAAGGAACATGGTTCGTAGGCTGAACCCAGGTCTAACCTTCTAGCCAGAAGTTAAACGGGTGAGGCCTAAGCCTGTCCATCCAAGGCCCAGCCTATCCTGACCAGGCGGATAGACTTTGCATATATATATATGAGCTGATCCCGGGCTATAATTAATTAACCCCTTGAGCTGGATCTGGGCCTATATGACTCTGGCTAACCATTGATTTGGCCCGCCCAACCCGATCGAGCACATGAGCTCTTCAGGTCACTTAACCAATTAAGTGGGGCCCGCGCACCAGGCGTCGAGCCATGGCATACTAACCACATGCTTTTCTTCTGATGTGGACTCCTCATGTTCTAGATGACCCATCAAGGCCCACCATCTTAGTGCTATCCACGCAGCCCAGATCCTCTCCCACACCTCACACACAAAAGAAGCACGCCAATATCTGAATATCCCCACTCCCTCTCTCTTTTTCTTGATCTCACTCCTCTATGCATTTCTCCACACTAACCACATGTTGCCAAGTAGAAAAATCAAAAAGCAAGAAGAGATTGGCCTGATCAAGGAAAAGAAAGATTGGCTAACCAACTCAAACTTTATGCAGTTGAAAGCCCTCCCTATCACCCAACTCTCCTCATATATTCCATTTCAATCTTTTCAACACCTTCACTTTCTCTTTTTCAATTTTTTTACACCTTCAACATGTTGGATTTATATCTCCACATATGCTGAAGAAATCATAGTGACAGCATTCTTAGATTTTTGTTTTCAATTCTTTTGTCTTCAAGACTCATGATTAGCTACCACTTGTAATTCCTAGTGGTACTGAAAAGTAACTAAAAAAAAAAAAGAAGATGCAACTTTCATTTTTTTGCCTTTGTTTAATTATTGCTGAAAAGGAAAGAGTTTTGGTGGCTAACCCAGATCTACAAACTTAATTAGGAAGTCAGATAATAACAAGTGCACACAATGAGGAACACTACACGTAATGCT
This sequence comes from Camphora micrantha, assembly GCA_003546025.1. Classification (NCBI taxonomy): domain Eukaryota; kingdom Viridiplantae; phylum Streptophyta; class Magnoliopsida; order Laurales; family Lauraceae; genus Camphora; species Camphora micrantha. The sequence goes on along the minus strand of QPKB01000003.1, from coordinate 1,414,345 downwards.
TGCGAGGCAGATGACGTTTCCCAGCATAACTATTGCACAATCTCACAGATAGGAAGATGAAAAAGAAAAAAATGACATTTTTTATTTATTTATTGATGCTAGTCATTATGTAGTGGGAGCTTTCAAGGAGGTGGAGGCTTGCCTTTTGGCCTGTTTGGCAACTTCGCTTAATTAGAGAATTAAAGTGAATGATCAATTAAGAGAAAAAAAAAAAGATGATCAAATAAAAAAGTATTTAATTTCAAAGAACTTATCTTTCTTCTGCCCAAAGAAAGTCAAAAAGTCATTTTCTCATGCCACTAATTGACAAAAAAACCTATTCTGTTTATAAATATATAAATAACTATAAAAGTCAAAACATGACTATTTTTATTATTTAATATTTTTTTATTTCACCCTTCTTCTTTTATTTAATTGGTCATTTACTTCAATTTACTAGTTAAGTGAATGTACCAAACAGTACTGCCGTAGATGAGACGGGGCTTTCATGGCAAGGATGGAAAGAAGTTTAGAATGCTCAATCCCATTGATCTCTTCCTCTCTCCCTTCCTCTCGACTTGCCACTATACCTAGTTTGACTATGCAAACTGTTGTAAGGGAAAAAAAAATTACTGTGCCAACCATTGGATTTGAGAGTTACAATTTTCCTATCGTTTCTTTTTTTATCAAGGTTTTATCACATCATATGTATCTGAGATTTAGTAGGCTCTCCATCCAAATTTAACCTCACTATGCTCATAAAATCCTGGGTGCATGTTCTCGCCAAAAAGATTGTGAGCGCAATGTAATATATATATATATATATATATATAAATTCACCAGCGGACATTCTACATGTGGACATTTTGATTAGCTTGTTAAAAAGGCGTGGGGCTGGGAGACCCACTGAATCTAAGGCACCTACCGTGAAACTGCAACATTTCTCCTATATTTGTATATATTTACCTAGATGTATATAAATATATGCTTTAATGATATGTACATCGTTGTGATCTAGAGCTTACGAGAAGAAGACAAGAGATTTACATGGTTCAGCTTTTGGCCTACGTCCATAATATCAGTCCCAAACCCTATTACACTCAAACTTTACTTTTAATCACAGTACAACTTGGGCAATACAGGAGCCCGGTTAACCAAGACTTACTAATTACAAGTGAGCCATACTAATTAACATACATGAAAAATGACGAGTGTTAAAACCTGCGTAGAGATTTGTATCCATACAAGGATGAAGTATGGACTTTGTATGCACGAACATAGGCATACACAGAGCATTTTTCCTATCACATGATTTTTTTAGGGACCTAATATTGGGGATAATCCAAAAGGATTCCAAGTATAGAAAGGAATAGGAGGCCACTTGGTCTAGATATTCATTTAAGCAACTGCCACATGATTTTAGTTCCTCCCAGTTGGCCTCTAAAGATGGGAATAAAAGCATGCAAGCACCCTCTAATAAAGGAGAGAAGGGTACCCAACCTACCCAGGCATCAAAGAAAATCAAATCTGCCGTATCACAAAAACAATTGGCTTTTCTTATGGCTTTCTATCTAACTTTCGATTTTTGGGAAAGAGGAGCATCCATGACTGTCATTTGGTTTGGACTTGCAATATTAAATTTTCTAAAGCAAAAGAAGCTGAAGTGGAGTTGAGACAGAAGCCATCTTTTCCTCAACCACTTCTGATTTCAATTGAGAGGAAGCGTGGGCATGATGGTGGATTTCCAAGTGGTAAAGATAAGAAAAAGGAGACTTTAGATAGACTACGTGGTAGTATCAGGTTTCAGTCCCATCATGTCCAATGAAATATCATTTCAAACAAACATCTTGCCCGCCAGAAAAAAAGAAAGACATAAATAACTGAGTGGGTCATCTTAATTAAGTTTAAACCCCTCCAAAGAAACCTCATTGTCCAGTTTTAAGCATATTGCCAGATTACACTTGTAAATACAAGAATGAAGTGTAATTTACTTCCTATGTTTGTGTTTTTTTCTTTTATTATGTTATCATTGTTTTATAAGTGAACGCATGATCAATGTAATGATGGTTGAAAATTGGCCTGTTGCTAGAAGCAATGAAGGTGGCTCTGCTTAGTTTTATTTTTATGCCTACATAGAATTCTTTGAGGGATATCCCTATAGGATGGAATTCCACCATTCCTAACCCATTTTTAAAGGTTCTTTCAACAACTTAAGGGCATTAAAAGAAAACAACTTAAGGGCATATTTGTGCAAGGCGTTTTATGCAGAAGCTGAAGTCTCTTTTTACGTAGGATATTAATTGGTTGTTTGGTGCAAAACCACTCTCCTCTGAAAATTCCTTATTAGTGGGGTTTTTTTTTTTTTTTTTGTGTGTGATGAGAAACCCACATTTGACCCTCCCCACTCAGACTTCATTTCCGCATTTCCACATGCACAAACAAGCCTAATGAAACAAAGAAGAAACCTAATTTTTGGGGATCCTAGTTTTTTGAGGGCCCCTTTGCTCTTTGATGGTTGGATTGGGACATTTGCATCTGAACATTTTCTCACAAGAGAGTTTTTGCTTTTATAATTCCTTATTTAATAAGAAACATATATTCAAAAAAAAAAAAAAAAATAAGTAGTCTTATACCTTTTTCTGTGTCATAATATCTGCTTTTCTAGTTCCAAAGCATACACAAATCAACCCAAATACTCATTATAATGTAAACAAATCATGTATCGATTCTGAAGAAATCCAAACTCGTGTGTATTGCAACATCTTTGACATATTTATAAATTTGTACACTATAACATATATGCTATTCTTGACTGTTTGATATTCTCCTTTCTTTTTTGTCTTGGTTTTTTGCTCTCAAGTTATAATTACAAAATATCCTATACATAAATTATTAAAATGTAGAAAATATTAATAAAATATTGGATGTTAAAATCTTACCCAAAAAAAACCTCATGAATATTTCTCAAGTTTATCCACTTCCAATTAATTTTACTCCTTCCAGGCAACACTCTTTTTTCACTGTAAAAGCAAAGAGAAAAACCAGACGCTACCAACTCTAATCACCAAAATCATCATATGGTCGATGATTTTACTACCACTTGTTATCTTCCAAAACAATAATCATGGGTTTCATGGATATCCACCACCAAATGCATTAACAATAAAATTTACACCCACAGGCCGTCAGAATATTCATTAATAAACAAGATAAAGGAAAAGCAATTTGTGATCTGAAAGAGGCATATAGGTTTTATTAATGTAAGTTGTAGGCATCATCCATCCTATCTCAATCCATATGATAGGTGGGGATCCCAAAGAAGATCACTCAAATCTTTATCTACATAGATAGAAGTAATCTTACTTTGATTCATTTGCTTATGTGATTTTTTTAGTGTTATCTTCTTCGGTCTTTTGATAATCTTTTGGGGGAAAAAAAAAAAAAAAACAGGTTAATTTGGGGAAGATCTCAATTAGATGCTCTTCCTTACCTTACCTGCAAGGATAGTAAAATAAAAAGAATAACAAGCAAAAGGGAACATTGAATAGAGACAGTGTGGATGGAAAGAATAGATAGAGAAAAGGTGGAGAATATACAGTGGACACATTTGAACTAGGAACAAGTTTCTCCCCATCACCTTCTTTAAGCCAAGCTGTTATGGAAAATAAATAATATATATATATATATATATATATATATAGAGATCTGTAGTAAATTTCCCAATTTATTGTTTGAATCACCATAGTGATGCATGTGCAATCTATTGTTTGCATGGCTTCATAGAAATACCATTTGTGAGATCGAGTCATGTTTGTGCGCATTACAAGGACGATACATGCCCTCCCCCGCGCACGCATGTACATGTGGAAAGAATAACATACCTATGGATATAATCTAGGCAGCCGGGTGACATGTGGGGTTTTCAACTAAATGAACAATTTTAATTGTGATAAGATTTCTGAAATTTTATATATTAGAATTTTTGAAAGATATGTATGATGCTTATGACATGGGGTGGACTTGGGCTAGTAATGGACACACTGGGGATGATTGGAAGATGCCACTTTTCCCTCCTCTTCCTTGAAGACTTTCACCCTCACTTACAGTCTCTCACAATGGAGAAGGGGTGTCATTTTTCTATTTTATTTAATTGTATTGTTGTACTACTTTTGTGCTTCTTTCTTCTTCTTTCTCCTTAATTTGGAGGCCCATGGTCATCTTCATCGACCGATGGGCACCAGTAGTCCTCTGGTGGAAAGCTGGGCAGTGATTCATATCATGGTGTAATGATATCATTATCTGGAAACTCACTGTGACCAATGTTGCAAATATCATTATCTGGATACTATCTGGAGGATAAAATATTGGCATTTTTCAAGATTTTTTTGTTTTTATTTTTATTGGATCTATCCAAAAATGTCTAAAACAAAAGGTGGTTTTAAATTTAAATTAAAAATATATAAAAATATTATATAAATGATTAAATACTGAGGGCAAAAAAGAAAATAAAGGATCATTAAAAGAAAGTACTTAGGAGGAAATTGTAAAAGGTAAGCTGTATTTACTTTGAGGTGTTCTTACCTAGCTTCCCAAATCATGACTTGGACTTGACTGGATAGGTCAAGAAGTGAAGTCAATCAGGTGACTCAGAGAGTCGTGGCAATTTTGAATTTGTATTATAAAGAATTAAAATATGATATTAAATTAGTTTTTAATAAACATTATCAAGTAAAAGATTAGATTTTTAAAACCCTAAGGTGATGATGACATTGGTGATATATTTTCATATATTATTTTATCCAAAGTCATAAAAAAAAAAAAAAAAAAGTAAATGTTTCTTGATCAGCAGTAAGGGCATCTCTTCCCATCATGTCAATATGTCATGAGTTTGAAATTCAACACTATTGAAACTCAACTAGAGTAGGCTGAGTCAACTTTGATTTTTGTTTTTTTAGGTAATGAGAGCTTCTCCAAGAGACACTTCAAATATGGAGTTGTCTTTTTCAAAATAGAAGCTTATGTGGCAAAAAAAGGCATGTGTAAATTTGGCATCTCTCTTGGACAACTCTAAAAGAGATGTCAAATTATTATTTTATTATTTTTTAACAATGTCAAAAAAGACATCTCAATTGCAACTTGCATCAATAATATATTATTATATTAAAATATAAGATTTGAAGTTTGCTTTTTGGCATGCCAAACCCCATGCCAAAATCCATGTGGATTTGAAGGCTCTGTTGGAGCCGGAGCCAGCAGTCATTTATGACTGTTGTGGGCTGAGGTGGAGAAATAAAGCATCTGTTGGAGTGTTGGAGGTGCTCTGACAGATTTGTCAATGGACAAATAGTGTGCAAAAATCAGATATGGTTGGTCCTGTCCATTATAATTTATAAGCCACCAATAGCTTCTTTGACCACTTGATTCAATTTATTGCCTTATCTCCCATCAATTATGTGCCTAACAAGATAAAATGCTTTTGATTCTGAGTGGGGGCCTTCATTGACTTCATTACGAGGCAAGTAGGATGATCTCAAGTATCCCATCAGTTTGAGGTTTTGGTTATTTTGTCTTTGATTTTGGACCCAACACTCTCTTTTTTTTTTGGGGATTAAAAGGAGAAGCAACAAAACAACAAAACAAGGGAGGGATCAAAAGCAAACCCATCAACAAAAGAGGATCCAACACTTATGATGTATCATTAGTTAGTAGGGATGCTCTTGACCTGGTTCGAACCCAGCTTAATTAGCTTATCCAAGGCCGCCGAATTTAGTTAATTGGGCCTAAGTATTAGGCCCAGACCCAGCCCATTGGCCTGAAAGCGATGCCTAGGCCTATTCATTTGCAAAATAAATGTCGGTTGGGCCTTCAAGGACATATAGACACAGGTCCACCCATTTTAATAATTGGGCCAGAAATTAGGCCCAAAAGGCCATGACCTAAACATAGAGCCTGATTCCAGCCCAATGTGGGTGGGCTTGGCCTGGACCAACCCAAGAGCACCCTTTTGGTTAGTGTTGTCAACCCTACTCACTTTTGCAGTGGTGTACTTTTTATAATTATTACTATTTTTTCATTAGGTAAAAACATAAAAATAAACTAGACTTCCAACCTCCAAACCTCTCCCATAAATGGAAGCAACTCTCAGTTGGTGGTGTACCTGGGCCTGGGGATGTAACTTAGTCGGACCTCTTCATGGTCAAAGGCCCAGAATGAAACCCAGACAGGTACTTGTAAAAAGATGGTCAATGGGTTTGGGTAAAACCACGACCCACCATATATTATAACTAAGGAAAATTTCATTCCAATCAGATTTATGTCCGCTGTCAGATTAATCATGTCTAAAGTTGTTATTAAAACAAGAAAAACAAAGGAGATCATATCATGTTTTTTACACCATCAATCTGTCAATGGGGATAATTCTTATTGGAATGGAGCTTTTCTTAATAATAAAGAAGGTGAGGTAGTGATTTTAAGTGGTTTAAGTTTGGAAAATAGGCTTCATGGATTGATTTGCAGCAATGGGCCCACAAAATTTTATAGGCCCTATTGTGTACAAGTTTAGTGGTTTGCATTTACAGAAATCAGCAAAATGAAGAACTTTCCACCTAATTGTCATCAGGCATTAATTAAAGCCACCTTCTTTCTAGTTAGATTAAGATGCAAATGGAGGATTGCTTTCATACCAGAAAAAAAAAATCACATTGGAGGAATGGACTGCAATAGGTCTGTACTCAAAAGCCCAAACAGCAGATAAGAAATTAGATGTGAATGATTTGTTTGTATAGTTACCACACCTAATATTTGTTTTAAGTAAGGCTTCTGGGGTGTTCATAGCTGGGTGGGTCAGACCCGATCCGAGTTTGTCAAAACAGAGCCTGTAAAAATTATCGGGCCGACTATTTAGGTCAAGATATAACCCACAGCCTGAAATCCGGCCCAGGCTAAGCACATGTGAAAATTAGACAACAGTCGTTCCTTCATGTCTAATATGCCGGCAAGTAAACATTACCCAGGTGTGGCCCATTTAACTATTAGGCTAAAAAAATTAGGCATGTGTCCCAACAATGGCCCTTAAAAAAAACACATAGCACAAATTGAGCACAATTCTGGCTGGGCTCATTATCATCCCAGGCCAGTCCTGAGAGCACCCTAGATGTTGAAGGGCCATCAATTGGTTGGGTGGAATGGCAAATAATCAAATTACTGCCCTGGAGTGAAATTTCTGGGACACAAATTGGGTATGGCTGAAACATGGGCCCAGCCAACTGATCAAGTGGCTCCAATGGATATGGATAAAGGCTGCATCAAAATTCGAACATCGTCGTCCCAAGGTTTAAATCTTTCCATCAAGGCTAATTCAACAGCTAATCAGTCCTTGATCAATCCCAATAACATATTACCGTTTACCAGTATGCTCTCATTTTTACAAAGTCAAGGCCTCATAATCATGCTTTCCTCCTTTATCAAGTAACCCTACTTTGTTGCTATTCCCTCTCCTCTTCTTTACCATGCATGCTGGGCCTTCTACTGATCTTCTTTTAGCCAGGCCCTGTCCTTGATTGGGGCCCATTGGGTCAGACACCTGGATATATAAACTACGGCGGTACCTCCTATAATGCAATAGATTGAAGTTATATAGCATAAACGTCGGGAGCTTGAACTAAAATTGTGCTCCTGTAATTTACTAATGATAAGCATAAAATTATGCATGGTGACAAATCACGAGCCGTAATAGTGTGAGAGGAAAATTGATCAAAGGTGGGCCCGGTGGTCCGCACAAAGCTTTCAAGGAGAAAATGATCAAAATCATCTTTTGGAATTGGACGGTCTAGATGTGCGATAAATTAATTTATCAAAGATCTCCCTCTACGCGATATGGTGCTCACCTCAAGCTGAGCACTAGTCTTTGTAGGGCCCATCTTGGGATGAAACCGGGGGATCGAAAGATCTCCTCCTAACCTATTAGTGTATGGTCCAAATGTGTGATAAATTTATTTATTAAAGATCTCCCTCTGCTTGATATGGTGCTCACCTCATGCAGAGCACTGGTCTTCATGGGGCCCATCTTGGGATGAGACCAGGGAGCGAAAGATCTCCTCCCAACCTATTAGTGTATAGTGATGAAAGCTCATATCATCATTTTAATCACTTGATCAATCGCCACAAGTTTCCACTATTCAAATTGGTGCACGATAGATCTAACGGTTCATTCCATTCAGATGGTGCCAAACTCACCAACAGTACCTATAGGCAGGTTCCTTGATTTGCAGTCCGCTTGGATGGATCATAAAGTGTGCCCCACAAGGGGCCAGGTGGAGGTTTCCCATCAATCAGATGTGGGCCCACCAACCGCGGGACCATTCCAACTCGGTGCTCCTTCGTGCATATCCTTCTTACTTTTTGTAATTTTGTTTTGCTCCTGCTGAAAATTTGAGAGAGAGAGAGAGAAAAGAGGCGTCTACGATCTTGCGACCAAGAAGCCGTCTTTGTAAAGAATATACAGATCGAAGAAGAAGAAAACGAAGTTCATAGATTCATAGATCCTCGTTATCTCTGTTTGATCGACGGTCGATTCGAATAGTTTTTTTTTTTTCCCTTCTAGCAGCGAATCTTCTGTCGTCCGTCGATCACGATGGACGGCATCTTCGGTAAACTGAGAAACTTGGATGCGTATCCGAAGATCAATGAAGATTTCTACAGCCGTACGTTGTCGGGGGGCGTCATCACGATCGTTTCATCCATCACCATGTTATTGCTATTCATCTCAGAGTTTAGTACGTCATTTCTTTGCCCTCTTTTGTATTTACTTTCCTTTTTTTGAAGGATTCTGATCGACCCCAAGAGTAAAAATCCCTCCTTTGGCATTTTTATTGAAATTAGTTGAAGGGTTTTGGTTATTATTATGTGCTTTTAGAGATGACCCAGAAGCCAGAAATGACAATTTCATATTGTTTTTGTCATTATCTTGATTGTGGAGACCAGGAACTTTTGGAAAGATGTCCTATCAGTCTTGTTTTTGGTGAAAGGTGATAACTTTATGTAGGATTCGAGTTTGTTCCGGTTCTTTGTCTGAAAAAGATTGATTGGTACTTGTTCTATGTGTTCATATGCTTTAATCAGATGAGGGTGGGTTTGGGCGTGTATGGAAGTGCTGGTTCTGCCAATGAAACGGGAAAAATTGTGGGTTTTGGTGGAATTGCCTGAGTTTTTCTGTTAAGAACAAGAAATTGAAATTCTGTGGGGTTCGTTGCATTTGAATTGATTCTGGGAGTAAAGTTTGGTTTTGGGCATTCACATCTGCACCAGAATTGCACTAGAAATGTGATATCACGCTAATCTATACGACTCTCGCCCGTCATTTTTTTCCATTTTGTTGTTGCTTGCCAGCAGTGTAGTTGATGCCTGCCTAGGGCATTGGCCACCAGTGTATTTTTGTTCCTTCAACGAAATCCACTGCTATCTTTCAACAAAAAAAAAAAAAAAAGATTGGTTATTCTAACCTTCAATTCCAGTTTTAAAAATTATACCCCTGTTCAAATCAAAAGCCTTTTAAGATTTGTGTAGAATATCTTGGAGCTACATGCCTACATTCATGTTAAATCTAGAGTGAAAGAGGCATTTGTTTGTTATGAAATGTCTATTATTGTGTGTCTGTATTCTTGTTGCGGTGTGATCTCCTTTTGGGATGGGTGCAAAGTGAAAATTTGGTCGCTCAGGGGTTCTCAAGCTGCCTTTTTGGGTTAACCATTGTTTCAATCCCTAATCCAATTGTCTCTTTTTCTTTGATGCCGTTTGGAAACTCGGAGTGACTAGCACCACCTAGATTTCAAGCTTTCTGTTGGTTGGCAACATTCAATAAAGTATGGACTCCAGGGCTCCTTAAATCCCATAACTTTCTTGCCCAATCTTTTGCCGCCTATGCTTGGAGGAAGAAAGTGCCTGCCACTTGTTTGTTCATGGCAAATGGGCTTAATTCATTTGGAGTTTTTAGCACCTTTTTAATCTCGGTGGTTCATCAACCTTCGTTCCAAAGTATCATGGATGGTTGGTCTCAGAACCTTTGAAGCTAGAGGCTAACTAATTAGGAGAATCTTTCATGGTAGATGCATATTGTTAGAGGCATTGGCATATAAAATAAAGGCTAAACTCATTGTATGGGGTTTGAAGGCAAAATATTTCCAACCCATTTCGCAGACATTACAAGACAATGGTTTGAACACTCTAGATGGACCTCACAAATGTTTTAAGATGTTAGCATGGTGGACTCCTATGCCATATGGGGGTTGAATGGAAATCAAGGGCCATCCAGCATGGGTAGCATCATGCAGCATTCGAGATTAAAGTAAAGCACAAGTCCTTGCACTTAAAAATCATCTCAACATTTATGAATCCCATTTCTCGAATCCCATATATCATGGGATGATCAAGCAGAAAGTCTAAGGTACCATTTGTAGAAACCAGGCCCATCAGGCCCATCAAGAAAGGGCCCAAATTAAGAAATAACTCACGTGGATTCATGTGAAGATTTAGTCAAATCCCTGTATATAGCATATTTTTGTGTATATACCATTTCTGTAGTGATTGGATCTTATGCATAGGCTGTAATCAGATTATAATTGAATGTAGTTACAGCCCTTAATTGGGCCATCAACTGTATATAAAGGGGTGTTGATCCTATCTTGGGACATCACCAATTTCTCACAAATCTCTAGTTCGTTTTGCTCTCTTCACCTTTACACCATGGGCATTCTATGTTTACTTTTTAGGAATGAACTTGTGGCATTTGATATTTGTCTTTCATCAAGGTTGAAAAGAGCCATACCATTCTTCCTCGGGGGTCTGCCATACCCAGAAGCCTCCTCCGCTGGGTACCTTAAAGCTTAATTTCGACGGGAGTGCTATTGGTAACCCGGGCCAATTAGGTATTGGGGGTGTTTTCAGAGATAGTGCTGGCGTTAAGCTTATCTCCTAGTGCTGGCGTTAAGCTTATCTCCTCTTGGGGTTCTTCAGGTTTTTAAAACAGTAAATGAGGTTGAGATGATTGCCCTTCAAACAGGTCTTCGATGGGTTTTAGAAAATTCATTGTGAAAGGGGACCTTTTATGTGCCATAAGATGGGGCTCTGGTTCTTCTAATCCACCTGGATCCTACGGATTTGTGTGACGAGGTGACGGTATTGGTCTCCAAGCTTGAAGTTTCCTTTAATCACATTAAACGGTCTGCAAACGGGGCAACTGATGCTCTAGCAAAATTGGGTGTCGGGAGCGATAATCTTGTAATTGATAATTGTATTTTGCTTGCTGAGTAAGCAGCGGCTTTGGGGTTTGGCCTTCTTTTTCCTTTTGCTTCCCTTTCTTGCTTATCAGTATATGTCTCCAATGTTGTTTTGCTTCTAATAAATTTGCATTATCATTCAAAAAAATAAAAATAAAAAAAAGTTTGAAAAGAGCCATGCACTTGATTTCTTTGTGATTACTTTGTTTTACATGCTAGTTATTTTTCTTCTGGATTAGTATAGCTTTCTTTTTTGTTTGTGTTCCTACTAATGAAAATTCTTGTCTTCTTAACTTTTTAAGGTCGCACTCTTTTCATCTGTTGACTTTGTTTCCCTTTTTGTTTGAAGGACTATATCTTCATTCGGTTACAGAGACGAAGCTCGTAGTAGATACTTCAAGAGGAGAAACTCTCCGTATCAATGTAATATCAGAATTTTTAGTTGAAGTACCTTCATTTAATGTCCATTGTGGATTCTGGCTTATTCTCTGTTGTTTTGAAGGGTTAAAATGGTCCTAACTTGTCACAACTAAATATGTTGGATAGTTAATTTTATAGGGTTCACAGAAAACCTTTCTTGTTGGTTTCGAATCTCAGAACAGTGCCATGGAGGCGACATTTTTTGTACTGTCAATAGATTTTAAGCTATTGTTTTCTTTAATGTCTCCATCTTTAGTGAAAGACTGTTGAATGGCATTTGTCAGTGATAGGCTGTTTTAAGCGTTGCTATTTCTTGAAAGAGGGTATTGCATGTTCATCAAGTTGTAGTGGTCTTTATCCATGTACTTCCACACATTTAGAATTTTAGTTGTTAATTTGTTATAGCTCTCTGCCTCCAAAATATTTAGATGCTTTTTCTTTTTTCATTTTTGTGTTCGATGAAAGTATTTACCTATGCAATGAAATTTAATAGCTATATTAATTAATTGCTTTTTGTCCATTATTATCTTTGAGAAGTGCAGTTTGACATCACATTTCCTGCACTTGCGTGTTCCGTAGTCAGCCTTGATGCGATGGATATCAGTGGAGAGCAACACCTTGACGTGGTATGTAACTCAGAGTGTTAATTAGCAATTTATGCTCATTTTTTAATGTATTAAATTTGGTTGGCATCAATCTATTTTTTTAATGAAATAGGTCCGAATTGAAATCATAAGTGTTTGCTTCTGCAATCATTTTCCAATCTAAACGGCTGTCAACAGTACTATGATTTATTATTGATGATTAATTTATTTACTGCCCTGCACATTGTTATGACTGCAGCGACATGATATCATCAAGAAAAGAATAGATGCTCATGGCAATGTGATTGAGACTAGGCAGGATGGAATCGGTTCACCTACGGTTAGGAGCTGACTTCATTTCTTTTGCTTCTCTTTTGGCATAGCATACATCATCTTGTTCTTTTTGTCTACTTTTGATGCACTTTTAAAGTGTTCACGTTTTCATTTCATGTGATGCAGATAGAAAAGCCTTTGCAAAGACATGGCGGAAGGCTTGAGCACAATGAGACATACTGTGGTTCTTGCTATGGTGCAGAAGTGGTATGTTTTCCAGTGTGCTTTATGTGCATTTTGTTTGGTTAGGTTTGGGTTGAGCACTATAAATAACATGTATAGGATCATCCCTAAATGGACCCATTTATCATTCGGGTTAAAATGTCAACACGACCCCAACCAATAAGTTAATAAGGGCTCAATCCAAACCCTCAATGAACAGATTGGGTTCAGGTTGGATTGGCAAGATATGGTGTAATTTGTTGGGTTGAGTTGGGTTTGATTCAAGTTGTTGGGTAAAACACAATAATAGACTTGACTGGAACCCAATCCATTTATTTGGTCAGAAGTGTCGATTTAAATCCAACATGACAATGAAATGGGCCAATCAAAATCCTGAATTACCAGGTTGGGTTGGTGGGTCTAGTCAGAAATTGCCACCCCTAGGTTGGACTACAATTTTTGTCCTACCAGTTTGGATCATATATTGGCAAAAGTTTCTCATGTGATTTTGAACAGGTATTCATCTTTAGAAGAGATATATTATGTACTATATTTACTTCGCATCTGACTCTGATGTTTCTTTTGCAGTCTGATGAAGATTGTTGTAATTCCTGCGAAGATGTACGTGAAGCATATCGAAAGAAAGGTTGGGGGATGTCGAATCCTGATTTGATAGACCAGGTTCCCCCCTCCTCCCTTCCCTTTTTATTTACATGTCCAGTGCATTTGTTACTCATTATACAAAGTTTGAGTAAAACTTTGCAAAATAGCTGCTTGCAGACGTTCTGTGCTCTCTCTCTCTCTCTCTCTCTCTCTCTCTCTCTGCTTTTTTTCTCTATACCTATTTCTGGCTGTGCTTTATGTTGATTTTTTTTAAAGTTTGAGAAATATTTTATTTAGATGTTACTTAATTTAGTACCTATTCTATGTGAAATGCATTGAAATGGATCTGTTCCTGCTTATTTTCACATATTCCAAAATTGAGTTCTTATACTGCTTTTAGTAAAATTTTCAGGAAGCTTTGATTTTAACTAAGTTACTGAATGGATCATCCTAGCAAATCTCAATCTTGTATAGTTGCCATGCATTAGATGTTCCATGGAAGGAAAGAACTTTAATATTTTTGGCACCTTGATGGCTGACTCAACTAGTGCCCTCATTCAAAGTAGGTTAGCTTTATCACATGCTGGGTTCCTTCAGCAACTTGTGTGTCTGTTCATCACAATAGAGCACATATGTAACAGAAAGAGCTAGAGACAACTGTTAAATGAAAATGGCAAGCTTTATATAGTGAGGAACAATGCATTCTGAAGTTAGCGGTTTCTAGTTGGCACTAAATAGGAATAGTGGGATTAATGAAATCAACTCATAATGTAGATTTTCTGTGGAATTCAATGTTTTGGCTCTGAGTTCACATTAAACTTGCTTTGAAACAACAGTAGATTCTTGCATGATATGCGTAAGCACAGCATTTACATGTTTCTTATCTTAGATTCAGATACAATCTTCCAGGCCAAACCTACTCCCATCATGCCACTTTCCACGGCCTATAGTTAATCCAATGGGTTTCACTTGTGAAAAGTCCATGATATCCGGCAATGTAGAACCTCACAGGCATGAAGGGTCAAACTTAGCCCACCATTTTATTCCTGTATACCATTTACTGTTTTCTGTGCTTTTTTTATTTTTGGTGATGTATTTTGCATGTGTGAAAAATTAGTGCAACGGGCCTTAACTATTGTATAGCAAACATTTATCATTTGTAAGCTCTTGTAATTATGAATTTAGATTAATTGGTTTCTTTGTTCCTCACTTGTATTAGTGCAAAAGAGAGGGTTTCCTTGAAAGGATTAAAGAGGAAGAAGGTGAAGGATGCAACATCTATGGATTCCTGGAAGTTAATAAGGTGGCTGGAAATTTTCACTTTGCTCCTGGGAAAAGCTTCCAACAGTCAAATATTCACGTACATGATCTGTTGGCATTTCAAAAGGATAGTTTCAATGTAAGTTCTTCATACATGAAATTCTAGGGTGAAACTAGAAGGATGAACATTTGCAAGATTATTTTGGTTTCAACAGCAACAAGGTTCACACTTTGTTGCCTATCAATCTTCCTTTGTATTTTCTGGAAATGACATTTTCAATTATCTTATTTTTCAAATACCAGGTTAGCCACAAAATCAATAGACTAGCTTTTGGAGAATATTTTCCTGGTGCGGTGAATCCTCTTGACAGGTAATCTCTTAGCTCATCACACAACAAAGTGGGATCAATTTATACGTGAACCATTCACTTGTGTACTATTTATTGATTGCTTGAGATTGTAGATTGGTATTGATGTAATTTTGGTTGCTAAATCTTGCTAAAACTCCCAGGGTGCAGTGGATACAACAAACACCATATGCAATGTATCAGTATTTCATTAAGGTTAGTCTTCACAAGGCCGTCTCCATCAAATTTGTTTTATTTTTTTAATATTTTAGTATCTTCTAATTCTTTATGAACTGAAACAAAGTGATGCTCTCATGAATTTCTTCTATTTTATGACACTTGCTATGAACTTTCTAAAATGATTTAATGTATTGTGATTGAAGCATATGTATATTAGCTATGTATTTTATAACACTACCTTCTCACCATTCATAGCAAGATATAACTATGTATTTTTTATTGTTTTAGCCATTTTACCTTTGCTAAAGATCAAAGAAGCAAGCCGTCTTTGTTGCCATTTTTTCCCCTTTCTTATGTGATCAGAATGTTTGTGACCACTTAGTTTAAATGTCTGAATGTTATGGTTTACTATCATCAGGTGGTTCCTACTGTCTACACTGACATAAACGGACACACAATCCAATCCAATCAGGTGCTACTTACCCATCTAAATTGACTTTCTCTGCTTTGTTTGGCAATTTCTTTTTTCATTTTCTTATCATGAATTAAACATATGTGACTGCTGGTTTATGCAGTTCTCTGTTACAGAGCATTATAGGGGTGCTGAAACTGGTCGTATTCAATCTGTTCCTGGAGTCTTCTTCTTTTATGACCTTTCCCCAATTAAGGTAAGAGATTCATGATTTTTAAGTCCAACACAAGAAGTTTGGCGTATAGTAATGCTTCAGTAGAACATCATGGAGTAACACCCAACCCACCCACCGACACACCCACCCAACAACATCATGGTGGTTATCTATTCCTTTATGTGTAATTTGTAATTTTTTTCAGTAGAGCTTGATAAAGAAAGTTTTTGAGCTGATAAAATTAATGTATGCGCATTGCGGATGCCACCTTTTTTCCTTTGGAAATTTCTAAAGAAAAGGGTTAAATAATTATACATTGTCAGCACTTAGTACTAGGTGTCATATTGGTAACTGTTGAGCAAAACTGTGTGAAATGGAGCACTCTCCGATTCTTCCAGTGAATGCCTTTTCCCCTAGAAGCTAGGTCTGAGTGATATTATTAATGGGTGGATAAGTAGTTTTTGTGATCCGAAGACAAAATGTGGGAACTATCCTAGTCTTATTTGTCATTTGTACTTATGCTGCTATGGATGGATTACAAATAACTGCCTTAAAAAAAAAAAAAAAAAAAAAAAAAAACTGTTTTTTTTATGAGGAAAAAAATCCTATGATTTATGATGCCATTATATTCATCCCCTTAAATGATTTACTATATGATTTTGTTTTTTAGAACAAGGGAAACAATCATAATTATCTTCCTTTCATTGAGATTATATCTCATCTATTTGGTTTGCTGGAAAAGGTGGGAAGATGCAAAACGAAAGATGTGAGGATCGTCTTTATTACAAAGCTTACAAACTTCTGATTCGGGAATAATTCAGAGACAATTTTTTTGGTCAGGGAAAATATAAATTGAGGAATTTTTTGAAAATTCACTAAGAAAGTCCAAAGAGTTGGTTTAGTAATATTATCATTCTCAGTATCATTGTCACGTTCTTGCATCATACATTACTAATTTATGAAATTCATGTATAATTTCAATGCATGGATATCTCCTGAATCATTAAACAGATCATGAGTTTTTAGGAAAAATACGAAACTGATTGCACAGGTGATATTTTATAGCTAACAGTTTATGGAAAAGAAGTAAAAGATTTTGTATGTAACATTTTTTACATTTTGGAAAAAACATGTATAATTTGCACTTTAATGGACACTAGAATAATTATAATAGCAGCATCAATTTTAGGCACTGTTACAGTTTTCATTAATTGCTGGTATCTTTTGGAACATGTTTATGTTGATTACCTTTTATCAACTTCAATGGTTGTGTTTTCCTCCAACCCTCTTTTACATCTTTGCAGGTTACATTCGCAGAGCAACATGTATCGTTCTTACACTTCTTGACAAATGTGTGTGCCATCGTTGGAGGTATCTCTCATTATTATTCTTACTCCAACATGAACTGAACAGTTTCCTATATTGATTTTCTTCTTTTGATCCACATACAGTTAATTTTTGGATAGTTGTGTTTAGTTAGAGAATTTTTGTTCTTCATCATCACCTTGGACCGATGCATCGGCGCCCGGGTGCAGTGCTAAATAGGCAAGGGTCCTCACACTTTATTGGACGAGTGTGGGGGGTAAGGAAGCTAGTCCAAAATAGAAGACTAAGATTAGGTACTTGGAACATTGAGAGCCTAACTGGGGAACTTATGGAAGTGGTGGATACATTGGAAAGGAGACGAATCGCAATTGCTTGCTTGCAAGAGACAAGGTGGGTGGGACAGAAAGCTAAAGAGATTGAGAGGACTGGGTATAAGTTATGGTATACGGGACTTAATAGATCGAGGAATGGGGTCGGCATAGTGGTAAGCAAGGACTTAAAGGAAGATATAGTTAATGTAAAACGCTCTGGAGATAGGATTATTGCAATTAAGTTAGTGTTAGGAGAAGAGATAGCGAACGTTCTTAGTGCTTATGCCCCCAAGGTGGGCTTAGGAGATGGACATAAGGGGAAGTTTTGGGAAGACTTGGAAGGAGTACTACTAGAGATACCCCAAAGCGAGATAGTCTTCATAGGAGGAGATTTGAACGGTCAAATAGGACGTGACGTAGATGGATATATAGGAGTACATGGGGGACATGGATACGGTAATAGAAATGAAGAAGGGAAGGATATTTTGGAGTTTGCAGTGGCTTATGATCTCATGGTAACTAACACATTTTTTAGGAAGAGAGATGAGCATTTAGTGACTTATAAAAGTGGCTCCTCAAGGACACAGATTGAATTCTTTCTTAACTAGGAAAAGAGACCGCTTAGCTTGTAAAGATTGCAAAGTTATACCGGGGGAGAGCTTGACTTCCCAACATAGGTTGTTGATCTTAGATGTGCAGCTATAAAGGTGGACTAGAAAAAAGAAGTTGGATAGATTTTCAAGGACTAAGTGGTGGAACTTGAAAGGTGATAAGCAACTAGCATTAAGGGAAAGAGTATTAGAGGAAGACATTTGGGCGGTAAATGAGAGTGCAAATATTATGTGGGATAAGGTAGCAGAGTGTATTAGGAGGGTAGGGAAAGAAGTCTTAGGAGAATCCAAAGGGTGTGCTCCGGCACAGAAAGAGGCATAGTGGTGGAGCGAGGCCGTCCAAGACAAAATAAGAGTTAAAAGATAGTGCTTTAAAACTTGGCAAAAGGATCGAAATGGAGAGAACTTGGAGAGGTTTAAAGAAGCAAAAAGAGAAACCAAAAAGGCAGTTAGTGAGGCCAAGGGAAAGGCATTTGAGGAGCTATATAGGCGACTCGACACTAAAGAAGGCGAAAGAGAAATATTCAAGATTGCTAAAGCTAGAGATAGGCGGACCAAGGACTTAAACCAAGTTAAATGCATTAAGGATGAGGATGAAAAAGTATTAGTAAAGGAAGAGGAGATAAATGAGCGTTGGAAGAGCTTACTTCTACAAGTTATTTAACGAAAGCAGTAGTAGTGACATACAATTGGGCCAGCTTACCATTTCTAGAGAAAAATCGAATCATATGTTCTATAGGAGAATCAGTGGGGAAGAAGTTAAAGAAGTATTGAAAAGGATGAAGAATGGGAAAGCGTTTGGGCCAGATAGTATCCCTATTGAGGTCTGGAGGTGCTTAGGGGAGGATGGCATAAGTTGGTTGACAAAGCTTTTTAATGTAGTGTTAAAGAGCAAGAAGATGCCTGATGCATGGAGAAAAAGTATTCTTATACCCATATACAAGAACAAAGGAGATATTCAGAACTGTGCGAACTACCGCGGGATTAAATTGATGAGCCATACGATGAAATTATGAGAGAGAGTTATTGAGAGAAGACTAAGAAGAACAATAAATGTTTCAGAGAATCAATTTGGTTTCATGCCTGGGAGATCAACCATGGAGGTTATCTTTCTCCTGAGAAGGTTAATGGAACAGTATAGAGAAGGTCAGAGAGATTTACACATGGTATTTATTGACTTGGAGAAGGCCTATGACCGGGTTCTTAGGGAGATTCTATGGAGAGTATTGGAAAAGAAAAGAGTGTGTGTCACATATATTGAGGCGATAAAGGATATGTATGATAGAGTCGTGACATATATAAAAACGATTGGCGGAGAGACTAAAGAGTTTCCTATCACGATCGGTCTACACCAAGGCTCAGCGTTAAGCTTGTACTTGTTTGCCCTAGTTATGGATGAGATTACAAGATATATCCAGGATGAGGTGCCGTGGTGTATGCTATTTGCAGATGACATTGTTTTAGTGGATAAGACGAGAGAAGGAGTGAATGCTAAGCTAGAATTGTGGCGGAAAACTTTAGAGACTAAAGGGTTAAGCTAAGTCGATTCAAGACGGAATATATGGAATGCAAGTTTAGTCAAAGTAGGACACCTGGTAACAGAGAAGTAAGTTTGGGCACACAAAAGATTGTAGAGAAAGAAAGTTTTAGATACCTTGGATCTATGGTGCAACAGGATGGAGGGATTGATACTGATGTAAGCCACAGGATTTAGGTCGGGTGGACCAAATGGAAGAGTGCTTCGGGCGTCTTGTGTGATCGGAAAGTCCCCCTCAAGGTTAAAGGAAAATATTATAAGGTGGTGGTACGCCCAGCGTTATATAGATCAGAGTGTTGGGCAGTAAAGCATAATCATGTTAAGTAGATGGAAGTTGCGGAGATGAGAATGCTAAGATAAATGTGCGGGATCACAAGGAGAGATAGGATTAGGAACGAGGAGATTAGGGGCAAAGTAGGAATAGCACCGATTGGAGATAAGATGAGAGAAAATCGACTGAGATGGTTCGGCCATGTTAGAAGGCGTCCAACGGAGGCACCTGTTAAAAGGTGTGAAAGCATGGATATTGTCAAGAGTAGGAGAGGGAGAGGGAGAGGAAGACCCAAGAGAAGTTGGAAAGAAACTATTAAACATGACCTTGTCTATATGAATCTAACGGAGGATATGGCCCTAAACAGATTTGATTGGCGTCATCAAATCCATATAGCCGACCCCACTTAGTGGGAAAAGGCTTGGTTTGGTTTGATTTGGTTTGGTTTATCATCACCTCAGTAGCACCATCCCGTCATATGGGTTGGCTTTGTTAGCTTTTCATTAAACCCTATTTTAAGCCATGATCTATGTAACTCTTCAGTCTATCATGTCTTTCTTCACCTATTTAATGTCTATTAGACTTCCTCTTCTACTTGTTCCTATGAACTTTTTAGCCTTTCTAATGCATTATGCAGTTTTTGGGTTCTGAGGACGTGCCCAAACCTCCTCAGATAATATTCCTTTTTTTTTTTTTCCTCTATTCCATTTGGGCTTCCTAATTTTTTATTCCATCCTTTCTTGTTACACATCCATCTTAGCATGCGCCTCTGAGGTACATTTACTTTAGTTTCATTTTCTTCCTTGTCCGACATTTAGCCCCATACAACAAAGTAGGTCACAATTGTTGTCTTACAGAAGTGCCCTTTGAATCGAAATAGCACTTGACTATTTTATAACATTCAACTATTTTGTCACCACTTTACCCATTATGCTTTGATCCTAAGTGCGACATCTTTCTCAAAATCTCAATTTTGTTCTATAATTGCTCCAAGATTTTGAAATCTATCACTTTCATGAGTTACTTTCAATTTTTACCAACATATCTTTTTTACACTCAGATCCATTGAACTACTTATTTCTAACCCATTCAACTCCCTAGCCTTTCTTCTTACCATTTACTTGTTTCTTATCTACTGACCCACATTATCTGCAAACAACATATATGAAAGAAATTTGTCTTGGATATCTGTTGTTATATTGTCCAGAATAAAGGTTGATTATTTTGTTTTTTCTAATTTTATTATATGCTAAACTAAAGATCTAACTGTCTCTACAAAATTCAATAATGCTTTCATAATCGTCTAAATGTCGCCAATCCACTTGAAGCCCAAGTGGAGGCATCTCCCTATGCACAGATACAACTAGGTTGATCCTTGGGTTGGGGGGGACTTGGGTAGCGTGTGTGGGTATGTGAGTATTTGTACTAGAGCAAAAACAAGTCCTCTAAATGTCAAGAATTGATGTGTCTTTCTAAAATTTCTCATGGATATTAGCCTTAAATGCTTCAATTTAAGGGAGCTTTTTGCCAATTTCTGATTTGTAAGATAGTTTTTTTTTTTTTTTTTTTTTTTTTTTTTTTTTTTTTTTTTTTTTTTTTTTTCTGCTTCTGATTTTAAGCAACACCATCTCCGTTTCCAAGATTCAGTATTCTGGATTCGTGAATATCTGAGTCTCTTCTATTTATTTATAATAAGTGATTGCTAATATATTTCTTAATGTTGATTGGATGCTCAAGTTCCATTTATTTGTACGTTTGGGTGTGTGTATCTACAGGTATTTTTACAGTTTCTGGAATCTTAGATTCATTCGTATACCATGGTCAAAGGGCAATCAAGAAGAAGATGGATCTTGGAAAACTCAGTTGATTGTCATCGCGGTACATGTGGTTCTCATATGCTTGCCACTTAAATGGCTTTCTCTGAATTCGGTGGAAGGAAACAACGGAGCGGCTATCAGATAAATGGAATGCTTTTCTACCGAAGATTGGTGGGGCTTCTTACAAGTAGATTTCCTAATTGAACAAATATAATTAATTTAGGCAGTTCTTTAATTTACTGTGTTGTTCTAAACTTCTCCGCTGTTATTTGTCACCTTCCTCATCAATGTTTATTTAGAACATGGGGAGGTCCAGTGATTTGTTTCTAAAGAATAGCTGGAGACATGCTCCCTGTAGAACTATGTCTTATTTTAAAATTTTGAACATCTAGGCCATTTGTGAAAATACATGGGTTAACTGTTGAGTGAGTTTTGACAGTCATCCTTTTAGTTATTTTTTTTCAAGTAGATGAGTAGTGCACTCATTTTATGGAAAGAGGCAAAAAGATGAGAAATGGGTTTTTTTTTTGCCCTTTAAATTTGTATCTCCACCTTAAATCATCCACAATTCACTTCTTTGTAACACCTTCAATGATTTTGAGGCAATAACCCCTTTAATATCTTCCTTTGTCACAAAGTTGTTATAGTCTGACTGTGCTATTTTTTCATATAATTTTTTTATAATCTGAACAAGGTCTCTTTTTTTCTGATTGAATTAGACTAATTATGCTATATATTTGCAGAATGGGTCCAACCGAAGCAGCTCTATTTTAAATTCAATGTATAATCCCCAAACATAAAATTATGGAGTATATAATTTAATTGCACTCCATGACCAGTAGACTCCATCCAAACCAACCCAACCCTATCCATGCCTACACATATAAGACTTAATTAGGAAGAGTGGCTAAGCGGCCATTTCTATCAGTCGTCACACATCTATCTACATGCATTTTCTTTTGTCAATGAAGAAAGCCAACTGATGCAATGGCTAAAACCAGTTGAATGGAACATCAGATTTGGATAGAAATCATCAATTGGTACCACTTGGATGATGGAGACGAGCATCAGTTCGAAACTTCTCACATAGATGATTAGATCATTTAATAAATCAAGCAATGCATAGTTCAATTGAACACGCAAACACCAATTAACAGTACTATCACGTCAAATTGATTTTGTTTATTTATAGTAACTATTTCTTCTGTACCACAAATTAACATCAAAGCTAGATTGACAAGTACACTTCTCCAAATGCAATATCACGTACCACAACAATAACAAGACATGAATTCCTTCCTCCTGGTGATGCAAGAAAAAAACTAGCAGACACCAGGAATTATTTTGATTTCATACACATACACAATGAACAAATCCTAATCTTCAATTCCCACTAAACTATAAGTATAAGCAGCAGCTCTGCAATTGCATAAAAAACCGCATTGCAGAAACCGCTGCAGATTAAAAAGAAAGTAAGGATACAAAAGGAAAGACAAAAGAATAGTTCTTGCTCGTCAGAATCGGGTAACCCTAACCCTCCAGCCGGCCGGAGGCCCAAGGTCCGAAGGCTCGGCTGGTGAGGGATAGCTGGATCATAAGAATTTTAAAAGAAGGTTAACCGTCACATTAGGAGAGAATGGCGTCCCAATCAATCTCAAACGAAGGGAATTTCTGCAACAGAAAGCTCTCTGATTCATCCCACGTCGGCTTGATCAAATCAGAGAACTTTATATCAGAAGCCGGAGAAGACCTATCTGCAGATTCTTCCTTCTCAGACAGGGGAGAGCCAGATCTCGAACTTGGCACCTTGATATCTTCCGAGCTCGACAAACCCATCTCCGGCAATGAGACACCAGTCTCTGGAAACAACCCAGAGGAAGAAACAAGCTTTGAAGTGCCGGTGGCGACCATGTGACAAGTCCTCTGTTTCTGCGAATTGGCCGAGCTTTGACAAAATGCTTCAAGCTTTGCATTCACAGAGGAATGGAGGGGACTGTTACCTCCGAAACCGCCACCGAGATAGTCACCCTGGTGTCGGAGATGAGGGAAATTCAATCTTGCAGAGTCCCCACGGAGCTTAAATGCGGCGCTGTCGTAGGCCAATGCGGCCTCCTCTGATGTATCAAAGGTGCCAAGCCAGAGGCGGGTGCGGCTCTTGGGGAGGCGGATCTCCGCCACCCACCTCCCCCAGTGACGCTGTCTCACTCCACGGTAGAGCTTCTTGGGTTTGGCCGGCACGCCAAATTGCTTCATAGAGGCGGTCCTCGGTGCGAGGAAATTCGCCTGCCTCTGCTGGAGTTGAATTTGAGCTTGGATTTGGTGAATCTGAAATGGGTTCAGTTGGTTGAGCTCAATTGGGTATAATGGTTCAAGACCCAAGTGCTCATGGGAAGAGAAAACTTGAGAATTCATGTGGGTGGCAAAAGATAGAGAAGGAGAAGGAGGGTTTGTGGTGATGGGAAAGTTGGAAGCACCATTGATAAAAGGTTCAGGTGCTTCCATGAGCTGCTCACTAATGAGCTCTGAGAAAAAAGGTATGTTATTGCTACTGCAAATGCTATTGTTGTAATGATCTATAGCTGTATCCATGGCCTTGATGTAAGTATGAAGGGAAACTTGATATAATTTCAAGCAATAAAATGAGAAGAAAGAGAGAATGAAGAAATTACAAAAGCCCACCTGTTTCTTCTTAAAAGCAAAGAACAGGAAAGCTATCTATCTACAAGAAAGAGAAATGAGTTTGACAAATAAGAAAAAAGCCTCTTTTCTTTCCCACAACTACTGCCTCAAAATAACCCTTGGGTGTCGAAATCAAAAGTATAACTGAAAGAAAAATAAAAGAAGAAGAAGACCCAAACTCCCAGATAAAATGAGAGAGATTGGATCTCTTTTCTGGATCACCAGACTTCAACAAAAAAAAAAAAAAAAAAAAACTGTTCTAAGTTTGTTCTTTTTTCAATACCAGCAGAACAACAAACCCAAGAATCCTCATAGAAGAAAGACCCTTTTTTTGACTGAAAGAAAGAGATACAGAGAAGAGGGGTGTTAGACAGGGTGAGAAAACAATAGGAGGAGATGGGTTTTGCAGTGGTGAAAAGGAGTGAGAAATCAGAGGTTTTGGCTTGGCCTTGATCTGGTTTTGTTTTGGCTTTTTGAACTTCCTCTTCCTGTTCCTCTTCCTGTTCCTCTTGTTCTTATATAGGAAGCATTTGTGCTTTGCTACTTTCCTCTCTGCTTTCCTTTTTTCCAACTTGATGACGACTTTTTGTGTTAGTCGTCGCCTCATACTCTCATGAGTCTCATTGCGCGTGGAATAGATTCTACGGCTGCTCTCCAACCACTAACAAGTCGACACGTACTATCCACAGTAAGTCCGACCGACACCTGTCCTTTCGAGAATGACACGCGTCGGGAAATCCATGCGTGTATTCTTCATCTCTTCATCGGTTTACAGTTTAGACACAGCTGTAACGGCTACTTTTTTGTAGTTAGGTGTCGTTTGTTTCTGAACTTCTACATATGTAACCATGCACATGAAAAATGGATTCATATATTTATGTTTGTTTACCACATTTATATACTTAGGTGTGTAAATCTCATGTAATTTTAGTGTGTAAATCACATGCAAAAGAGGCAGCACATTTTCACACTTCAAGAGGCGTGAAACAGTTTCATGTGGCACTGTTACCAGGCGAAATGCTACAGTGCCTCAATGAGCAGTCCGCCTTTTATTTTTTTTTATTTTTTTGGGCCCCACTTGTAACGTCTGGACCATTCATTCTCTTAAGAAGCTCAAACACGGCCATGTGTCCAATTTTCAACCATTGATGATACATGGAGGTTGAGATATCATCAACATAATTACACCCGTTAGATTAATCTATTATTACTAACATACTCAGTCCGCCTTTTATGATTTTTTTTATTATTCTGGGCCCCACCTGTAAAATCAAGACCGTTCATATTCTTCAGAAGCTCAAACACGGCCATGTATCCAATTTTCAACCGTTGATGTTGCTTGGATGTTGAGATATCATCAAACAATATACAACCTATTGTTACTAACATACCCAGCTCGTTTTTTATATTTTTTTATTATTCTGGGCTCCACCTGTAAAATCAGGACCATTCATATTCTTCAGAAGCTCAAACATAGTCCTGTGTCCAATTTGCAACCATTGATGTTGCTTGGATGTTGAGATATTATCAAACAATATACAACCTATTCATAGGTTCACATGTGAAATGTTATGCTAGTAACAAACAGTGGAATCTGATCCACATGTGAGTCATTTACATATGCAAATGACTCACATGTGGGTCATTGACACACGTGAATCACTTTCACATAAAACAAACGACCCCTTAGTTGGACAAGGTCCTTCCTTTCTAAACTTTACTAGGCTTTGGCATCATTTCATGGTCCATGGGACTCACTCACACTGTTAAAAATGATGCACTTTGTTTTCAATAGAAATTGATCTTTTATCATAAGATTAAGCCCCATGAATGATGATGTGATTATCACAATCTAAATAGAAGATGGAGAGCAGTAAGTGAAATTCAATTGCGCGTGCCACCGTTTTTGGACACCCGCAATAGAAAACACCTCAATATTATTAATCACGGTACTAATGATGTGCTTTATTTTACAGCAGGACCAACTCTTATTGAAATAAAATTTAAGACATTAACGGCAAATGAAATTCATTTTAAATGGTTGAGATTATTGATACGAACTCGGTCAGTGGGCTACAAGTGGGTGGTTTCTCATTATCTTAAGACCCACAATTCAATCAAGGTTGATCAGTAGAATGGCCATCTTATTGCCATGGTCAGTTTTCCTATGGCTCAGCCATTGATTCATTAGATGAATATAGGGGAAGCTCTGATGTGGGTCTAATGAGATTCGCCTATTGTTTGATTTGATAATTTTATTGGACTGTACCATGAGGCCCAAATAAACAAACACAAATGAGTAGGTCAGGCATCGATGTGTGGGCCCTCTTGCATGGACAACCACAGATTGACCAAGATAAAAACAAAGTAGTTGAGAATAGAAAATTGCTTAGCCACATTATTAGTTGAAGCTGATTAGGTCAGCAAACATATATTTATTAAGTTGACATGCATTAATTTACAAATGGAAAATGCATAGCCACAAAACACTTTTGAAGGTGATTAAGAACGAATTAAAAAAAGTGATTAAGGTCAGGAAGTGGCCTGGACTTATTTAAACAAGCCTGCATAATTAATTCGTATAGAAACACCATTCATTCTTCTTAAATTCATTTTTTTCTCTGAACTTTCTTGTTGCTGATGGTTCCCTTTGAGTGGGTACCATTGTAAATGGATGGGTCCTCTTATGCACCACTACCCTGCAAGCAGTCTGTGCAATATTCACATGTGGTTAGCTTGTAGTGCTAACCCTGACACATTCATTTGAGGGAAATATATGCATCTTTTGAGAAAGGCGGATTGTGCAGGATTTTCAATCCTAGTCGTGCACCAAAATTAGATCAGACATTGAATTGAATGTGCTCGTAAAAAATTCTGCACAGCCCATTTGTGGAACAAGAGGATTCTGTCATTCTGTGCTCTGCAGATATTTTATTTCTAACTTTTCAGAAAATAATCTTTCAAAAAAATTATTTTATTTCTTCGTGAAAGAGAAATCCTGCATTCACAGATTCCTCCTACAAGAAATCAAAATCCTCAAGGAAAATCATTTTTCATATTTTCCCGTGTCTGCAACAAAAATGTGCCACCCCATATATCAAAATGCCTGAGTGGGAAAGGATACTCAAAAAAGGATTGGACTTGTACATTGGTATTGAAGATAACCGATTTTGTTCCTCTGTTGTTTCTTTGGTTTGGAATGGATAGAACATTAGAACAGTGTTTAACTACTTAACACCCTTTTTTAGAGGAAAGTCGGTAAGAGTAGATAGGTGCCGAGGAAAAGAAGGGCATGTTTGGGTACTGTCTTCGGAGAGGAATCCTTTCTGGTTTTCTTTGATTCCGAAGAAAACCCAGGTTTGGGTAATAGAAGAAAAGTGAGAGGATTTTCCAAATCCTCCACCACGGGGGCAAAGAAGCATAGGACTACTCAATTTTTACAGTGCTCCTTATTTGGATGCACCAATAGAAATTTCTCTTGGGAGGAAGTTACTCTTGTGCATGCCCTATCCATTCCTGTTCACAGAAGGAAAAAAACAAAGGGAGTATGCCAAATTACAAGTGCGATGAGTTTGTTGTATCTTCATGAATTAAGCCTAGAAGATGAACCTTGCCCTCATTCCAACCATCCTAAAAAAAAAAAAAAAAGATGTAACATTAAATGGCTAGATCTGTTCAGATCACTAACAAATGTACATAGCCAGTAGTTGGCTTTAATTTCATCAAATATACAATTCATTAATGCACAACCTCTGTTCAAGAAAGAATCAGCGGGCTCCATGTAAACACATTTTAACTAATTCCCTTATAACCAAACAATAGTGCAGTCACTCCAACAGTGCAGCCAATATCTCATTCTACTGCAACAAAATCTCATGTGCCATCATCCTCCAAAACTAGCTTCCAGCAAGCCACCATTGCATTCCTAATGTACATTTGTATAATAGACATCTGTGTAATTGTCCTCTAAAAGTAGCTTTCTTCAGTGGCAGCATTCACCACCAAGCTGTACGTGCCATTACTCATCAATGGAAATCATCTCCAATATAAGCAGCCGTTTGTTAAGAACAAGAGAATTCATCAATTACTCACATCCTATCACATGAAACAATGCTACTTTAAATGACATCTTTTAAATAAAAGGGGAAATCCAAACGTCCAGTACAGTTAGACAGAGAGAGACAATGATCTCAATCTTAATACCTCAGCCTTAACGGATTGGAAGAATGCTTCAGATGATACATAATTCAGGTGGAACGGAAGACAGACTCAGATCATACATATCTCAGGTGGTTCACAGTGCATACAGTGTGTACTGGTACAGATCAGGTCAAGTTTGATGCTGGTCTTATTTTTCTCTATGCTTCAAACATGCAAAAAGTCAGTCGCACATTTCTTACAATCTGCAATTACATGTCAACACTATTGTGCTCTACTTACATGACAGGAAGACCGCATCTGCAATCAATCCCTGCCATTACCATCAAATCCAAAGTGATGTGGTCATGGGTCTATCTCGGCAGATGAACAACTGAGTGGGTCAATTGAGACTTCTATTACACCTAAATTGGACCAATTCATCACCCATTGCAAATGTTCTGTATCCAGCGCATCAAAGTCTTGCTTATCATAACTCACCTAGACATAAACGGAGTTGAACGGGGTACAAGAGAAGAAATCCAAACCCACTCGGATACCGACTCGAGTCAAAATCTAAAGCCCATATCCACCCTGCACCCCAACAAACCTCTCCAGGCACTGGTCACACGATGCGATGCCATCCCTAAAAAAGCCGAGGTAGATTGACCCACGATATTATGGCATCCCAAAAAGGACCTTTAACCTAATTGATAGGCATGTCACCATGCTGCAGCAGAAGCACATCTTTCGACAAAATAAAAATCAGACAGCTAAAAAAATAACTGTAACTCAAATTTCTGATTAGCAACTAACATCTTTGAGAACTTACGTTCTCTTGTCAAACCAAATCGATAAACCACAAATAACCTCAAGTGCAGTTATTGTATCAACATTCATCAATGAAATGCACTCTGTTTTGTCGACACCTCTCAGAGGAGATGCACTCTGTCGACACCTCTAGAGAAGTATATTTTTCTCTCCAGATAAAGTAAAATTGCTTGTAACTGCATGAACTTCAAATATCACAAAAGAAATTTCAAAATTACCCAGAGAAAGAACAAGGACAGTCCTGGGAGAGAGAGAGAGAGACCTGTTGGCTCCCCACATTCGCACACTGTGCTCCTCCGTCAGACACTGCAAACGCAAATGAATTACTAAAACATTAATTTATTTTAACTTGTACCGATCCATGAAAAAAAGATCCAAGCAAGACACTCAGGTGTAGAAATAGCAACAATACACTATCCTTAACACTAAAAACTGAAATTGACTCTTAAACTCTGCCACCGCCTGTCAAGCACCCAATTCTGCATCCAAACGCTAGATACTGCCCCACTTGGCTCCAAAATGGGGTAACACAAAGACACCCTACAAATATTAGTAACGACACCAAATTTGACTGATGAATAGTTCTTCTCGAGTCACTTCTTCTTTACAGCTGACTTGGTTACCTTAGCACCAGTAGGATCCTTCTTCTCAACACTCTTTATGACACCAACAGCAACAGTCTGCCTCATGTCCCTGACTGCAAAGCGGCCCAAAGGAGGGTACGCCGAGAAGGTTTCCACCACCATTGGCTTAGTAGGAATCATCTTCACCAACCCGGCATCCCCATTCTTCAAGAATTTAGGCTCTTTCTCGAGTTCCTTACCAGAGCGCCTATCAATCTTTGTTAAGATCTCCGCAAACTTCACAGCTATGTGTGAGGTGTGGCAATCAAGAACAGGAGCATAACCATTCCCAATCTGTCCTGGGTGATTCATGATAATGACCTGAGACGTGAAGTTAGCAGCCTCCTTAGCCGGGTCATCCTTGGAATTTGAGGCGACAAACCCACGCTTCAGATCCTTGACAGCTACATTTTTAACATTAAAGCCTACATTGTCCCCAGGCAGTGCCTCCTGGAGAGCTTCATGGTGCATTTCAACAGACTTCACCTCAGTGGTAAGGCCAGTAGGACCAAATGTAACAACCATGCCAGGTTTAAGGACTCCAGTCTCAACACGACCCACAGGTACAGTGCCAATGCCGCCAATCTTGTAGACATCCTGCAAGGGAAGACGAAGGGGCTTGTCCGAGGGCCGCTTGGGCTCCTGGATCATGTCCAAAGCCTCCAAGAGAGTTGGGCCCTTGTACCAGTCAAGGTTAGTGGATCTCTCGATCATGTTGTCACCCTCAAACCCAGAGATTGGAACAAAGGGGATTTTATCAGGGTTGTAACCAACTTTCTTCAGGTAAGAGGAGACTTCCTTTACAATCTCGTCGTACCTTGCCTTCGAATACTTGGGAGTGGTGGCATCCATCTATTTACAAATTCAACAAAAATAAAAAAGAAATTATAATTAACTTTTCATACAATGAAATGAAATAAGTTCACATCAAGCAAAAAAGAAGAAAAAAGAGTTAACAAAAAAATCTCCATTTGATGAACCAAATAATAATCTGGGAGAGCAATGATCTGTTGGACACGGGGAAAAAATCTCTCTGTGGGGACCACATTAACCCACTCTGGCTGAAGAAAAAATAAATAAATAAATAAATAAATAACAAAAAAAAAACATAATTATAGACTTTTCATCTCCACATGATCCAACACCTGACACAAACCCCACTTTCTTCTATCCCTCATCTTTGAAGAGAGGCATCCATCAGTGTATGGGGCTCCCATGAGGGACCATTTTGCTTCAGAACGGTCATGAACAAGTCCACTTCATCATCTATACCCCATCCCCTCACACTGCCCCAAATCAAGAATATTAATGCAGCTATTAGATTAGTTGTGAAACCAAAAAAACATAAATAAAAAATGTGCTAGACTTAATTTTACAAAAAAGCTTATTTGTTAAGACATCTGAAAATTTAACTATAAGAAAAAAAAAAAAAAAAAAAAAAACCCTTAAATGCATCAAATGCGCCCCAATAACCTTTTTTTTAAGAGAAGAATAATAAAACAATACTGGAATTCAATCAAGATGCATAGTAAATAAAACATCTTAAGGGTAAAAATGAGCAAGTTTTACCTTGTTACAGCAGCAAATCATCTGTTTAACACCCAGTGTAAAGGCAAGCAGTGCATGCTCACGAGTCTGACCATCCTTTGATATCCCAGCTTCAAACCCTCCAGTGGTGGAGTCAATGATGAGGACAGCACAGTCAGCCTGGGATGTCCCAGTGATCATGTTTTTTATGAAATCACGATGACCAGGAGCATCAATGACAGTGCAGTAATATTTAGTAGTCTCAAATTTCCAGAGGGCAATGTCAATAGTGATGCCACGCTCACGCTCAGCCTTTAGCTTGTCAAGCACCCATGCGTACTTGAATGACCTCTTGTTCATCTCAGCAGCTTCCTTCTCAAACCTCTCAATTACACGCTTGTCAATCCCACCGAGCTTGTAAATGAGATGCCCAGTGGTTGTTGACTTCCCCGAATCGACATGGCCAATGACCACAATGTTTATGTGAAACTTTTCCTTACCCATTGCAGTGTTGTGAAATAAAAGCTACACACAAGGGAGATGGTAATATCACAATCAATATTACAACAAATCATGACCATGGCATCAATGAAAAGTTTTCCATAATTCTAGCATCATACATTCTTGAATAACTCAAGAAACAAGTAGATGCTTTCTTGAAAGTAGCTGCAACATTTACTTAACAGCAGCGAATGACAAAAATATATTATTAATAAATTGGCACATGCACAAGAACTTCTAACATATTCCACAATGTTTCGTAAATATAATCTTTGAATATACATCATAGTACGTGTTATGACTCAAAAAAGAAGGACCAGGCTTTGACAAGAGGACATGAAAAGACCGATTTTAAGCAATTATATCAAGAACAGAAGAACTCAAAAACAATATTACCTGATAAAGACTAGGTCAAAACTCAGTTAACGAACTTAGAACTCAATTAACTCGGTAAAATCTGGCCAAACCTAGATCAAAACTCTTTATGAATTATGATTCATAAGTTGGACTTTTACTTTCATATAAGTTACCAACCAAATTTCTATAAACATGATGGAGACTCGGTTAAGTTCAAATGTAAGCCTTGTGGTAAAACATCATCCCATTAAAGGTTTAATGCAGGAAAAAATAAAGATCAGAAAAATCTCTCTAACACCAAAAATAAAGACCAGAAAAATCTCTCTAACATTACAAAGTTTTTTTTCTTTATCCTTGTTTCTATTCTCACTAAATAAAATTTACATTACCAGACCAAAAACAAAATAAAGGAAGATAGCTGCAGGAGCATCAGAAACCAGCTAGCTTAACAATATTTTGAATTAGCAATTTAATTGGTCAAGTTGACCGACTATTTAATTACTCAAGGCCATTCTAACATAGGATCCATACTTTCAAGTTTCAAGATCAGTTTTTGTCAGATTACTACAATATGAAGGGAACTCAAGAGTCTTAACAAGATATTCAAAAGTACACATATTCAAGATTAAGTACTTCGTCACGAAAATAACACAAAATGCAATGAAAAATACCCAAAGAGATACAAAACACAAGTCATCCAGATCCAGTTGCATCATTTTTAATGAGAGTCATCAAATCTGACGAGCTTCCTCATTGATACTGTAACAAACTATTGTTGAGAGTGGGATTTGAACCCACGCCCTTCCAGACAAGAGCCTTAATCTGGTGCCTTATACCAACTCGGCCATCTCAACAAGAAACTTAATATTTAATGTAGTTTTGAAAATTGTCTCTCACTGAAGATAAGCACTGCTGTATTATTAGCTTCACTGGGTTATCCCTTCATCTGCAGACATTTCTGTTTCATGAATCATAATACAGGAATGAAGAACGGAGTACAGGAACAGACAAACTCTATTTTCTTCTATTGGCACAAACAAAAAAAATTGGCCCTGTTTGTTCTATTCTTCACAATGTGTGCCTTCATTCATTGCCATCAAAAAACTAACATCAAGTTGTTGTCTCACGGAGTAGATCAATAAATTACACAATTGCACATTCTTCTAAAAACAAAACAAATATGATTTTTTTTTTTTAAATAGGAAGATTCAAAGTATCATGGTTGGTCATCATAATGGAAGAGCAGGTTGTTCAAACTTCACATTAGCAACATTAACAAGACCAAACAAGAACTCAAAAATAGACTGAAAAATTAAACGTGGTTCAGATATAATGAGGCCACACAATTTTTAGTTTGAATATCATAAGTCTCTAAACATTTATAGAGAGAAGACGATACTTTAGCGATAACAAGCAGAACCACTACAAGGTTATGAGGACCAAGAATGTATTAAATTTGTGAGCAGGTGGGGCCCACCTAATGGTTCATTTGAGTGGAGATCTTTCGATTCCCACCCACGCCCCCACCACCCCCACCACCCCCCCCCTGTCTTCTCCCCAGGTGGTTCCCACACACGTGAGCTGAGGAGAGGCTGCCTCCACATATATTTATGACATATTTGTGAATTAACCAATAAAAGTCTAAGTGTCAAGTGACTACAGATTGTGTAAGTATCAGGCTCCAATAAGAAGATCAATTAAATTGAGATGGCACACAGCTGCAAAGCACCAGTAATCCATTAAAACGAAACTTTTGGCAGATATATGGTTAAAGATCTAATTCTACATGCATATATCTGCTTTGCAACCAAATAGACCTACTGGTCAGATGTTCCACACGGACTAAAAGATATTTGCCAATGACAAACTAAATACAAGAAAACCAAACACAATTTTCATTTTCAACAGAAAAGTACTCAATTAGCACCGAATATTATCCAAGCTACGCAAACAAGTTTTTTCTTACAGCCAATCCAGAATGGTTTTTAGTAGTCAGTATTCATGTGCCTTGTACAAAGAGAACGAGAGTTTAACAAGAAAACATATCCGAGATCATCACTGAGGCCACTAAAACCTCCTCATAACATAAACCTTTTCTTACAACTCAAATGATTCTTCACGATAAACCCTATAAAATTAAAGAAAATTGAAGAAAGAAACCAGAAACATTTCGAAATAGGTTTAACCAATCTAACTACTCTAAAGAGGAATAGACAAATTATAAAATAAAATAAAAAAAAAAAAAGAAGAATATAAGAGAAAGGAAAAGAAAAGAAGAGGACAATATTAGAGTATCATATGGTTGGTAATCCTTGGGTACAGTTCACTATCTAAATAACAGCATCAAACCAGGCTGAAACACATTTTATATGCCTAATACATAATAGGGGCACATGGTTGTGAACTGTGATAATCAGGCATGCAGAACCAGTAGATTTCCCAGATTTAATCACCGCTAAGACCAAACATAAATCACATCAAAACATAAATCCATTCACACCCCACATATCGCATGCGGAACCAATGGTCAGAAAAAAAAAAAAAAAGTCATCAAATCCGACGAAAATTTGGCTTAAGGAACCCCAGAAACACACCATATGAGAAAAAAAATCCTCATCTTTCAATCAGTTCCCTAGAAAGACTGTTTAGAGAGAACCTCACAATAGTCTAGTCACTGAAACTCCAGATAGAGACAGAAGCTAAGATTTTCCATTATCCCACATTATTTCTAACAAATCTACAGATCAGCTAAAAAAAAAAAAAAAAACTTGACTTTTAGTTTATTCCCAACTCAGCAAACACCATTTAATTAAGAACCCAGAATCAAATCCAACCACATCTCAATAAGATCATTTGATCGATTCTTACTTTCCATCAAAACAACTAAAAAACCTAAAAATATGATTTATTAGAGATTCTACAGCACAATGACTACATCCGGAGGCAAAACAAACAGACAGCAGTATTTCAAAACACCAAATCAACAAGGGGAAAAAACAGTATCTCAAAACTATAACGAATCTAATACAAATACCAACAAAATTACAAGATGTTCCAATGCTAAACATCACAAACTGAAACTGATATCAATCTATCGAATCTAATACGAAAAAAAAAATAGAAATCAACAAGAAGAATTCAGTTTCAAATCGGATTCCATGGGGATTCCAACGAAAGTTAGAAGCTTGAACTGCTAGATAAGATCAAACGAGAAAATATCAAAGAAGAAGAGATTTTACCAAAAACCCTAGTGGCTGGTCTTTCAGACGAAGAGAAAGAGCAGATGAGAAACAAAACCCTAGTAAGTTGAAGTTCCAATTTGTATTTATAAACACAGATTTATATAGTTACGTACCAAAACTGCCCCTGCCCAACCAGGGTTAAAACTTAAAAAAGGGCATTTTAGATCAGGGCAGTTTCGTCCATTGAAAAGTAAGTAGACGGTCCGTAGATCATTTGAGTCAACGACGTGGGATGAAAGGTGGCCCACCAGATGATAAAAAAGTATCTACTAGATTAGTTGTTTATAAAAATTTATTCATCCCAAGAAAGATGTGCAAGCCATTACCTTCACAAGTTAGGGAAATCATTTTTTTATAGAGAGAATTTCAAAAAAGTCTTTACATTTGGGCCTTATTTTAAAAAATGACACAATTTTTAAAACTTTTCAAATAAGTTCCTAAGTTTTTCAGAAAGTTTTCAATTAAGGATGTCCATCTATTTAAAGTTATTTTTTGGCAACTTTTTTTCTATGTTTTTTAAATACCCAAGTTATACTTCATTGTAATAAAACTCTTATTCACTTCCTCTGTATTCTTCTCATTTCCCTCGCCGGTATCCTCACAGTGATAAAGGACACTTAGTATTCCCATTACGATTGGCTACATGTAGTGGCTGTCGAAATCATGTCATAGCTTTAAATAAAGGGTAATTTGGGTATTTTCAAAATATTGATGAAAAAGTCACCCGAAAATACCTTTAAATGGGCGGATGTCCTAAATTAAAAATTTACTGAAAAGCTTAGGGGCTAATTTGAAAAGTTTCATTGTAATAAAACTCTAATTCACTTTCTTTGTATTCTTCTCATTTCCCTCGCCGATGTCCTCACGATGATAAAGGACACCTGGAATTCCCACGGCAATTGGCTGCATGTAGTGGCTGTCGAAATCATGTCATGGCTAAAAATAAAGGGTAATTTGGGTATTTTCAAAATATTGATTTGAAAGTCACTAGAAAATACCTTTAAACGGCAGAATGTCCTGAATTGAAAATTTACTGAAAAGCTTAGGGGCTAATTTGAAAAGTTTCAAAACTTATGTCTTTTTTTAAAATAAGGCAAAAACTTAAGGCCATATTTGAAACTTTTCCTTTTTTTTAAAACAGAACAACTAGTATTATATTAATATTAAATGATAGACACTCTAGCAAATAATTTTTTTAAGGAGCCCAAAAAACGTTCCCCATGTGAGTACATTGGGTAGCATCTTTGAGAAAAATAAAAAAAATTAAAAAAGGAAATAATGTTTGGATTTAAAGTTTTGTTAAGGGTAAGAAACGATCGTGAACGTCACAAATGGCTTTCGGAAAATCACCTCTGCAGTGAAAAATATTTAGAAATTCAAGGTGAAATGAGCTCCCAAAGGATTATTAAAGAGGTATAGAATAAAGAATATGAGGTGAGAGGTG
Source organism: Camphora micrantha (assembly GCA_003546025.1). Lineage (NCBI taxonomy): Eukaryota > Viridiplantae > Streptophyta > Magnoliopsida > Laurales > Lauraceae > Camphora > Camphora micrantha. The sequence goes on along the minus strand of QPKB01000003.1, from coordinate 1,377,364 downwards.
AAGAATAGAAAGTGGAGATGGGACGAGTATTAATTCCCATATTGATTCAATTTCCATTAAAAGAGATATTATTTGGTGACCATTTCTTTTAATATTCACCTTTGATTTTTTTTTATTTTTAGCTTTTCAATTGATTGATGATATATCATCTACCAAGAGTGATTTAAGATGAGAGAATGAATTGTGTTATCGAAAAAAAAATTTATAACAAAAGAAAAAATTGTATAAAAGGACACTACACAATTTGATATTTTAGCTTTTCTTCTATGATTAAATGAGGACACATCATACTTAAAAAAAAATTCCTCATAGAGCATCCACTTTTTCTCTTTTTTCTTTGGGAGAACACTTTTTTCAAAAGAGAGAGTCAATAAAAGGTACTATAGGTAGAATCCATTGCATGTAAAACATCATAAAAGAAACATAAACATGCTTTGGCTTCAATGCATCTTTGAATATAATATCCAAAAGAAGGATTCCCCTTGTTTTTTACTCCCATTTTCAAAGGTAAAGTAATGCCACTATGTAGACGCCGAGTCATCTGAAGGTTGATTCTCCAGAGTATACATGCACTCGCATAGAACACTCCAAAATGTCATTAGTACTCATTTTTTTATATTTCTAGCCTATTCTTTCTATTCTTTTGGTGAGAAACTCATATTCTATTCTTTGTTGCAGCACCCCTCAGGTTCATAAAATGTTTGCAATTTGGTAACTTTACCAGTAAAGTGAAGTAAATTGTCAAACTAAGAGACAAAAACAGAAGATAGAGGTCAAATTAAAAAGTAACAATTTTTTGTCATTTAGTGACGTAAAAATGTAATTTTTTTTTACTTAAAATAAAAAAAAAAACTTTCGCCTTTTTGTTGCATAAGAAAGTAATTTTTTAGACATTTTTTTGGTGAAAAGCAGAGGTATTTTTTGAAATGTGAAACTTTATTATTTGACACCTTTTCTATTATTTACTCTTGAAATGACCATCACCTCAGTTCACTAATAAAGAAAATTTACCAATCAGTTGACCAAACAAGTAGCGTCTATAACATTTACTGCCTTCTACCAAAAAATGTAAAAAAAAAAGGCAATTACTGGAAACTACTAAGCCGATCCAATACTACTGCTTTCTTTAATCCTGCAAACGAACGACGACATTAGAGTTACTATGATAGAGTAAATCAGCACCATCTAATGCATAGGCAGCTTGGTATTAGAGTGCCCAAATTATACAAAATTTGCCAAAGAGCTTTCTCGAAGATCCCTTTGTCATACGTTGGATTTTGATGCCTTCGGTCATTTCTAGCTATCTGATCAAGACAAATCATATGGACTGTTAAAAAGGATTTCATCTTGGTTGTTAATTTCATCGCCTTTAATCAGATGGCTAGGAATGTTCAATCAGGTTTAACTCATACGCACAATTAACAACACCCCTACGCATGCTAGGGCTAGATCCCAGCCAATTATTCAACTGCCGAATAAAAAGACAGCCTTGGTGGTTTCGCGTTCATTGGATAAACCTGCGGGGGTCGGTCATTGAAAGATCAGTAGTAGATAACATAATCACTTGAACATCAATTTGTGTAGAAGGATCAACCAAACTTTCTTAAAAAGACAATGCACTCAAATGAAATTCCATCAGATATCAACAAATAGCCAAATACTATTATCTAACAACAACAATAACAATAAGACAATAAAACTGTTGATACTTTTAGCTTGTAAGTTTCTTGTATCATACAAGTTACACTGTTAATGGGGGGGACACTAAATTGCACATAACAAGTCGAGGTTACAATGAAATCACAGGGGTATACATTTAAATTACCAAATGTGATATGCGTACAATAAATGTCACTGAGATTAGGAGAACCAAAATAGTAGCATAGGCCATCAGTATACATGATTCCCTAGCAAGAGAGCAATGGCTCACAGTCACCATATTGTTCGGCCTAAAAGTTGCAACAATGAAAGCTGGATCATTTCTTACTTCCCAGCTCATGGCTGGAACAGTCACCTCACGTGTCCCATCTACATGAATGTGGTCGCAAAACTGGTGGGTGTGAGCACTGAATATCATCCTGCACCAGAGAATTAAAATCAACTAGTTATTCACAGATGACCAAACAGGTGTAGTGCATGACATAGATTACATAAACTGGACACAAGTACCAGCGGAAATGACATTCTTCATATGCAAAATAGATATCTCAGATAAGCAGATTACTTATACGAAATCAGGTCAGCATTGATCCCAAAGCAGACCCACAAAGTGCAAATAGAGAGATAATGTAAAGGGCGGTGTAATGGGTCAAATTCGGGTTGGGTTTATGGGTCGCCAGACCTGTAACCAAGTAAATTTATTAGCCATGGTACCACACCCATACCCGAACAACAGGTCATGCCAATATGGTGTCAATGGAAGGGAATTCTAAATGTGGCTCTAGCCAGATGTGTTTGAACACGGCATAGGTTTTCCTGCTAGGTGCATTTCTACATTTAGAACCTCTCTTTCCGAAGCATCCGAATATGCATATGATTCATGTGTAAAACAACAAATACATGTCGAGCGAAAATTAGGATTGTGACACCAAAGGGTTAAAGGTCGATGGTAATTGCAGTGTACGCTACAAAATATTATTTTCTAAAGCCAATTAAATTGAGTGCATAAGCAGAGGGATGATACTTTTTTTTTTTTTTCTCTTATTAAAGGTAAGTCTCGGGAATAATACTTTAACCATATGAAAGGCAAAGGTTTTGCTTAATAAAAACAAACTACATGAGCTGCACAACAATAGGAAAATTAACACTGTTTGATGACATATATAGAAACTTAAATTTCAAAAGGTTTGAGAACATGGAATAACCTTGGTCTGAGAGCCTGGAAGATATATTCAGTTGCATTTGGGGGTATAGTGTGTGACAATTCATATGGTTCTGTACCTGCAAATCCACTAGAAAGAAATTCACAGAAACTTATTTAAATTGGAAAATAAATGCCACTTCTAAAATGAAAGACAAATAAATTGTCACATGGAAGGTAAATCTGAAAACCACAGTTAGGACCATTTTGTATTGGCCATTAATACAGAATCCATTAACAACAAATTAAAACTTATCGATATCAAAGGAATAATTTTTGAATAAAAGAAGTTCAATAGATTTTCTCATATCTTTAGAGGGAAACAAGAAGATGAATAGCTTCCCCAATATGATAAAATCAGCCTGGAAGTAGATAAATAATCAATTTTAAGACCTTTATGCTCGTACTTCAGTTTTCAAGGCATTTTGTTTGCAATGATTTTCTAGTCAGGTAGATGGGAATTACAGCAGGTTTGGCAGTAGACTTTGTAGCTGTTAGGATAGTCACAACCTTGTTTGCCACACATAGGACAGAGAACTGAACCCAACTTTGTAGAAGAGCACTACACAGCAAACTCTGCAGTTGTCTTACGCAATACGTGACTCCAACACAAAATTGGGTGTGTCAGGCAGTTTAGTGGGAAATTATGAGGTTGGCATATTCCTCTATTGAGATAAAGGCCCGCCTATGAGCAGCAGTTGATTTGTTTTATCAGTCATGAATTGTACTTGATTCAATTCTAAGTAATGATTCCTATGATACCATGTAGCCTAATGTTAATTATTTGCATCAGACTCAGTAATTATTCAAACAAACCAAGATTGATAGGATGAGGCTCAGATTATGCTGATGATGACAACAGAGTGATCATTCAAAAAGTCAGGTTTTCCAGCGATACTGAAAAGTGGACACTCACCCTGCCCACTCCCCTTTAAGAGATAACAGGGAGATATTAAGGATAGAGCAACATACAGAAAGGAACAACAACGAAGTTACAGTCTTATATATAACATGCAGTCCAATAGAGTTTAGTGGAAACGTAGAAATCTTAGAAATGACCCTAAGATAGAAGGGTCAAGGCTATAATGATGATGATGATGTTACTGATCCTTGATGAAGAATTGTAAAGTCTGAGTGTAAAATAACCAGCATTAGAAAGAAAGGATGATTATAAATAGGGGATGCGTGCTGTAGGTAATTATGAATTGGAGTGTCGCCTTTATGTTTTTTCTTTCACATGCTTTCTTTTCCTCATTGTCACCAAAACAATTCATGATCACTCATAGTGTGCAAACACATGCATGCACACAGAGGGCCCTGTCAAGGCTCAACCTAACAAATTTAACAGAGTGGTGTATATGTATTTTGCAAATGGGATGGACACAGGCCCAACTTAGGCCCGTGGGTCGGATTCAATACTGAATATTAGGTCCAATAAGTAAATGACATGTATAAAAGCTTCTAAATGGGCCATCCCAGCCTGCAAAGATGCCTAAACTTGTGGAAGGCACTAAAAATTAATTCATGCCCCATTCATTGAGTCATCTTCTGAAATGAGCTCACAATTCCTAAGGTTGGAACGGCCAAGCTATGGGAACCACATGGAAGTATGAAAGGTTGAGGGTTTAAATAGTTTCCCTATGACCCTGTCCCTGACTTTGTGCAAAGAATAGGAATCATCTGATCGAGGGAGGTACTGTTTTGAGATGCTCAAAGTTGCCCAAATCATAACCGTTAGATCAAGTCAAATATGTGTCAAAATTTGCATGATCAACTATAATGCCAGGCAAAATAGGCTTACTTATTATATCATATCAAAGACTTCATTTTTTTAAAGTAAATATATGTGCTGTGACCCTACCATATTCATCTCATGTCTACAATTCATAGACATGGGTGGAGGTAGTGATTGTGAATGGTTAGATTGATCACAGTAGAGGAACCAGGTGATCCACACAGGCCTGCCATCCCTGATAATAATTCTTTCATGGAGTCCATTTTTTTTTTTTTATATGACATGAAGATAAAAGAATCAGTAAAATAAAAGCATAAAATAAGGCAGATGCAAATTCCAATGGACATTGTAATACAAACATATAAGAAACACGATGTCAAAGAGTCTCAATACCTATTAGCAAACGACCTTGACTTCTTATTATGAAAGCGACCGCGGTTTCTGCTGGGAGCATCATTTCCATCACAATTGCTTCCTATTGTCCGATGCAAGGGAAAATGGAGTAAGAGGACAGGACCAGAACCAGAAGACACAGAATTTTCTCTCCAGTGGAAGTTGCTGAAATCATCCTCCCGTTCATTGGGCTCATTCAGACCTTCCTTGGTGTCTTTCACATGGTTTCTTAGATCTAGACTCTCTCTCTCAATAAACTTCTCCATGCTGAAACGCAAATCATTGTTGCCACAAAGCAACGCCACAGCATTGAGAGAGACAAAACTGACATTGCTAATTTCAAAGACACCACAACCACCTGAGTCCAATCCTGGCAAACTGCTAGCTATCCAATCAACAGATTTTGCATTCAATTTGCAGCATTCTCCAACATCTCTGTCGCCCAAAACAATATGAAGAGGAAGTCCAAGAAAAGGCCCCATTATTCTTTGGAACTGCTGCAGTACAGATAACCATTTACTGTCTGTTAACTCTGACCCTTTGGCAGAAACGTCTCCCAAGACTATTAGCATATCAGGTTTCAGCCTCTCGAAGGACTTCTGCTCCATAAACACCAAAATCATCAAATACATAAATCATTCTGTAACCTGACATCAAAGACAGAGAACAATAATATAACACAATATAGCTTCCTCCAACATCTTTGAAAACCAGTAAATACAAATATCAAATGCAACACATGCCAGCTTTTTACTATTGAAGATTTCCGATAAAAAAAAAGAAAGCACTCGATATCAAAGAAGAAGACTGAAGACTGTGGACTGCAGACCTTAAGGATTCAAACTACGACAAAAAAGGAAAAGAAAGACAAAACACACACATCAGCTCATTACAAGTTTACAACCAACACATTTGTCACACAAACAAAAAAGAAAAGTGGTGAAGACATAAACTAAGGATGGACCCTAATTACTCTGTCAAAAAGGTTAATATAATGAAATCAACATTAATTCTCCAATAAAGTAGTAATGAAAGTTTCACAATCATATAACAAGGGACATTTAGTGGCTGTTTGTTTTATGTAATTGAATTCCTAGGTATTTAAAGACTTCGTATTTATATAAATAGTTAAAAATGAATCATCAAAGGTGAATATTCAAAAATGATTATCAAATCAAATAACTTCCCCCCTAAATGGAAATTGAATCAAATAAATATGGGTAATGAATACCCACCCATTACCCCTGGCAATTCGAACACTAGGAAATTCAAGGTGCCGTCTACATTGCTAGCTCATCTCCTTCACCCCCCAGGTCATATCCTTCTCCACTTACCTCTCTAATAGTCCATAGGTGGAGCTAATTTGACCATGAATTCGTAATAATGTATTCTATGCAAATGAACAGGCCCTTAGGGCATGGACATCAGAACTTCATTCAGGACAGCATATGAAACATACTCCTAGCAGTGGTATCAATAGTATCAAGAAATAATTAATACTAAGTAGTAGATACTACCAAGTTTACTAAAAAAAAAAAAAGCACCGAATACAACCCTCGAGCTAGGGATAGTTTTATACAGAAACACTTACACTGAATCAGTGAATTTTAGTGCCCTTTTGTTTTATGTAATTAAATTCCTCTTGTATCTCTAAAAATGGTTAGAAATGAAGGAATGAAGGCAAATATCCGAACGACCATCAAATAATCTCCCCTCTAACCACCTATGAACTTCCAATCAGCGCAATTTTCTTTTAGGTAACATCCCAACCAATAGGTGGTCTACCACTTGGACGGTGATGATCAATCCCATAACACAATAATCATAGGTTCAATAACAATCAGTAAAAGGTGTTAAAGTTAAGCACCGCACTTCACCCAATTTCTAACTTGTCAACTCATTTAAAAACACAAGTCTTGCATTGGAAAATGCAGCTGCCTGCAATCGACATTGGATACTAAAGAAACCCTAACGTCCTCTTTGTTTGCAATAAAATACATAGGAATTGCATACATATAGGGAGGTTAAAAAAGGAAGATCAAAAGGCGAGTTTCCAAAAATGAGCATGAAAAGCATTTGTTTTTATTCTATTTCCCTAATACACAATGTTCAGTTTTTCGAAATTCACCTCCCATCCTCAATTTTAACCGCCGTATGTATTCAATTCCTATATAATGCAAACAAACAAGCCCTAAACTCAATCCAGGTTATGAATGAAGCACGGAGTCGATTCAAATACCAAAGGAATGAATCTAAATACAAAGCATAAAAAACCCCTAAATTCTAACTGAATGGGATTTTGAGATTTACCCTGAAGAACTTGGTCGTGTAGGAATATCGGAAGTAGATATTCGCGAAACTGGCATCGGATCCCATCAAGAGCAGATCCGCCACCATCATCACCTTCAGATCATCTGGACCGTCCGTAGCTCCGTCCAGATCGTGGCCATCGGCGGTCACGATCTCGCAATTCGGAACGGAAACCCTCTCTTCGAAGACGATGAGAGCGGTGACGAACAGCAGCGGCAGCGCCGAGCTCCACCCCATGTGTCGGTCCGAGTCGGCGGAGGAGGCGGAGCGATTCCGACTCGGACTCGACTCGAGAGGGATAGAGAGAGATAGAGGAGGGATTTAGAGAGCAGCGAGTGGACTCGCTCGCCATTGCGGATCTGATGATGATCGGCGTCTCATTTGGGAAGAATTTGATTTGTTTTGTCTTGACTCGACCGATTCGGCCCACTAATTTCAGCTTAGGTGCCACGGTTAGGTTAAAAAACAACACAGGTGACCACCATATACTATGGCACTGTGGGGCCCACCTTTGATCCAGCTCCCCTCCTAGTATGAAATTTGTCACTGAACTAAAATTTGACAATCATCAAGACTACTTTGAGTTTATTTGATTTTAAGGAAGCCAATGTCTCATATTTTTAATTTGATTTTATATTTAGGAGTCATTTAAATAAAGTTATTAAAAAAAGAGTCGAAAAAAAAGAGGCTACAATAAAAAAATAGTTTTTGGTAATGCAATGAACTATTTTAAATAGACTTTTTAAATAAATGGTTGAAAGTTTTTCATAAAGTAATCGAGATTCACAAGATATCAAGCCTTCAAAATTGACATCATTATGGTATTCAGCCTTCCAAATAGATATGGTGGTTTGGATCTTGTGTTTGCGGCCCACATAATATAGAAAATACTATCAAATGGCTCATAATTTTTGCACAAATCTTGAGATTGTTGGTGATCCAATGGCTGAAAATTGGTTTTAAAACAATGTTTGACCTTCCAAATACTTTTAACAGTTTAGATTGTGATTTTCTATCACAGGAATAATAAAAAAAAAATAGAAAAAGGTACTACCTATGGACTAATCAAAATTTGAGCATGTTACATCAATAATTGATATTTATTCGCAAATCTCTTGAGATTTACGAGGCATCAAGCCTTTCAAAGAGATCTAATGGTTTCAAGCTTGTGTTTGGGGCCCATAAAATCTTGAAAATATCATGGTGATGATCCAACAAACGAAATTTGGTCTCATAGTTGTGTTTGATCTTGTGATCGTTTTCAACATTTTGGATCATGATTTACTCTCTCAAATTTCTTTAAAAAAAAAAAAAACTGGGGCAAAAAAAACTGTTCATCCAACTCTTCTTTCTAACCTCTACTTTCCACATACATCCAATAATTGGCTGTGGGGAAAAGATTGGGTTTCTCTCTCCAACAAACTCTCTTCATGTGGACCTCATGGTATTGAAGCCACATCAATTCATTGGGAAGGCATGAATCGAAAGATTTTAAAGAGATCTAACATGTGTTCAAGATCTCAACTTCGTTAGATCTCATACTAATATCTGATCCATTACTCTCAAGATTAACGGTTAATCTTTTATTTCAAGAATGGACGTGAGATAAGGCCACAAACTTGGGACACTACAAATTTGAATATTTTACCATCTTCTTCAAGTGAGGACGGCTTGGGCTCATATCACAACTATAACTGATCCTGAGGTATTTCTTTGCAAGGATGATTTTCACTTGCGCACTAACTCACTCTATATTACTTTCGTTTGTCGCATGAACCCTAGTAAAATTCAGGTTATGTCCTACCTTTGGTGACGTTCCGAATACATGAGCAAAGATTTCCCTTGTTTCCTCCGGACCCAGCTTATGTGAATGAGGAGGTTTTTCATTCTAATTCTTCATTTCCTACTCAGTCATGTTAATGCTGATATTATCCACATTAATCCTTTTGAAAAGATCTTGTCCCCATTAATCCTTTTTAAGAAGTTTTAGATGGGCAAGCTATTGGTCCTCACTCCATTTATGAAAACAGAAGAAAAAACTCCAATCCAAATAAAACACCCAGGTTCAGAGATCAGGTTTAATGTCCATTATCAGGAGGCGCATGTGTTCTCGTTAGTAATAATGTATGTTAGGGGGCCTTTGCCTTTTACACATTAGATGCGTAAATGCAATTTACATATGGAAATGTTCCATATTTACATTTCATAAATGTAAGCTTTACACATGCGTTTCAGTTTACAACGTTTGTCTACTGTTGTCATTTTCATATCATTTACGCATGTGAATCATTTCACCACGTTTGTTTGAACTACATGTGAAAATGATAAATTTTTATTTTAGTAAATTATATTTAGGTGTTTTTATCTTGATAGTAGCAATAGTTTGGAGCACTAAAAATGACCACCACCTTTTGTTCCTGTAAATGTTTGGATAATTGTCAAATCTTGAAAACATGAAAAAGCAAATATGAAGTGTTGTTATAATAAAAAAATGAAAAAAAAAAGGGTCCCCAGTTAAATCCCTCCATGATTAGTCGATAAAGTGGGACCGCCTGCACAAGATATACAATTAAAATATTCTAATGCATCTCCACTTTATACCAAACATAATAACTTTTCAATCATTTCTATACTTTTTAAATCCATACAAACAAAAAAGCCCAAACCATAAAAAGTTTCATGGTGTTTCAATCTCATATAAATAAAGTAACTTATCTTTTCCATCAATGAAGTCATGGTGTTTTAAAAAAGAATTTACCATGTGCCCTTTACAAAATAAACAGACGTCACATTTTCAAAATGAATATCCCTCTATGTGCAAAAAAAAGAGAGAATTCCTACATGTGAGGTCATCGAGCTCTTCTATTAGCATTAGCATCCTACATCTCTAATGTCATTGCATCTCGTAAGCGGTAAGCATATTGACCATTAGATTCTTCATTGTTCGCTTCATCTTTAGGATCATCCTGATGATCATCATTATTTTCATCACCAATGAATATTCTTTCATGACAATGACGTTCATATAATTCATCCGTACTAGGACTTCTCTTCATGATAAAGTTGTGTAATACAGCATATGCATTTACAATCTTTACCTGTGTCTTGATAGGATAATCACGAGGTATATGTGTCAAAATTGGAAACCGTTTCTTCCACAGGCCAAATGTCCTTTCAATAACATTTCTCAGCTTTGCATGTCGAAGATTAAAAAGCTCACTAGCTGTCCTGGGAGCCAATGCTTGAGCTCCAAATTCCTTTAGATGATATTTTGTCCCATGATATGGTCAAATAAAACCTCGCCTATTACCATATCCAGCATCAACAAGAAAATACTTGCCTATAAAGATTCAATATGACAATTATCAGAAGATTGCAACATGCTTAACTAGTTTTCAAAAATTATAATAACTTTCAAATTTACATCTTGAAATAAATATTTACCTTTGGGAACTTGAAGATTGTAGAGTCCCCTATTTTGTAGAACATCAGATAAAACTTTTTGATCGTTGGCTGATCCTTCAAAACCAGCACATACAAACTGGAACATCATGTCAAAACCAACTATTGCCATTATATTCTGTGCAATAAAACATTTTCTACATCAATATCGTCGTTGATCTTTAATTGATACCCATGCTGGAACATAAGTGCCATCAATGACACCAATGCAATCCTATCCCAATATAGCAAAAACATTTGTCATCAATAATTCTACAGTATAAATTATTTATGTACCTTGAAAAAAGGATAAAATACTGGATTGAGTGCAATCTGAGCTGGAGTAGACATTTCTGGGTCAAGAAACTTTACATAATCAGGGCAGATATATAAAAGCGCGTCTAGAACAGCATTGAAATACTTCCTAATTGTTTGGCCCGAGTGTTGAAATTGAATTTGCATTACTCGATTTCTCTGACTATGACCTACAGTAGCTAGAAAGATGGCCACCTGTTCTTCTACAGAAACTTTTTTAGTTGCACGCAGTAGCCTCTCTCTCTTTAGTAAATCACATAATTCTAAAAATACATCAGTCCTCATGCGTAGTAAATAATAGGAATTACGGGGATTACTCCTAATGAGGTACTCAGTAAACTCATGGCCAGACAAAGATGACTCATGTACTCGCTTTCTCTTTTTTATCCTCTTTTGTTTATAGTGATGGTCCCATAAAAGTAAAACTGTAATCACTGTCATTGCTACTACGTGTAAAAATACGATCTTCTTCTTTATATCCATTACTTTTGCACTGCTAGAAAATTAATTGACAAATATTATAATAGAAAAGCTAACATAGCACAATAATCCACACTATATATCAACATGATTAACCAACATAATCCACGGATCATAATAAAAAAAAAAAATGGCAATATGAGTACATTATAACATTTATCATAAAAGAAATGACACTAATAACATAGAGTCTTTTCAAATTATAACATGACAAAAAAGCAAACTGAGTCCCATGAAAAAAAAAAAAAAAAAAAAAAAGCAAACTGAGTCCCATGACAAAAAAGCAAACTCAAAGCCACAAAAAAGCAAAGCTTCGCCATGAGCCTCGCATGGCGTCGATCCTTTGTTGAAAATGCAAGAAATTGACTAGCCACTTGTGGATCCTTCAATAGCCTGAGAGCCCTTACTTCTAAGGTAAGGTCTAAATCTAACTCTTCGGTGGCAGCAACAATGTCAGCTTGGCTTGGCCTTGATTGAGCCATCTTGTCAGCAAGGTAGATCAAAGTAGTGTTTATATCCTTAATTGCATGTGCAAGTTCATAATCGCTTTTAGTTTCATCCTACACATTGCGTCGAGAACTACCAGTTGAGCGTTTTTTAACGCGTGTTGCTTCAGAGACACCGTCATCCATCTTATCAGAGCTACTTGAATCTGTTGCCACATCATGGATGGATGCCTGGGGGGCTTCTATCAGATGTGGTGGACGTTGGTTAGTCAACATCACATCTCTTTCATCAGCAATTGAATCTTCATATATAATAACAAACTTTTCATAGTTGACCACGCTTCTTCCTCAATAGTAATTATAGTCAGGGTGTGCCTGAATTAGACAAATGTGATCAAAATAAAGTAACAATTATTGAGTTAACAATGTTTAATATAATATTAAGATATATTTATAATTACTCACCGTGACATAATCATCCCACACTTGGTCACTTGCAATAACCTTTTTTGTAACGTCATCCCATCCAAAACCACTTAATCCCATGAGAGTCTTGGTATGATTGTAATGATGTTTTAACATTCTTACACGATTTCTGATTTTATCTTTAACACATTCCCTACCATATTTTTCTTGCATCTTTCGTTCAATCTCCCTCCACCCTTCTGTAGTTCACCAGTTCCATCATTTCGCCCGAGATTGATTTGTTATATCAATATATCAGCCAATTAGTATTCATCTGCAGACTCCGTCCATATGGTATTCTTCTTTTCTCTCCTACCACGCTTTTTTCCAGAAGATGTACCGACATTAATGCATTCAACATCTTTGAAAAAGATGTTATTAAAATCCATTTCTATATAGTATAAAGAGTTATTAAAAAAGCTGATTAGATATAAAATCCATGATACTAATAATATATAATTGAAGATTTTAACTATAAAAATCATATGATAGAATCTCGTACATTCCAATATTCTATGTACAATAAATGTTGCTATTTTACATTAAAACTCAACTTCAGCAAATATATCTTATTCTGACTGTTTCTCTCATGAAGATCCTGGTTCAAAACCTCCCTGAAAACAGATTGCTATTTGTTCAGAAGTTCAATGGAAGGGATGGAGCCCAGTAACCATGAAAGAACTTACAATGTGGCCATGTACAGAGGGTGCAATGAGATACTATAGTCAAGGCAATAAAAATGAATCAACCCTTGTGGCAATGAAATCACAAAAACTAGATGAGAACAAACGAGATCAAAAGCAAAAAGGAAGTATTGGACTCACATAGGCCACAATGAATAGCCTAGTTTCAGCATTTAAAGTAGTTTTTTTTTTTTTTTTTTATCTGCTCCAATTCAAACAACATTTTTATTTATATCCACAAGAGGGTGCAATAAGATACTATAGCCAAGGCAATAAGAATGAAACAACCCTTGTGGCAATGATACAACAAAAAATAGATGAGAACAAACATGACCAAAAGCAAAAGGAAGTGTTGGACTCACATAGGCCACAACGAATAGCCTAGTTTCAGCATGTACAAAAGGTGTTTTTTTTTTTTTTTTTCCTGCTCCAATTCAAACAACATTTTTATTTATATCCACAAGAGTGGTCCAAAGAGATTCAGGAAAACTCTACATTTCCCATCATTTCCTCATATTTCCAGGCTAAAACCCCCACCCACAACAAAGAAAAGGCAAAACCCCACCTGTTTTCTATCTCTCATTGACCAACTATTTGAAGTCTTACATTAGACATATAAAAAAAAAAAAAAAAAAAAAAAAAAAAAAAGAAAGAAAGATAAAAAACCAACCACATTAAATCAGAGGAATAGAGGAATGAAAAGGAAGAATGACTTCTTCCCCAAATTGGACTTTGACTAGGGTCCAAACCCTCCATTTTTTCCCCTACCGTTTCTTCACTGCTAAAGGCAGTTCAGTCATTTTGATTTATTTTACAGCTCTAGGGCACAACGACAGTTCATGTCCCTGTCCACATTAATGAGACAGAGACTGCCCTCATAAGAAGAGATAATGGTTTGAATTTAGCAACAGACCATGATCGTTCCATGTTGGTCATTTATGTGGATAGGGACATACATACCTTGCCCTTTCTCAATCTCTCTATCTCGTTTATGTGGACATATCAGAGAGATTGAGATATATATATATATATATAGAGAGAGAGAGAGAGAGAGAGAGAGGGAGAGAATGGAGAAAGGGGGAGAGACATGAGAGGGGAGAAAGAGATGGGGTGAGCGACGCATACCTTGGCACGAGTAGGGTTTGGAGCACCAAAGAGTGGAGCAATCGTTTCAGAATGGGAAAGGAAGAGGAGACGTCCTGTTTTTGTGTTGGAGAGGGAATATCGACAGCAAGTGGGGTTTAGAACCCAGGAAAAAAAATGACGGAATGAATCATCTCCATACCAAGCGCCTATTTAGTGGGGTTTCATTACACACTATTTCCATATGGGATTCCTTTTACCATCTATGAATGTGTGAAAAATTAGGTGCGAAAATGAGTACATTTTCACACCATTTTCACATGAGATTTACATACGTGATGTGTAAAATAGTGCAAACAAACGTGATGGTACGTAACATTCACGCATGTGCATCATTTACATACATAAATGATTACAAACAAACGACCCCTTAAGAAACCAAGTATTTCTTTTCATCACTAGGATTCTCAAGACACTTTTTTCTAGTACTTATTTCAAGGAGACAAACCCAGAACTCTAGATAAATTATATCCTATCTACATGACAACATTCTTAAATTGCAATGCAGATGTTAGGCAATCTATTTCATGTTGCTCTTGTAATTTCTATGAACTAGCTATAAGATATCTAAGTCTTCATTTATTTCTCCAGCGACTTAAGTTATTGTATGTCTCTCAAGGACAAAATTGGAGCAGAGCTTACAGGCTGGAAGTCAAGGCTTCTCTCTCAAGTTGGCCACTTGGAATTGGTCCACTCCAATATTAATTCAATGCATATCTTCAGGGCGAACTACTTCTTGTCAAAGGCCATTGTGTGTGCATGTGTTCTTTCTTTTTTCATGCACCCACCCGCAGTACATATGCCGCTTACCACCGGACCAACAGCCACAGACTAAACGTCGTGTTTATTGCCATAAAGCAATGGATGTGTAAATTTCATATGAAATGCATGGTCTAATTGAACTGCATCCCACTAATCGGTTGGTCATCTTTCTGCTTGCCTTCAAGTCATGGTAGTTTGGGCAGCTTTGGAAATATTATTCAAAATAATCATGCTTGTTAGAATTCTCATGTCAATCAAGGAATCATTGAGACGAAATCCATTACCACTTGACGAACAGCCAATTAAAAGGTCAAGCAATTCATTAGATGGATGATTTTCTCTTGTGCACGATGTAATGTGCATCGGTGCCATTCAAGAGCGGCTCTAGAAATTCGAGTCAGTGGGGTCAACCACAGACATATGCCGCTTACCACCTGACCAACAGCCACAGACTAAAAGTTGTTTTTATTGCCATAGAGCAATGTATGTGTAAATTTCATATGAAATGCATGGTCTGATTGAACTGCATCCAACCAATCGGTTGGTCATCTTTCTGCTTGCCTTCAAGTCATGGTAGTTTGGGCAGCTTTGGAAATATTATACAAAATAATCATGCTTGTTAGAATTCTCATGTCAATCAAGGAATCATTGAGACGAAATCCCCTCCAATCCTTCGTGGGCATGGAGAATATTAATTTCTCACCATGCAGAGCAAAAGGTCAAGCAATTCATTAGATGGATGATTTTCTCTTGTGCACGATGTAATGTGCATCGGTGCCATTCAGGAGCGGCTCCAGGAATTCGAGTCAGTAAGGTCAACAAAAGACATATCTTTCACAAATTGAATAAGTTTATTTTCTCCTTCATCAACATCTGCCATCTACTTTCGATAATTCGACAAACATAATATATAATTATCAAGCAATCTATTTTGGAGAATCTGAAAACGATGATATTGAATTATTAAACAAAAATAAATATAAAATTTAATACATTATTACTAATAGTTCTTAATTCAAAAAGAAAATTCAAATAAATAAACTTCTACAGCTGCCATCGATGGGTTTTCATGCATTGAAATCGTTGCATAATAGCTTCATTATTAACACTAGTAAACACATCATTTTAAATATATATGACCAAACAATCATTCATCTATTATGGTTAAGCAATATGAATCTTTTTAGTCTTTTACTTCTTCTTTTCTTCTTTCCAAGGGCTGAATGGCTGAGATAAAAGGTAGGAGTAATTATGATTTTATTTGCGGGAATAATTTATTTTGGGGGTATTGATTGTAACACACTTATCATCTAAAAATAGATATTTTTTTCCAAAATTAACCAAGTGCTACAGTGGGGTCAAACTTTAAATTGAATGGGATCAATTTTTTATTTTTTTTTTAAATATTGTTTCATATCTCAGCCCCTGGTGTCATTCTTCATATGGGACCTGGTGAAATTCAAGGGATCTCTCATTTGGTGATGGTCTATATGCATGCTTTAGCAGCAGAGAAAATCTTCTTCATTGATGATAGGCATTACACATCTTTGGATGAACCTGGGGTAGGTGATGGTGCAATCTTTGAACAGCCGTGCTACAGACCCCGCTTTGTGCCCGGGCTGTGGTACGGCTCCTCATGGGATTTCAAAGGAATATCCCCTAGGATATTCAAGTCATATCATAGGATTTGTCTAAGATTCTGTCCAAAAATTTTGTCTAAGTAGCATTACTCCTTTGAAATCCATGGAGATTGGAGACAGAGCTATTTCTGACCTCATGGTTAGAGCTGGTGCTTTTGACCTCAAATGGAGGTTGGACATAACCTACCCTTACCATATATTTAACCACAGCTCTTACTGGGAAACCGCGTAGAAGATTAAATAAAGATTGTAAAGCAGCTAACAACCAGCACTTTTACCCAAAAAAAAAAAAAACCAACCAGCACATTTACCCAAAAAACAAAAAAAACCAACCAGCACATGCAGGCCAGTAAAATATAAGAAATATATAACCATTCGGTGAAAGATACAAGACAACAAGACCCACCAATTTTGATGCCTCCTGATCCTGATCCACTCAAAGACTCAGTTTATTGCAGCATCTTTTGATTCAGGGATAAGGATTGAAAGTTTGAAACCTTGATGTTGAACATTTAAGGGGTATGTATGTAGTTGGAATATTGTCCACATCTACTAAATTTATCTTGAGCCCACTTGCCTACAGCTGGCCTATATTTATTTGATGTGTTTTTGTCTTTGACTATACAAAATAGAAATGTGGATTGGCCCCCACTAAGCCCACAGTAATAATTGCTTTTTTGAAAAGAAATTTCTTAAAATCATATAAAAATCAGAACACCCTGAAAAGTTAATCTTGATAATCAGCAACCAATGTATGATATTTAGAAGATGACTATCTTAATGTCCAACTTTATGATGTCAAGAATGGGAGAAATTAATGACTTATAATTTCATCATTTGTAGTTAGTTATAAAATCTAATTTACTCAAAATAAATCTTTTTTAGCCCCGTCTCATTAAATATATACAATTACTTTTCTGTTTGTCCTAGAGCCTATTCAAAGCCGCATATGATAAGAGTGGCTGTGATTTATTGTCGACGCTTTGGATTATACTGGCAGACCTCACAAAGATTTATTTCCCCTAGACTCAAGAAATTTCTTTGTTCACAATATGATGATGAGTGCAGCCTCAAACATAGAAATCTTACTAGTATTCATCCAGGCATTTGCTTTTGATAGCCTAATACATTTGTTTTCAAACTCTCTACCCATCCGTCCATCTAATAAATGATGAAGCTGGCCAAGTCTTGTTCTAAACTTGCTAAGAAATTTTATTGGCACGGTATTCTCTCAGAATGGGTGAGGTGCTGTGCCTCCTCCTCCCAAGATTTAGGCAGTTTCTTTTTGGCATTTTCTCTTAAGGAATAGAGATTTTTTTTTTTTTTACATACAGAAGAAAAAGAACTCTCTGTCCATCAACCCATCTAAATGAATGGTAAGGATGGTCCGATCTAGGCCATTCCCCATTCATGAACTATCCTTCTAAGGCCCGGTAGTCTGGCTCAACCCAATGTACCTAGAAGGCTCAAGGACACTTCGCGGAAGATCATATAATATCCCTCTATTAGGCCTACCTACCCTAAAAGTGGGAGCACACTACAAGATGTCCAATGCAAACAATCTTACTCTATCCAGATCCAGGTTATATGTAATGACATATAACAGAAAGATTCTTTAGAACGCGTTTTTTGCTGCAACTTGCACAATGCATGCAGACAAACCCTTCTTCCCAGCACTTGCATTGTAATCTGAGTCCGGATCATATATGGCTTTGACTTAAAGAGAAATTCCGAGTTGAAGGGATGAAACTCACACATTTGGACTCACCTAATGAAAATCTGATCGATTGAGAACAAGCATCCACCCAGTATATGGGGCATCCTGAAACTTCACTCGAATAATATCTGGTCCCACCGTAGAATTGATCACTTGATTAAGAAATGTGATTAACTAGATTTGATTTCACATTTTCTATCAAATAGTCAATCTTATGGTGGGATGAACTTCTTATTAGAAAAATATTTACGAAATATACACTAAGAGGATATTTATTTTAAACAATTTAGATTTTCACCAGGTGGGTTTCTAATGTAGTGGGTCTAATGTAGAGTAACACTTACTTCAACTCAGGATTTATCTCAATCAAAAACGCAGGCGATCCGGACTAGTATGATATTGCTGAGTTTGCTTTTAAGGTACGACGTTACAGAGTCGCCTGGTTTGACTTTAAAACCATGTCCACACTTTCACACAATCATAGCCACCGACAGACTCTTTCAATCGCCACCGTACATTAATTTTATCCAACCAATGAAATGTCATCCCCGAGAATCAGTCAAACAGACTCATCTCCTCAAGTTGACTTTACAAAGCCTATTTATACTATAACAAGCAGCACAGGTCCTCCATCACTCAAAAGGCAAAAGCTATCTTCACTTCAGCTAGCTTCCTACGTAGTACTCTCTTTCTTCTTCTTCTCTTCTTCTTCTCCTTCATCAATGGCAGCTCTCCATAGCTACTTCTCTTTCTTTCTTCTGTTTTTGCTTGCCTTGGTCACCAGCACTGCTCAAGGCCAAGGCACACGTGTGGGGTTCTACTCAAGGACTTGCCCAAAAGCCGAAGAAATCGTTCGATCTACCGTTCAATCGCATTTCCGATCTGATCCTACCATTGCTCCTGGATTGCTCCGCATGCATTTTCATGACTGCTTTGTCCATGGCTGTGATGCGTCCATTTTAATTAGTGGGTCTAACACAGAGAGAACTGCACCACCTAATAGTCTGTTGAGAGGGTATGAGGTGATCGACGATGCCAAGACTAAACTGGAAGCAGCATGCCCTGGTGTGGTCTCTTGTGCGGATATACTCGCACTCACTGCTCGGGACTCTGTTGTTCTGGTATGTAAACTTCTGCCAATTTGCATTTCTCATGAAATGAAACTAACTGTCAATGACTTTAGAAGTTTTAAGTCTCCTCTTTCTTTTTTTTTTTAATTATTATTATTTACTATTAGTGGGTTCCAGTCCAAAAGGGTTTTGGGCTGTACTAATCCCTCCGGGTCCATAGAGAAGTTGGATAAACACCCATATAGCCTTAAGATGGTAGCATTAGTGGACTCAACCTTTGATTCCTAAAGAACGGAGAATCGGGAGTCGATACTAAAACCTCTAACTCCGGAAGAGAAAGAGGGATGAACCATGGTCGGCCAACCCTTAGGGTTAAAAGTTTTAAATCTTGATAAGCGGGACGACAATAGGTATGTAGGATGGGCTCATTTATGGTTTATAGCTTCACAGTTTTAATGAACCGGACCCAAGTCCAAATAAATTATCTAATATGAGACCGTACTTGTACATAAATGAGGAGCATGCTACCAGGGACCCATACCCATATCGCCATATTTGAATTTAAATTAAATGTTTGAACCAGGCCCCAGACCCAAATAGTTATGTAACATATAGTGTAATGCACTTTTATGCGTATAAATATATATAGTGCTGCCATTGGGTACTTTGTATATATACCATGATCAGACCTAGGGCTAGAACCAAGTCTTACAGGGTCCATGTAGGGTATATTTGTGTAGTGTTTAACGACTTTCGCTTTATTCATGCGAACACCTTCTATTGGAAAGACTTTTCTACGGATTCATGAAAAATCAAGCCAAAAAAATTGCTTTTCCTTGTAGAAAATATATAGTGATCTGCACTAAATGATTGGGTAATGAAGCCCAGAAAAACCTAGAAATTTTTTCATTTTTATTTTTGGTTGGCAGAAATGTGTTATACAAAAGGTGCCCAATAGTGGACCAAACTCGGACCCAACAATTGAAAATGGGTCAAACTAAACAATATATAGCATAACATGATCTACTTTACTAGGAGTCGTTTGTCTACACCCATTTACTTATGTAAATAGAGAATATGTATAACATTTGCGCATCTTAATGTAGTCCTAATTTATACTAAGCCTGTCATGAGATTGTATAATAACATTCATCTGTCTTGTTTTTATCAGACCAAGGGACTAAGCTGGGCCGTTCCCACCGGTCGTCTAGATGGACGGGTCTCGTTAGCCTCTGACACCTCCAATCTACCAGGTTTCACCGACTCAGTTGATGTCCAGAAGAAGAAATTTGCAGACAAAGGCCTCAACACCCAAGATCTAGTCGCCCTCGTCGGTAAGAAGCCATTGATACATCACTCTACTCTACATGCCTTTAACACTTGTGTTTACAATTCCTTAACCAAGACTCCATGTGCTCATTCTAGGTGGACACACCATTGGGACTTCAGCTTGTCAGTTCTTCAGATACAGGCTCTACAACTTCACCACAACTGGAAATGGTGCTGACCCAACCATCAGCCCAGCATTTCTTTCACAAATTCGAGCTCTTTGTCCTCAAAATGGCGATGGGAGCAAGCGGGTGGCGCTTGACACAGGCAGCGGTAACACGTTCGATGTCTCCTACTTCAAGAACTTGATAAATGGGCGAGGGGTGCTTGAATCAGATCAGAAGCTGTGGACGGATGCGTCGACTAGGACTTACGTGCAGCGTTTTGCAGGGCCTGTAAGAGGGTTGGCGGGTTTGAGGTTTGGGGTGGAGTTTGGGCGGTCCATGGTGAAGATGAGCAACATTGAGGTGAAGACAGGTACACAGGGCGAGATTAGAAGAGTCTGCTCTGCTGTTAATTAGGAAATCTGGTTTGGGCCATTCATTAAATTGTCTTGTTTGGGCTTATCGTTTAGTGTTTTAGCCTTTTTTTTTTCCCCTTAATTGTGCAAGTCATTCAGTCTTCCTAAGACTCTAACCATGTGCGCTACGGCCAGGGATGTAACCCAATTGAATAAATGGAGAGGGAAGTGCCTCACCATTAAGCAAACAATGGATTGGAAAAGGTCAAGGGTTTAGAGTTTTGGGTTGTAATCCAGTGGCATGTTGTTGGTTGCTTATGAGAAAGCTCTTGAGATTAACTATGTTTCTATTATGATTTGAATGAAAATTTACAGAGGAGGTAAGTTCTCCTTTGAATTTCCTTTGTTTAATATTATACCTTTGACTGAAACGACAGGTCTTTCTTTTTCTGTATATTTTGCACATAACACCATTCAAAACCAATCGCTTTGCAGATCATACCTACTACCAATCATCTTCCAACAAGACTCACTAACTAAAATGGACCCTACCACCAATCAACTTCCAACAAGACTCAAGACTCCTTTTCGGTGTAAATTTTTTATCGATATGACGGATGGAAGATAAATCTCCCAGAAGAGGACTAACGATTGGATTTTTTTTTTTTATTAATCTTGCCTACTTTTAATTGATTGAGGTCTTTTTTGTATGGCTCCTTATCCAGGGCTCAATTATCTTTAACCAAAAAGTTGCACATGTGCCCTGTGATTCCAATGTAATTAAAACACATCCAGTTTAATTGTTATAAAATATACCTTTGGATGTTACACTCCGACCCAATTTAACCATATTTAGTGCCAATTAATTGTGTTTTAACTAAATTAATTATAATTAGTTACTAATTATGGTGTTTAGTGTTAATTAGTCCTTATAGGTTGAGTTAGTTGAGTCTTGAGTCTTGGATAGATGAGTTGGAACCGATTTGTTGACTCGGGTGGGTAGGGTTAAGGGCTTTTACATAATTGCCGATTTTCACATTTTACATCATTTACACGTCATCTTGGCGTCATCACGTGTATTTCGACGAGCACGTCGATTTTCATATTAGACTCTACTTCATTTGATCAACCATTGAGTAAGTGGGCCTTCATTTGATTCTTTATGAAAATCCTAGAAAGTGGAGGGGCTTTCTTATAAATGGGGGCCTTATCTCTTAAAACCCATTCAACAAACCCATCCCAATTAATTCATTTTCTTTCTATTGGCTACAAAGGAGCTTCTCTTCTCCTCTTTTCCTTCATTTCTTCCTTCTCTCTTCTCCAATCACTGCAAGGAGTGAGTGCATGTGTCTTTGGGAGCTAGGAGCCTAGGAGTGGACTCATCTTCATCTTCTTCACCTTCCTCTCATCTTTGTTGACAAGAACCCATCTTCTTCATTTTATACTCTTTTCAAATTTGGATTTCTTGTCAAGGTAAGAGCCAAACCCTCCTTGTTTTGTGTTTTTGAGTTGTAATGGAGTCAATGGACTCTTGGGTAGTCATGCATGCATAATCATTCCATTTTTCCATGTGTATTTGTGATTAGGGTTTGTTATTGGGGATTTTGGGTCTTTTGAGCTAGATAGTGAGTAGAGAGCTTGGAAAGCTTTATTTTGAGGCAAGTATAAGTTTAATTTGGAATTACATGATGTATTTTCACTTATTGATTCAAAAAGATCATTTTCTTGATGATTCTACTTCCTTAATGAAATGAATGGTTTGGATTGCCTTGATGAATTAATTGATGGAGTTAGATGGAGGGTTTTCATGTGTAAATGGGAGCGAGGAGGCTCCATTATGCAGGTTGTGTGATAGAAGAAGGTGCGAGAAGGAATGGAAGGAAGAACACCTAGAAATTCTGGAATCAAGAATTCTGGAGTATTCGCTCGAGTGAACATGGGTCCGCTCGAGCGAACCCCCTTCTAGAATGCTCGCTTGAGCGATCAAAAGAACCGAGCGACTATCTCTCTAGATGGCGTCTGCTTGAGCGAACATGAAGCTGAAGGCTGAGCCCTTTTTAACCCAATTTTAGGGTGAATTATCACCCTAATCTATAATAACCCACCATAAACCTCTCTAATAGATAATTATGGTGCATACCCATCTCCCAATAGCTGCTTTAGGAATTCGAGGACCGTTGTGGCCTTAAAAATGGAACCTTAACCCCTTCCCTTGGTCTAATAGAAAATCATTAGTCTAACACTATGCCATAATGATTAGTTTACAAATTCAACATATTTCTCTTAATAAGTAACACTTAAATAAGATAGTAGTACGTTGACTTTCCGAACCTACCTTGTATTAGATGGTGAGAGACTATGAGTAATAGATTAGAATTGGCTAGTAAAATGTCTTGATTCCTCTAAATTTATTTCATTTCATATTGAAGTCAAATTTCCTTATTGATATCAAATTCCTAATTGATTATTTGGTTGCATTATTAGTATCCATTATGGTCCGATTTTCTATTTCCAATTTGTGGCTTAATTATCGTACAACCGTTTCGGTATTCGTTGGAATTGTGGATTGAGTAAGTATTCGTGTGTAGTTGATTACTATTCGATTCGATTTTGGCTAATTAGATGTAAACTTACTCAAATTCAATTATTATTTAATTTGATTGAGTCAGCATTACTTAGCTTCGACCTTGTGATACCCGACGGGGTTGAACTTGGTTTAATTATTCGAGACTACTGCAGTAAGTTACTTGGAGCATCGGAACTCCAGAACTGGATAGCCAGCTAGCATTTGGCCGAGCCGCTGGTGACATCCCAACTAGATTCGCTCTCTTTTGAGAGGATGAGCTCAATGTAATAACTAATTAGAATATTTTACTTTCTCGTAATTCACAAGCATGAATTTCTCGATTTTTGCACAATTGCCTAGTTATTACTTGACGTTGACCTTTGTTAATTATTTGTCATTTAACTCAATTTGAAATATTATGTATTTCCTTATTAATGCCTATACTTACTAAATCGTCATCTTGAGATACTACTCTTGGTATCACAGTTGCAGGTGCAGCTTCCGGCCTTGAAGGGGCCCAGAAGAGAGAGGAGGATACCGAAGAGGTTCCTCCAGGACTAGAGGAGTGGCCAAAGCAGGGCCAGTGTAGATACTTCTTCCTCAGAGAGCGTTGTGTACATTTTGAGGGCCTTATAGTAGAGTGTGACTAGCCCCTTTTTGTGTGGGTCACACTTAATTTCTTTTTATTATGCTTTTGGTATATTGGTATAGACTTCTTTTATGCACCCTCTTTTGTAAATCAATGTATATACTTATGTGATTCTTTTGTATAAACTTGAACATTTAATTGGACTAAATGAGAAATGATACTTTCATGTGCATGAATTACAGCTTCCGCTATAATTTAAATGTTATTGGCAAGTTTTAGTGAGCTCGTTTCACGTGTGGAAAAAGTTATTTTTCTCCTTTGTGTATTGTATTTGGCTAAAGACAGGTGCAACATTACGTGAGTACGTGTGTCTCACCTTAGGGATTACCTTTGGCCAGAGTGATTTGGGACCAGGATGTGGCATTAGATCTTGATGAGGAAAATTATTCATCCAGGGGCCATCGGATTCTTATAATTGTTTATCCATCCCCCTCCCCCTACCATCAGATGAGTCTGCCACCGATTGGATGGAGAGCAGCATTTATATTCCGTCTAAACCATCGTTCTAAAATTTGTTAAGTTTTGGACAAGTATCAGATATCTAAGACCCCATTCTTTAATGTATACATAGACTCCCATCTACCTCTCATCCATGGTCAAAAATCTGCTACTCAAACCAAGCTCTTTTTTATGTGTGTGATTAACTTTTATACACCCACCCACATTCAATCGCGCGCATGGAAATAGAATGAACAATCCAACATCCCTAGTATCCCTATGGCCAAGCTATTTCCACATAAGTTCCACAACTTGTAGCATCGTGGCCCGCTTATCAATCTCAATTGTTTTGAAGACCAGTTCTATATTTTTAGAAAGAAATCAAGTTTTCAACTACCAGTCAATATATAGTCGATTGCCCTACTTGATTTAGAAATGATCTTGATTGATTTTTGTTAATTGTTGTAAATTGCCTACCAAATCTTGGAATATCCCAAATGGCCAAAACATAGAGAATACGGGAATTCCATTTAGTAAAGTACATCTCCCAAAATTGGCATTACTTCTATGAGTTGAGTTCAATGCAGGTTATTCGCTAGAGGAGCTACATATGAAATGAATCTTATGATACAACCACCTTTTTTAACAATGGCTTCCTTATAAATTTACAAGTAAAATAATGTTTCTTTTCCCTTCTCTCTATAACTCGTAGAAGCTATGCCTTTGAGGTATGCAGTCATGCAGTTGTATCCGCTCACCAGCACTGTAGAAAGGCTTCCTTCCTCCTTTCTCCTTGCTGGGCAACTCTACTCCACTCAAGAAAATGGCGCACACAGGTCTGTGATCTGAGAACCTCGACTCCCCTCGCGTATACGACACTTGTTCCATCCCATTTCCATGCCACAATATGCGATCGCACCTGAAATAATATCCAACACAAACCCACCAATATATAACTGTGTTTCATGTTGATTAAATTGAATAGGTAATGTGTTCAAATTCCACATGTTACATGTTTTTAAGACTATATATAGCAGTTTTTCTATAGTTGATAGAGTAAAAATCTTCAATGATGATTGTAGATTTGTAAGTGTTTGTGTCTGATGGGTGAGTGTAATTGGTTGGCAAAAAGGGAGAAAGCCCATTAATATTGAAATACTGCAAAATGATTTGAAAGAGAGAGGTCTTAGGAATGAAATTGACATACCAAGCTGGGGTCCTACGCTTCTTCTTTGATTTTACTGTCTCTCCAGCGTAAGAGTCAGAATTATGTGTATATTTATAAGTAGGAGCAAATAAAATCTTTCCTTCTTTCCACCCATCGAATACTCTTCCTGCTTCTTTCTCTATTATCAACTGCCAAACACAATGGTATTTTAAATAGTAAATCATTTAGGATTAGATGTGTGGGATCATGATCAAATGGTTTATCACATGTGAGGGCCACAATTTTTGTCTACCTACAACTTACAACTTTATTTTTAATCAAAGATCAGATCAGAAGATGTTAACCATTGATCAGGGTAGTCACCCACACAAATGGTCCACCCTGATCAAAGACCAACCATATGAACTGGTGGGGCCCTCTATTAAGATTTCAGAAGAGAAAAACAACCCATATGGAAAATTTTCATTATCTGATAAGGAAATGGAGAAAGAGAGAACCTGGTCTCTTCGTAGGAGAGCATCCCAGTCATTAGCTTCTAACAATACCCTTGTTTCTTCATAGCTTAGAGCGATCCGATAGTTCAAATCTCCAAGCCAGATCACCTGACTGTATAACATCAATATAAAATCAAGCAAAGCTGTTAGTTTAGTAGAGGACTGAATTGCTGAAGGGATTAATGGTGTAAGAGAAAAAGGTATGTTGTTAGGATTGTAGGGAAGAGATTAGGTAGGTGATGAAGATTAGCTGAATTTGAATTTTAAAGAATCTTGTAGTAAGTTATTCTTCTTGTATAAATCGAGAGGCTCAAGCGAATTAAGGTGAAATTATGGAAACACAGTGATTCTTGAAATTTTATAAATGGAACTAAGAGCTTACTCATGTTCAGGAATTGCTGTAGGGACTTGATTATGGGAGTTGTTACAAATGTTGGGGAACTGGGTGCTCTTGAGAATCTCTGCAACATCTGCGTTACGCTTTAGTTCATCCCCTTCCTTCTCCCCAGAAGCTAAGTGACAACACACAAAGCAAAAGCTCGTCTTGTGAAAAGTCATGCTTACTGCTATACACCCCTGTAACCCAAAAAGAAAAAAAACTCTTCACATCAGTTAAAGCTGGAGCACAAGTCTAGTTTCGTGTAGAAGATTCGTATCCAGGGAAACAAAGAGAGATGTTGCCATAAATGCATTGGCGGCACGTAAGTGGGGTTAACAAAATACTTATCTTCTTGAAATTGAATAAATTTATTTTTACATTTATCAATATCTGTCATCTACTTTTGGTAATATTAGGGTTTTCTCCTACTAATACAGGGAGAATACTGTATTTAGAGGTTAAGTTAGAGTAAATGAAGATTTATCGATAAAATGTCTAAAAAAAAGGATTTTTCTTTAAAAAATAAAAATTGGGCCCATTAGTTTTTTTTTTATGTTTTTTAGACAAATGACCCATTAACTTAGACATTGAGTGGGGTTAAAAGCTTTACATAACTTCAATTCATTCAAGAGTCTTTTTTTTATATATATATATTTTTTCCAGATCTCCGCCGCCCATGCATAAATGTATTGTATTCTGCATTGACTAATGTTATGGGTCTTGGAATGCACTAGTCCTCAATGAGTCCAAATCTGATGAGGGAAAACCCCACGGTGACCATGAATGGACTATTCACAATCTATTATGTTACCAAGGGCATGCTGCCATGCACACGGGCAAGGGTTGCCTAGGGTGATGTGGTGGACCTTGCGTAGTCCACTCGTGATTACCGTGTGTAAGGCCACTCAGAGGATCCCAATATATCCTCAATTGGGTTCAGGGTCCACTAGGATTTTGGGGGTATTTTGTTAATTTGCACCAAGCATAAAAAATTTCTTAGAGCTGGTTCTTTTCGCATAATTGAATTTCTGGGAATTCTAAGGCTTTGTATTTTCTTTATAACAGGTTAAAAATGGAGAATCAAAGGTGGATATAAAAAAATGACCATTAAATAAACCTCCCCTTTAATGGAAATTTATTCAAAGGAAGATGGAATATGAAATATCCAGCCAACACCCTAGTACCTAATTCAAATTCTATGAAAGTCAAAGTTTTGTCTACATCTCAAACTTATAACCTTCGCCCTTATTTCTTTAATAATCCTTCTATGAAGCTCGTTTGACCATAAATTGATCATTTTACAAGTAGACATAGACACCCTGCCCAACCACATAAATCTTGCTGTATTCTTCTTATTTTGCTTGTTCATTTGTTGCATTGTGATTGGCTCTTTGTGTGTGTGTGTGTGTGTGAGAGAGAGAGAGAGAGAGAGGCTAACCTTATTGCCAAGGCAGCCCATGATACCTCGCCCGAGAGTAGAAACTCGAACGTGGGCAATGTGAGGGATGAGCTCGCTCCTCACCCACACCGACAGAAACAAACCCACCATCTGCTTGCTTGCTATCAAACTGTAATTCAAATGGTTAGGAGACGACAACTCCGGCATCGAAAAAGACGGCCGTGAGCCATCATCCTTGGGCCGTTGCATCACTTCCCTGATGGTTTTCCGCCATTGCGACATTGTTTCTGAGTTACAGTTGCAGCTCTTGAGTAGCGCGCTCTCGACCTTTAAATTCTTGCTGACAGCTTTGAGAGATTGCTTCTGGGAGTGGGCTGATCTGTGAGAGGAGTAGCTGCAGTCGTCTCTGCTGTCTTCAGTGGGCATGTTGAGAGCTTGGCTTATGAGGGAGAGCCATTTATGGGCAGGCTCGCTGTCTTCTATTAC
Source organism: Camphora micrantha (assembly GCA_003546025.1). Lineage (NCBI taxonomy): Eukaryota > Viridiplantae > Streptophyta > Magnoliopsida > Laurales > Lauraceae > Camphora > Camphora micrantha. Next base: position 1,348,536 of record QPKB01000003.1, on the reverse strand, counting down.
TAAAACGTTTCCTGCATTTAGAGGAACGATTTCCTGAAACCTGGAGAACAAAAACAATACAAGTTTTGTTACCGTTTAAAAAATATATAAATACACAAGGAGGTGAAAAAACCATAACATAAAAAACTGTATTATTCTAAACCATGAATTGTGCTTTGGAGCCAATGTAATAATCTTTTACAGTTTGTTTGTTTGCATTAAGAACACATTGGGATTTATGGTCAAATGAGATCTGCTCAATGATTATTTAAGAGGTGAAGGATGAAGATATGAGGTGAGAGATGAATGATATGAGGTAGCAATATAGATGAGACTTTGACGTTCATAGGATTTGAATTACTTTGGTGATGACTGGGTCATTCATTTTCCATATTCTTATTGATTCACTTTTCCATATTAAAGGGGAGGCTATTTGATGGTCAGATTCGCGTATTTCACCTAACATTCTTCACTTTTAACCACTAATGGCATGAGTTTCTACATATTTAATTCCTTTGTATTTTATGTAAAAAAAAAAAAAATAGGCATTCAAATATCATGTTAAAAAAATTTGTAATGTAACTGACTGACCATTGAAGAAATGAGGATTCAGTTTTTGAGCTCTGCATTCTTATTTTAGTGTAAACTTATTTTTAAGATTTTTGCATGCCACTCTCTTGTAGTATATCTGCAAAATGGCACTAAAGAATCAGTGACAATATGATCCCTGGCCTTTTGTTGAAATCGAAACAAAGGGTGCTGAATGGGCTCGAGTTGGGTTCTGTTTGTAGGCACCCAGTCACGGGTGGATTCTACATTTTAGGGGCATTTCTCACAAATAGACAAAAATGGGGGGCGCCATATGAAAAATCCCATGAAGAAAATGAGAGCATTATAGAAATAATCATACCCAATTACATAGATATCAGAAGATTCTTCAACTTGTAAGAAATCTTCTAGGTTGAAGCCACTGTGAGGACACCTACCTGCCACATTCCATGTTGCAACAAATATCCTGAGTAACACACACACACACACACCCCACCAACTTTGTTAGATAAGACATGAGCTCAATAAGATTACAGGCTAGCAACTCTCGTGATAAAACCTGAGCGCATGATATTTCTTAATTTTCATACCTGAACTCCTGAACGTCAATAACTTTGTTCATGTATCGATCGTAGTTGCTGAGATTAAGTCCTTCAATTCTTGAACTTGCATGACTCTCTGCAAAGAGAGAGGAGGGGGGAAAGTGAATAAGGGTGTGGTTGATTTGAAGTTATATTACAAACGAGTGAAATTGTAAGTAAGTAAATATATGAAATGGGTTGTTGACTTTTTCAAGAACTACCTGAGAAGCTTTTCATGATTGTGGGAGTGTTATCCATAAACTGAGTCCTGCTTGAATTGAACTTCTGATCCAGGTCTGCATCAAGCAGAAAACTCAATGAACAATTTATTTATAGAGTAATATAAGGAATTGGAATTGATATGGTGATCATTTAAAGGATAATGACAATGGACTGCCGCGGCGTTTGTACATAATATCATGTAGGATGCAATATCCCAAGAAATGAAGGGCCCACTTGTTTCGTACAATCAGATATCTAGAAATTTTAAGAAATGTATTTTTGAAAGTGGTTAAAATCGGAGACACAAAGGTGAAGATCTACAAATCGCCATCAAATAATGTTGGTATTCATCACCATAGTAAATCAAATGCCAAAAAAAGTGAAGGTCACAACTACATCACCACCTTTTTCTCTGTTTTTTTATGAGGTAAGTACTCCTACATCGACATACTCAGACTCACATCATCATTAGCATTATAACTGAGGATTGATTGCTAATTGTTTCTATGGAAGGAGGTGTCTCCCCAACTAAACTACCAGTAGATTGGCACCTACCTCTTCACCTTGTACCCTTCATTCCTCCACTCTTTAACAATCCTTTGTTGAAACCCATTTTACCATACATGCCCATAAATTCAATTTCATATAAACAAATATCCCTGTAAAAAGAAAAGTGAGAAGAAGGAGAAATGAAAGTACCATGCAGTATATCCTCCCTTTCGCATACGTCATCATCTGAATTCCTCCTATTCTTTCCTTTGGTTCCGAAAATCTTTGGCAGTATAGACTTTTAACATAGAATCAAGGAAAAAAAAAACCCACAAAATCAGAAGATATACAATATTAGTTTGTTCAGGAATTTTGAGGAATTCTCATGGGGAAGATTTCAACATCCTCTACATTCTTGTTACAAAATTCTACACTAGAAAAAAAAAGTTTCAAATTTTAGAATATGGGTTATTCCAAAGGCTATTTCAATCATTTTTTCCATTAAGTAGAGAATTCAGAAAGACAAACTCGGGCACGAATTTGAAATTCCCAGACAAAGTAAGTCCCACTGAAAAAAACATATATTAAAATTTGGAGAAGATTTGTTATATATACCTTCTTTTTTCTGTCATTTTTTACTGAATTATCATCTGGGGTGGTGCTGGTTGTGGTATTTGTTGTTATTGTTGTTGTGGTGGTGGTTTTCTCACTGTTTGATCCTCGATCCAACGACGACATTCCATTCAACTCAAACCTGTTTTGTGGGTCAGATATTGGAGTCGTTTGTGTGATAATGGTAGTGGGATCCTTTGGTTCTAAAGGCCTCAACTACCCCATAGAACAGAAAACAAAACCAAAAACAAAGAAATGAAAAAAGAGATTTTCTTTGAAACTAGACACACAAAGACGTTTCATGGAAGAAGAGAGAGAGAGAGAGAGAGAGAGAGAGAGAGAGAGCTTCGGCTTGTTTTTCTATTTCTTGATTTTCTGTCCATTCATTTGTGTGGCAAAAACAAACTCTCCCGCCATTCCCTGAAAAAGGCCCATGAAATGAATGGAAGAAACGGTCAAACCAAAACCCAATTTCGTCTTTTCTTTTTATACCAAAAGATCATCACCATATATGTTCACCAGGCATTTAATTAGGCAACCAGGTACAACCTTTCTCTTCTTTTGGATTTTTTTTTTTTTGGTGATGAGGATCGATGCATTAGTTGTGCTTTCAATTTCATAACCTTAATTGTTGTTAATTATAGCAATCTTTGAATCCCACCCACCGACACTACTATATTTGAAATTTTTTGAACTGGGGGCTGTGTTCATTGGCAACTCTATCTGGTTGAAGGATATTGGATGCAACATATGCCAATATAAGGATGAGGAAATGTATTTCCTTTTTCTTTGAGGATCAAGATCTATTCCTCCTCCATGTGAGTCTGGGTGGACCCACCAGATATAACATGTAGATAAGAGGTGTTCATGGGGAGGGTCAAGTAGGGGTGGACCCACATTATGATGACCTGGGGTGGTTGCCCCAAATCAGATTCAAAAGCTCCAAAGAGTCATATAGCACCCCGGCCCATGTCCCCATTTATATCAAAACAATCGCCCGAATTGAAACCCTCAAGTAACTTATTGGGTAAATTAGAGAGAGATCCCTAATTATTATGTAGTACACAACATTACTGTTTAAGGTCTAAAGTCCATTGCGCATGAGATTAATTCGGGCGATGGTCCCTTAGCATGCCACATCAGATTTCTTTATGACAGATTTGCCCTTCTAACCGTTTAAATAGGTGTCATGCAATTTAATCCTGGTTTTTAGCTCGAACTCATCATCTTTTCCTGATTACTATAGAATTTAAATGTAGTAAGATGAGTTTTCGACAGAACCGTATACAACTCAGCTAAAATGATATCAAACTCATCCCACTCCAAAAGCAAAGTTAGATAGAACCATAACAAAGTCAGTAAAATCATAAACAAATTCATTTAAATTCACTTCAGACACAGATAATTTTATATCAGATTCAGATAAATTCAAACCAAATATAGTCAAACCAAACCTAATCTCGTCAAATAGTTTTATATCAAATACAGATAAATTCATATTGATGAGACATAACTTTTTTGCGAACTAGTTATGATTTCGAACATAGATAAATTCATATAAACTCACATCAAAGTTTAAAACAGTTCACATCAAATTAATATAAATGCACAACAAACTTAGATAAAATAATTTAGGGTTTTAATGGGAAAAATCTTCATAGACCGCCGTTGGATTAATTTGGCCCAATAAAAATGGGCCACTTACGATTTTTTTTATGTCCTTTTTGTAATAGTCGATATCAACTTTGGATCTCTACTCTTTTTGATATAGATCCATTTATTCCTGCCATTAAAAAAAAGAGCCATCTCAGTCAGATTCGTCTAGAATAACCAAAAACCAGCGCATTAGGCAACTCCGATGAATCTATTTTAGAACTCGCTCTCTATATTTTAAGCTCAAAAGCTCCTATTTCTCATCTGGACTCCAGAAGCATTTGGATGCGAGAGGATTTGGCCTCTAAAGAAGTCTAAACTGGACAGAGGTCTAGAATCTTGTGCCAAATGCTCTAATTGTTCAAACCTCTGTCTGATTTAGACATTTAGAGAAATAGAGGCTTGAAATAGAGATGCCAAACATGGCCGATATCAACTATCCAAAAAGACAGCTCTTATGATATAACCTCCATCCATTCCTGTGCAGCGCCTGCATCTCAGTCACCATTCGTCTCTCCTTCTCACCAACATCACCAGCGCCATAGGCTCTCTCCGTCTTTGAAGACCGAAAATCGGAAGTGGATTGCTGCCAAAGTGGCCCCTGCTTGTTCGCCTGCGCCGCACCTGGCCCCAGATAGTCCCAAGAGTCGAGTTCTCAATCAGGTTATTCGGATAAAGATGGGTTATTTAAGAGGCTTACGAGGGACAGTAAGGATGAGGAGGAAGAGCTTTCGGCTAGCTCCGATAGGTTTCCATCCCCCACTTCTCTCCTTCCTCTCCTCTTCGTCCTCCCCATGCCACTGCACCCGGCATCGCCCTGCTGCCACAACACACTCTGTTTCCTCACCTGTGCACAGCACCCACCACACCAGCACTTGCCTCTTTCTTTCTTTCTTTCTTTTCTCCCTCCCTCCCTCTCTTCCTCCACATCCCCCTGCACAACCCTCTTTGCACACACACCATCTTCTTCCTCCTTTTTCTCTTTCTTTCCTCCTCTTCTTTTCTCTTTTCCCCCTCCTTCACTGCTACACTCCACGCTCACAACCCCTGCGCACACCTCCATCTCCGTCCATCTCATCTGCACATACCCACCAGCACACGCACCCATTCACATCACATCTCTCTTCAAAAAGACTGATTTCAAGAACCCATCTTTATCTCATGATCAGTTGCAGAGAGCAAGAGAAAACAAGAGAGAGAGAGAGAGGAAGAGGTGAATGAAGTTTCGGCCGGCCTTTGTACGAGGGTCGATATCGACTATAGTGCTAAAAAAAATAAAAAAAAAAAAGTGAAACGTAAATTCAGGGCCTATTCTGTTTGCCCATTTTTATTGGGCCCAAATTAATCCATTGGTGGTCTATGAGGGTTTTTCCCATTAAAATCCCAAATAATTTCAAATTTAGATAAATTCACCTCAATCCAGTTTAATTCATCTCACACTCAAATTAATTCATAGCAAACACAAATAAATTCATATCAAACTTATATAAATTTATATAAAACAGAGATAAGTTTAATTTAAAGTCAGATAACTTCATGCCAAAGTCTGATAACTTATACAAAACTCAGATAAATTTACAGCAAATTTAGAAAAATTCATTTAAAACAAAGTTAATGCATTTCAAAGTCAAATAAAACCATGCGAAACCCTTAATTTCATACCAAACTCATATTATTTTATAAGAATCTCAGATACATTCAGAAGAAAATCAGGTAAAATCGTTTCACTGTCAGATAATTTTACTTGGAACCCTGTTTAATTAATAACAAATGCAGTTAATTACAAATCAAACTCAGATAAAATAATATAATATATAGATAAACTCATTTAAAGTCCTTTTTAACTGATAACATACTAAGATAACTTGAGAACAAGCTTAGATAAAATCACAGCAAACTCAGATAAATACATTTCAAAGTCAGATAAATTGATTTTAAAACTCACAAAACCCAATCTGTTTTTTTATTTACCTTTCTCTTGCTTTGCTTGCATTTTTCCTTGTATTTTTCCTTGTTTTGATGAAATCGCAGACTTTGTTCTAGCCATTTTCAGAAGAAAATATATTGTACATTCTCGTTTTAGGAATCAAAGAGCTATTTCTTTTAACCTTAAAGTGAAGATGATTTGGATGATCGAGGTCTTCGATTAATTGATTTTGCTTCGTTTCGTAGTTTACTTCGTCTTCACTTTCGAATGATTCAGATTTTTGCTTTAGGTTGCACTTTGAAATTTTTTCAAGCAGAGCCACTTTGCTGACGTATAAAAGGGTATTTTTGTCCTTTTTGACTCTGTTAGTTTGAAAAAAGGACTGCCGCCGCTACGAGAAACTATCGTGAACCTTATGCTATAAAATGCAATGATGAGGAACCTACGGCCAAACGCCCTTAACTTATTCTCATTTATAATTGTTAACGATGTAAGAATTAGGTTTGGAGATTCTTCCAATCCTTCTTAGATTTTTGCTGCTTTATATATAGGATATTTTCCATAAAAAAACCAAATATCCTGACTATGATTTTTGTTTCAAATCACTTTGCATTTATTTACTTTCTTTATTTATAATTGTTTCTATCTTATCAAATTTGTACTGGATTTGTTCAAAGGACAATTTTTAAAACCAGGATATTTAAAATTTGTGTTTTGAGCTTTCTTTTCTAGGCACCTTTAACTTCTTCATTATTTTTAGCATTCTGGTTTTTTAATCTATTTGATTTTGACTTTATCAAACCATCCGCCCCACTCAAATGAAAATGAAAATCCTGGGTCCGCTAGTGGGGTCAAGTGGGGCAAAGGTTATCCAAGCCCAGACCAATTTAGTTAGGCCTAATTTCCAAGCCCAGACCAATTTAGTTGGGCCTAATTTCCAAGCCCCAATCCAGGCCAGGGCTTGAAATTAAAACCCAGCCCCAGCCCAATTACAACATATATACAATTTCCTTTGTGTTAAAAATGAAGGGCTTCACCTGGCTTTCAAGCATATATATTTAGGTCCAGCCCCTGTTAACAGGCCTAAAAACAGAACCTAAATCCAGCTCAATGCAGGCCAGGCTCAGGTCATGCAGACCCATGACCACTCATACGGGTAAATTGGTTGGTGCATGGTGGGTCTTAAGCTGCTTTCTACCTGCACCCAATTAATCAAATTGACATGGCCTGGGGACTGATTCCAAGTTCCAACCAAACAACAAGAAGCCCAGGACAGAAATGAACTAGGAACATTGCTGCTTGGTCTGACCAGACTTGCCGCTAGCTAATTTTGCAAACCTTAATTCACCAATATTAGGCTCAACACTTGTCATCATCATCATCAAAGCTAACAGTCAATCAAAGGTGGTGAAAATGGTGACTTTGACATAGTAATAAATTTCACATGTATGGCATTCATATATGTGAAACCCAATTTCGTATTAATTGCCTGCATAAAAGGTAAGTCACACTCTAAATTCTTCAAGGAATCATCATCATCCTTATCATTATTATAGCCATACTAAATGTGAAACCAAGGGCGCCCATCTCTTTCTCTGTGTAGTTAAAATGATTCAAGCATCTACTAATGTTTGAAATTGCTGAATTTGCTATCATGATATTGCTGTAACGTATGTAATAAATGTTCTTTTTTTTTACATCGCAGGTGGACTTGTTCTCACCATCCATGATTCTGAACCCTTCATGAAGGAGGTTGAGTTTCTCCCTCTTAGTTGGAAGGCACACCAGCTGGAAGAGTGGGCTGAGGCCTACCAACATATATGTATACAATTCAAGAAAAGAAAAAAATGGGTGAACTTCTTCAAGTGTGAAAGTTCAGCTAAGATAGGAAGGCATCTATCTAGGTGTGACCAGTGGCTTAACCAAATGGACCTCACAAAAAATCAGATTCACATACATTTCTAACCATATGACCTCAGGGTGACAAAATACATGCCCAAAATGAAACAACATGAAATCGATCTTTTTGACCATACATTTGATTGCCTTAGATTTTATAAGATTGAAATGTCCATGTATTTGGTTGCCTTAGATTTACAAGGTAGAAATATCCAATGAGGTTGATTTTGATGGCATCTCTTCTATGATATGTACCTATGTAACTCAAGAATGATGAGTAGGCCCTCCATAACACAGTGAGTATAAGCTGAGGGTCATTTGATGCCTTATGATGCAATCCAGTCTCTTTATTATACCTTTTTTTTTTTTTTTTCAAAAGATCCACCTGCTCCACAACTGTAGTCACACTCGCACAACTTTTTTTTTTTTTGGTAATAAAGATATGAATTGATTGGAAAGGAGAAACAACTCTTTCAAAAGTAGGAAATGTGGCAAGTTTTTGTACCCTTGGCCCTACCATAATTGCACAAAATATAGGCTTAGGAGAAAGACATTACATCCGTGTGGAAAGAAGCATCTCATCTCATGTAGCAGTCCAAAAATTGATACTTGGGTGGGTAGGTTATCCCAGATGTGCTATACCTGTTATCCAACTTACCCAAAGAAAAAAAACGAAGAAGAAGAAACTAAAGATTGTGATGGACAATTTCATGGGTTCAACAACTTTTGATGGACTTGATCTTTTGCACATGGATAGATTTTAATGCTTCTTATGTATTTAGTAGGACAAGTGTTCTCATGGTGTATAATGAGCTCTATTTTGAAAAGCACCGTTGATCTTTTTATTTCAGAATGTATAAAGGATACAAAACCTATTTTAACATATTTATTGACCCAACTTTCATAACTTGAGATGGGATTTTGGGCAAGTACAATGCCTTTAGGGCCTGTTTATTTACTAGAATTTTCAAGAATTCCTATCTAAAGAACTTATAAATTCTTCAAAAGTTTTTCCCTAAGTGTGATTCTTGGATCCTTCTAACTCCCCACCTAAGCACCTAGAAATGTCAATGAAGTTAGAATTCTAAGAATTCCAAAGGCTACCTTTAATTTTTCAAGTGACTGATCAGAGTCCCAACAAAAGAACACAACGTTTGAAAATCACAAGTGACATCCACTAAATCCCTATATTTGAATTCTCAACGACACAAATTCCAATCATAGATTCAAATAAAGAAACACACCCTTGTGTGTTGGTGTTCAGGCTGAGTGTCAATTTAGAGACAACTAATAAACTTAAAGGTATGTATATTGAGAGAGAGAGAGAGAGGAGCTTCTAAAAAGAAAAATTCTTACATCAAGGATTTAAATTCAATCGTTATATCCTTAACTAGCTAAGCTATAGTTAAAGGACAAAGAGCTTCTCAATTGAATGATGTCCTCTCTCTCTCTCTCACACGCACAAAGAGATAGGAGCTTCTTAATTGAAGACAAGGTCTTTTGAGGATCATACTCCCAAAATATCTATGAAGCCTTTTCAGTAGAGATGTTCTCATTTCGCATGGGCCTTTGCCAAATTTCAGTCTTATAGATTTCAAGCCTATTTTTAGGCTTGTCTTATAAAAGCCTTAAGGCCTCTTTGTTTGTGAATTCTTGTTTTAGAGGATTTCCAACACCATATCAATTCATTGTTCATTGGCATTTGAATATGCCTATTTAATTGTAAAATTCTCCTTACTTTCAAAGGATTATTTTTCTCTTTTAGCTAGCAGATTTTCCAAATTCTCACAACTTTTAGAAAGCTCATGAATTCTTGAACATTTGTGTAATAGATGGAGGACAACATTTGAAATTCTTAAATATCCACCCACACCCACCCACCCACCCAAAAAAAAAAAAAAAAAAAAATCCTAGATCAGAGTAAGAGAGGTGGGCTTCAAGTAAGCTTAAAACTTAGTCTCATGAATGTAAGAGAGAGAGAGAGAGAGAGAGAGAGAGAGAGAGAGAGAGAACCTAGTCTCATGAATGTAAGAGAGAGAGAGAGAGAGATAGTCTCATGAATGAGAGAGAGAACCTAGTCTCATGAATGTAAGAGAGAGAGAGATAGTCTCATGAATGAGAGAGTGAGAGAGAGAGAGAGAGAGAGGGGATTCAAAGCTTCTAGTGAGTCTAAAAACAAAGAGTCATGCAACGACCACGGGTGCGTTCGGTGGTCCACACAAGAGTGGCAGCCAGATTACGGTGTCTGCTTGGCTCCAAATGGGCTGCCATCATTACTTTTGGTTGGTTTGAGGTCTGGACCACCCAAATTACAACCTAGTGGACTTGGCAAACTCCTACTTGGGTGGTAAATGACAACCTAGTGCTGACTCAATCAACCATTTCCTTCTTCTCCCTTTTCATTTCCCCTCTACTTTTTTTTGTAATGCAATAAATGGGTTCCATTCTCAAACAATCAATGCATTCTTTAATTTTTTGGCTGCATTTTATATGAAAGGGTGGGTCCCACACCTGCCATCATTTTTTTTCTTGCTGTATTCTTATAGGTGGTGAGATGATGGGTCCCTGACTCCAACTATCGACGAAAGTCCGCATAATTGCTGACTGTGATTTGTCCAATGACCATCATCATAATATGACCTGAGTTCAGCAGACAAGAGTCCCCCTGTAGGAGCCATTTGTGGGCACGCTGGGTTTGTCCCCACATCATTTGAGTCTGGCTAGCTCTAGTAAAAAGGCTAGGCTCATTTAATTTAAACTTGATTTGAGCTCAATTTATAATAATTACTAGAACAACAACAACAACAACAATAATGATAATTGTACTGAAAATGATAATGAGATGCAAATGTTAGGTAGATGAAACCCTGATCGGATTTCATGCAGAAAATTGTCACTAGTTATATACTTAAGCTGGATCTAAGCTTAGCATGAACGTTTAATTTAGGGGTCATTAGTTTACACCCATTTACATATGTCTATGTCAATGTTACGTATGCATACACGCATGTATATATGTTTTTATTTATTTACAAGACATGCTTAGATGTCGTGTGAAAATAATTGTGTAAACTGAGGTCATTTTCATACGGAAATTCTCACACTTCAAAAGACGTGAAAGTTCTATCCACCATTGTATATAGAAAAAAGTATAACTACGACAAGCAGCATCCAAAATAGGTAGGGATATCAAATCTACAGCCCCATGGGCCTCAAATTCTCATTCCTAACCATGCACCAATCTAAAAGCAATCAAAGTAAATAAATTGTGCTTCAAAACAAACACAGTAATGTTTTTCACATGTGTAAAATTTACATAGAAATATGAATGACCCCTTGAAACGTCTAATCTAGCCAATGAAATGAAAAATAGAGGAGACCCCAGCCTTAGCCAGCAGCCCATTGCAAGCCCTGGCTCTCCATGCACCATTGACAGAGGCTTACACAGTAGTGTGAACTAAGAGAGATTGTTTTCTTCTTACTTGGCCTGGGTGAGCCGGTAAACCTCTCTCTTTTTCAGAGGGCATCCAAACAGCTGGGAAATATGAATGGGACCTACCTGTCCCAATCACAAAAGCAACAAAACAAAATAAAGGAAAGATGCTTTCTAGAAAACAATAAAAAGGACTGACGTGGACCCTCTCGACAAAACACCAACCAAAAGGACGGCCCAGATTTTCCCTGCGATTTTCATGCCCTTCCTTTCCTCCTTTTGCATTGGATCCTCTCGGGATTTAACCTAGAAAAACCCTGAGTTCATGAGTACAACTCCAATAGTGGAGCCCATAGATAAAAATCCTAACCATTCAAACTAAAATGACATCCATTTGCCATCCATTTATACCAAGTATCCTCAAATTTTATGTCAAAAAAGAGGCCCATTTGGTGATTTTATCTTAAAATAAAGGTAAAGTAAAGCATTAAATTAAGATGGAATAAAATATAAAGGGTTATAATGATATTTTATCTCTTTAGTAGATTGATAGGAAATCTTGTTGATTTTTATGTAAAAAAATGTGTTTTTTTTTATATTTAATAAAGAAAGGAGATTGTTTTTTTTTTATTTTTATTTTTAAAAAGAGGAAATCTTGAAAATCTATACTTGTGATATGACCCATTATTTGAAAAATTGAGACTTTACATTACTTTTACTTTGATAGTAAATTCCCAAACGGGGCCAAGTTTTTTGGATGGATTTATTGATAAAAATGAGAGTACCTAACTCAATTTTAATGCTTATTGAGTATGGTGTTTTTCATCAGAGGTGGAACAAACTCATACTAACAAAAAAAAAATTGAGGATAGCCCATGTAGATCATTCATTTTAATTGACTTGAATTTTAATAGATAGGTCCTGCCGTGGAGTTTCAACCCTCCAAATCAGGATTTCTCTAGGGTGGAGCCATAGAGGATCCAAAGTCCAGACTCCCTCCTTTTTATCTTCCCTCCTTTCTCTCTCCACTCCTTATAACACCCTCTTCTTCTTCTTCTTCTTCTTCTTCTTCTTCTTCCTCACCTCACTCATTCTGGTTTGATACGAAATATCCTTTTGGTTCCATAACTTTAAGTCTTCTTCATCTTCCTCGTCTTCCTTCTTCTCTCCGCAACTATAATAATTATTCTAAGAGAACATAGAGAAGAAGGAAGAAGAAAACGAAGGATGTCGTTGGGAAAGCGGCCACGTGGTCCGATGAGGAGAACGACGAGCATGACAGAAATAACCTTCGATTTGAGCAGTGGTGTTGATGCTCCTACTGTTAAGTCCAATTCAAAAGATTCCCAGAAGATGGGTTTGGAGAATTCGACTAGAAAACACACAGATGGATTTGATACCCGCTACTTGTCCTTGGTTTCTCCTAGAAATCATCCCAGGAGGAACTCGATGGATTTTCTGGAGACCCCACCTTTCTTGAGAGCTTGCAGTCTTTGTAAGCGCCGGCTTGGAACTGGCCGTGATATCTACATGTATAGGTTATATTTCTACCTCACCTTCTACTGGTTTTGTTGGAGTTCATGATCTTGGTGTTTTTTTTTTTTTTTTTTTTTTTTTTTTTTTTTTTTTTTTCTATACAAAAACTTCTATACCTTATTTAGATTCCAGTTTTTTATTTTTCATTTTCCTACGAGGAGGACTCGAACTCATGCACTCGCACTTACACCTAGCCAGATGAGCTACAATCGGAAACTCAGCCCCTTGATTTGTATGGAATTGAATTACTTCAAATTTTAACAAATTGAAGAACTAAAGTAGAGTTTCACAAATGCTTTCCAACAATCTCCTTTTAGGTGGGAAATGATAACTCATGTTCTCCATAATAAATCAAGATTTATCAACTTGGGTATCATTTTTATATTTATGATATATCCTTCAACCCTCCATTATTTATTTATTTTTTTTTAAAAATTTTTATCAGAAATCGCTCAGAATTTTATTTCATGCAAACACATGAGCTCCTAATAATTTCCATTGTAATAATTGATTCTAATATTCTTAAAAATTAATGGTATTTGATTTATAATCTTTATTAAAAATCAACAATAGATTCAAAATAGAATAGTGTCAACTTGGGCTTGGGGCCATTTGATGGGGATTAGCAGGTGTTAATGAGAGATTCACTCTATGTGCATGCGTACGTGCAGGCTATTGTTACAAATCTCACTTGGATCAACTTTCTTGTAATTTTTTCATAGCATGTGAAAAAAATAACATGGAGATATCATGTAGGGGAGGCGTTTCCTTTCCTTTTAATCAGTCTCACATGTTTCCCTTCTAGCTCTATAAAATACACAATGATGAATAAATACATAAACTGTCATATTGTATGTGTTTTCCCTTCTTTTTGCATTTCCTTTTATGGAAAAAAACAAAGGAACTATTAACAGAAGTAGTATCTTTATTTTCATGGACCACTCTATTTGACTTGCTTCTTTTAATTTTCTGAGTTTTCAGACACTGAAACAAAAAACCCAAAGTCTTCTTTTAATGGATTTCATGCTTATTGTCTTTTTCCAATGCATCTAGTTCTTTAACTTTAGTCAGATACTCTCTTTTATGAAAATCTCTTTCTTGTTGGAGATTTTATTTTACTAAAGTAAAGTTTCCTTTCCATATGTGACTTTTGGACATGTAAAAATCCAACCCAACAATACTATTTGCAGTTTGAGTTTGAAAAAAAAAAAAAAAGGGTTGCATTTTATCTATTCTTCCTTTAAACTAAATGGAAGGAGTTGGAAAATTTTCAGGGGTGAGAGTGCGTTTTGCAGTCTAGAATGCCGTCAACAACAGATGAATCAGGACGAACGAAAAGATAAATGCTCTTTGACATCCATGAAGAAGGAAGTAGCTTCCTCCACTGCATCCGAAACCACAAGCAACGGTGATAGAGTTGCAGCAGCTTCCTAGCAAAGAGGAATCTTCCGTATGAATTACATAGAACTTAAGTGAATGCAGGTATATGCATGTAAAAAAGCAAAGCTTTGAATTAGCTTGGTTTTATGAGTATCATCAAACAGATACAAGCAGGTGCTTTGACATCTTTTCCTAATGGTGAGATGTAATGGTATGAAACTTGTAGTATCCGACTTCTTGTTGTGCCAGTTTATGTGAATGACGTATATTTCTTTCTGGCTAAGGATTCCTCTCTCTCTCTCTCTCTCTAGAGATTCCTCCACTGATCTATTTATATAAATTTTTTTAGTTACCATCAAGTTTAGTGAATGGAAGTAACAAATTGAGAAAAATGACCTGTTAAGAAGCATTGAAATTGCGGAAATTGACATATTTGATAAGTGGAGCAACTCAGCCTCAGGTCCACAGGTTTCAGATCCAGCAGCAGCCTGTTCAAGGTCTCAGGAGCCACGTCTACTGCTGATGAATTTTTATGGATGTAGCTCAAAGAATCTGTAGGCACTGGTCTGACAGAATCCGGACTCTTGCCAGATATAATATCGCAGACTAACAAATTTTGGGTTCAGTACCCATTTTGTATCTGGTTTCTTTGCAGGTTATTAATGACAGTCAACATGGAATTCTCTCTCTCTCTCTCTCTCTCTCTCTCTTCCTTCCTTCCTTCCTTGCTTTTGCATGGAATTGAATTTTTACAAAAATCTTTAAAATGTATTACTAAAAGCAGAAGAGAAGAAAAAAAAGGTGAAGATTCATAAAGGGCTATCAAATGATCTACACTTTAGTGGATAAACTAAAATTGAATATCCAGTTATCACCATAAAATTTAAATTCTAAAAAAAGTGGGTTGCATCTATATATCTCCAACACCTTCATCGTGTACCCTAACCTCTTTATTACTCTTTTGTTGGTAACAAATATGTTTGAACATGAGGGAGAAGTGGAGTAAAATAAATAGTCAAATAAAAAGAAAGAAAGAAAGAAAGAGGAGAGGATTGACGGTAAAAGACATTAAATGACAAAAAGTTACTCTTTCCCAAGTTATAGCTTAATCATTTAGTGACTTTTAAGAATAGATTTTTATCATTTAGTTTATTTTACTCCCAACCCTTTCATCTTTTCTATTTTTTCTTTTTTTATTTGACCATTTAATTTATTCCACCCTTCTCCTTATGCAAACAAACATGCCTTTCATGTAATCGAATAAGAATTGTAAGATTTCTATTTGTAGATGTCGTTAAAACTAAAGAAATAAAAGCAAGTTCTCCAAAATGACCGTCTAAGTATCTCCTCTTTAATGAAGAATAAATCTAGGGGAGATTGAAAATGATTAGTACGCAGCCATGACTCTAGCAATGCAAATTGTAGGTAAGAAAGGATGGCATCTCATATCCACATTACATCCTTAACCTTTCATCTCCTTAATAACCGTCGTTGGATCTCATTTTACCCTGAATTTCTATATTCAATTCACAAGCAAACCTACAGGCTCTAATTGTAAATTTCATAGGTGAGTAACTAAAATGACCTGTGCTTTGCGATTGAACTTTGGGTGTCTCTATCAATCCCGGAGAATCTCTACCGAATCTCTACTGAATTAGTTTATTGAGCGGTTAGCGAGGTGTGTACGTAGGTCTAGACCTTATAGAGCAGAAAAGAGCATTTTTTAGTTCATGTGGGGGGTGGGGAAGGGCCTCATAGATATGCATTGAAATCCCTTCCCATTTGTCATCAGTTCCACCCACTTGCTCCTCTCTCTCTCTCTCTCTCTCTCTCTCTCTCTCACTCAGAGGCAAGATTATTAATTGGGCTTAGTTTTGATCAAATATATTTTATGTGGAGGCTTTTGAACAAGAAAATTTGTTTAAAAGGTAATTTAGATCTTTTCTTTTCTGCCTTATCTGTCTTTGCAATTAACATCATAACCATCTCAACTTCTTGTTTGAGTTGGCCCATGATATCCAGAAAAGCAATGGTGTAAGATTTGAGTTTTTTATTTGGTGGGTCAATGCTCTCAATTTGGTTAATTGGGAGGCCAAATAATGGGATCCAATGAAGAGTTAGCTATTCCTTTTCTTACACTTTCATGGGTTCTTTCATGTTCTCCACAGTTCATATCAAAAGCCAGGGGCCAAATAATACAAAGGAAGACCACTATGGAAAAGATAGGATAAGATCCACAGATATATGATGGTGTCTGTGTTTAACCACATCATTCTTGAATAGAGAGCAGGGTCACATATAGTAATCTGACTTTAGTTATACTAGTAGTACAAATGGCATATTGTTTAAATGTGTGAAGCCCACTGATACAGAGTGTCTCCAAAGTCACTATAATCCTGCCTAGGATCAGGAGGTTATGGAATAATTAAAATCCTCCAAACATAGAGCTCTACTCATAGCACTAAACTAGATTGCCTGAAACCTACTTCATGAGCCCTTATAAAAACCAAATAAAACCTCTCTGTACACCCACTTGTGCCACTAACCGTGCTTCCCTGAAAGCCAACCAGACCATTGGAGAATTATTTCTAGCCACTTGTGTCAGTGGAACCCATGAATTCAACTTTTGCTCCAAAAAAGAATGCATTGAGAGAGAGACTTTTTGGGAACATTGAAACACCCATCTAGAGGTTTAGCTTTATCGCACCATGGTTAGATATTCGGGACCACCAATGCACCATAACCTCAATCTTAGAGGAGTCAGGGACCATATTCTATTTATTTTCTCAGTTGTTAGTTGGCTACATGTTGATACAGTGCCATTAAGAGGGAATCTGATTCATTCATGAATCTAGTTAATTGCTATAAAAATGGTTAATTTATATCTAAAACTCTAAAAAGTATTATTTTATTGCCTGTGATGCTTACTGGTTGATAGAAAAATGAGGCCTTTCCTTGTCTATAATTATATAATGCAGAACACAAACTATAGCCAAATCTGGACAATATTACACTACTAACATGAAGTGTTCATGAGTCATAGCCCGTGACATGAAAGGGGAAACAGAGCATCCTATAATGTAACTAGCACTTTTTAAAGGGTCTCATGTGAGTGTTAAATCTGAATCCAGTTCTTAATCTATGGTCACATGTTTACATGCATTAATAAATAGATGAGCTTAGTCAGTTTTATAATTTATTTTTTCTCTGAAACCTTGGTATCTACATCAGTGACTGTGGCACTTGATGTGGTATGTAAAGCATTGAATAAAAGTGTTAATTCTTATTTCACCAAATAAGATTACTATCTTATTAGGTTATATCTGATGGACCCGCATTTCATGCTTGAAGTAGCATTGCCTGTTTATGGTAGGATAAAGCTTCATGTAACTTTTTGATGTTGAAGAGGCAAAGTGACATTTTTGATATCAACAATACCGTGAAAGGATTTGGTAGACTTTCAATTAGATTCTTACTTAAACTTTGTTTGTCTTTATTTAATGTTAAGTATCTTTTTGTATTATTTTTTTTCATTTTCTATTGGTTTACGGTATTTGGGAAATAAGTAAGAATCCTAGGTATCTTTAATGTTGTTTTTCGAATCCTTGCCATATTGAATTGGAGTAGCTGGAGACATTGAGAAAAAAAAAAATTGTATTTGCCATATTGATTTGGAGTAGGTGGATCTTGGGCTAGGTTGTGTATTTTGGGGGAAAAGTAACTCCACGCTTGCTGCACAAATAAGTGAACAAGTTACTGCTTTTATTAAGAGGGAAATGTTGGGGTCAATTTGGCCACCCATATCTTCTCTTCAGTATTTTGGTGTTTTATTTTCGTGAATTATATTTTCGCCTTCCAACCTTCTTCATCTAATACTTTTATTCAAAAACCACATTTCCATCTAGGGCCGTGTTTGTTTCATGTAATTGAAATTTTAGGAATTCTAATACTTTGAATTTCTATAAATGATTAAAAATGAAGACCCAAAGGTTGATATAAAAAACTCATCATTAAATACCTCCCTTTTATTAAAAATTGAATTAAGGGAAGATGTGAAATGAAGTGAAATATGTTCCTATGAATGTCCTCATCCAAATGTTAAAGAGGCGGAGGTGTTCCATTTGATGGGAAGTCTGCATACGTTCTCACGGGAGAAGAATCACATGTGAAATGAATATGCGAGCCATCACATTAATAATTCAAATCCTAAGAAAGTCAAGGTCTCATCCAAATCACTACATCTAAATCACTATCATACATCACATCTCACCTCATATCCTTTCACCCTGACCTCTTTAGTCCATAATTTTTATATATATTCAATTCCTTTGAATTCTATGTAAACAAACAGAGCAGGAAGAAATGGCTGTGACGGGAGGAAGCTTTTTTTCATTACCCTGTTTTAAATTTTCAGCAATGCATTTAAGACAGCCAAATGTACCCTCTCTCTCTCTCTCTCTTCCAAAAAGAAAGACTATCAGAGTTGCATGAAAATTTGCCAAGTCACACTGATATAACTGAGTCTCACCATTTATTGCCCGAGCTAAATTGATCTTACTTCATAACAATTAATTATGTTGGGTGAATCTTGTGTTCACTGATTAGAATTGAGCTTAAAATTTTTATTTGTGTACTTCTTATGTTTATCTAGACAGCTAAATCCGTTAAAAAACTTTTAAGAATCAGAGTGTGAATATTGATTTTTTTTTTTCCTTGCACTTTTTCTGATTATTTAATTAAAGGGACTTTTATGAAAAAATTAGTCCTAAGCCCTGGAGAAATTAATTGACTAAAAAAGACACTAGAACATCAAATTAGGGTACCATACACAATCGATCTCATTAGAACTCTTTCTAAAAATCCTACTCGTTAGGGCTCTTTTAATCTTTTTTTCCTTTTCTTTCGTATCCTCCCCCCATTTTCTTTCAAACGTGGTATCCTTGGTAGATCTTCATTTCTCACCTAGAAAATGAAATCCATCGTCTTCTCTCGCATCTCTTCTTTTGCTCTTTGCAACCCGAAACCTCTCTTTTCCTACAATCTTTCCTTTACAAAAATCTCTTTCTGATTTCTCTCTTCTTCCCCGTATAACAATATCATTGTCGTAATTAAATCTTTGTTACTTGCCTTAGTTCATTACCCTTCTTTGGAATTCCCAATTTGGTGGCTAACAAATGACAACAATTCATCAGTGCTCTCCGCATTTGGTTGCCCAGGCTCATTATCTCACATAATTCCTAATTTGATGTTTTACCGTCTTTCTTAATCAATTCGTGTAAATAGGGTTTAGGACTAATTTTTCGTAAAAATAATCCTTAATTAAAAGTAATTAAATTTACTTGCTGAGTTGATTAACATTTTCTACTGTCTTAGAGATTTATTTATTTTCAAATCTTTTTGAATTTAAAGAACTTGGGATTAAGAGAGAACGTCTGCATTGGGGATGTCTGCATTGCTGTGTGGTCAACAATCAACATCTCATGAGCCATGACCAAGTTCTTGAGCCCTAAGGCCATCAAGTGGGGCCCAAGTAGCCATCATCTCCAATGCAAACCTAGCAGTACATGGGGACCATCCATCTTGACCTGTTCCCATCACATCCATCAATAATAATTATAATTACATGATGTCACTAGATAAAGATTTGTCAATTTTATCAAATGTCAGGTGATTGGAAAGGGATTTCAGTGCTGGAAAGTGGGCACTTGTGGTCACAAGTCACAACCACTTCCCACTTTACACCTAAGCTCCTTGCTATTTTTTTTTTCTTCTTCTTCTAATGCTTGTGCACTTTCCTCATCTTGTTTGTTTACCAGAGAAGAGTAAAGTTAAAGAGGAAAAGATTCTAGTTCTAGTAAAAAGCACTGTAATAAAGTTTTACTTCACCCCCCAATTTATTCAAGTTGGGAGAGTAAAATAATAGGAGGAAAATAGGATAAAGCCCTTGTTGTATGTTATATGGGAAGTTTATTCTATCCTTTTCTGTTTTCCATCCAAATACCTTGAAATAAAACTTAACATGACCTCAGTCGCTTTTTTACTTTTTTTACTCTACTTTCGCTAAATAAACATTCGAGACTATTTGGTTAAAGGCATTTTTCACAAGGAATTAGACTCGTTGGAAATTTCTAACATGATATGACATCTTATTTCCTGATTATTTCAAATATTCTATTTGATGCAAGAATTCATAATTCAAGACCATATGAAAAGTTGCTTATATGGCCTTATGAATTTTCAAGATTCCGGCATTCTAAATGTCAAAAAAGGTTAAGTATTTGAAATTCTACTTTGAGAGATAGAATTTAAAATTCTCAAAATTCTCCCAAATAAGAATTCTCACAATTATTTTAAACACGCGGATAGCCATCCAGTTAAAGACAAGGAAGGACAGTCTGGTAACTTTTAATATGTCGAATGTGGATCATCTTAGATCAAAGAACTTATTGTATTATAAGGGGTTGGAGGTTTTTTTATTTTTTTACATATGGTGGGGACAAGGACCCAACAATCTATGCCAACTGTCGCATTTGTTTCATGGGCTGGGCTGACCCAGCTGGATTATTGAAACATAGGCCCATATCCGGCTCAAGCCCCTCACAAGGCATAAGTAATACCCGGCCCACCTTAGTCATGTTACGCTCAAGCCTGCTCATCTAGTCAATCAGGCCGGACTTCTTATTACTTGGCTGGGCTTTATATCACTTGTCTTGACAAAGAAGTCGCTAATATAAGCAATACTCATTCGGGCTGGGCCAGGCTTTGGGCTTTCTATCACTTAATCTAAGCTCATGCAACTATTAAATGAGCCCGAAATTTAACCCTAGGACCGGCCTTAGCACTAATTTCAAAAGCCCGAACCCGGCCCAGAGTGGCTGGGTCCGGGTGAGCACCCGTTATTGTAGAGGATCTTTATTATCTAAAACTGGAGAAGTGCCTTAAAGATAGTAAACACTAGGGCTGCCCAAAAGCCTTCTTGATTGGGTCCATCCTAACCATGTTTACAGACCCAGTTCACACTCACCATGTAAAAGCAACTTGTGGTCTTCTTGGTAGGAGAAATGATGGCACCAACTTATGCATCATATCAAAAGTTTATCACTGTAATACCAACAGTGACCACAGCCAAGGGGGCTCGAATCAATAGAGAGCCCGCATATATATGGGAAAGCAGCTCACTCAAGTGGGAAGAAAGCCCGCACGTACGGAAAGAGAGCCCGCACAAGTGGGAAATGAACCCGCACAAGCGGGAAGAGGTAATGTACTCAGGGTCAAACCCCGGGCAGCCAGGTTAAAAAAAAACAAATAGTGACCATAGCTGATGCCATTGATATGTTAGATAAACCCAATATGAGTAGGGCTTAAATGGTTAGAATTGGATCCAAATTGAATGGTTCCAACTCAAAAAAACACCAAGTCCAAGCCCACCGCTGACAGATAAATACTATGATGATGGAATCATTGTCCCAATGTCCCAGTCAAAACTTAATTTAAATTATTTAGCTTGAATTAGATTTGACTAATTATTGGCGGGTTTGGGTCCATATCCTAGAATTGGAACTTGAACCCAATAAATGTTAGAAGGGTCCAGGTCCAGGGCTTTCTGGAGGTGAATTCTTTGCAGATATTTGAAGTCCCTGGTTATAAAATATGGGGTGATTGTATTAACTTTAATCTTATTGATAACACCTGCCCATGTTTTTGCTAAAATGGGTCCAACACCGACCATTTGGGTAATTCACTTGTAAAGTCAATTCAAATGAAGGGTGACCCGCAAGAAAAAGATGAGAGGTCTTATCAGAAAGTACAAAATCTCAAAACCCACCATCTTTGATTCAGCCCGAAACGAGACAAGTTAAAAAAAAAAAAAAGAGGGCACAAATGAATCCCACATTACATAGTTTAATAACTCAAATCTTTTGTAAGGTGGGGACCACCTGATCTACATCCAAACCATCGACTGAAAGTTTCATCCATAGTTCCGTGGATACCCTAAATCTTGCCCTATGATCAGAAAGAATTAAGTTCTGATTGAAACCTATGATCGTCCAATCCAATGGTAAATATCACTCGGTGAGATTAAAGCTTTGTTTAGATATGAATGAACCAACTGTGCATCAGACTAAGGTTTGGGTCCTTGAAAACCAGGATCTATTATCAAATAAATAAATAAATCTAGTTTATTAAAAGCAAGTTTTCATTGTTAATCAGTTTAATCACATTTTTCCTGGTTCAATGGTGCAGTCTGTGAAGTGCAGTTCTTCACAAAAAAAAAAAGAAAAAAAAAAAAAAAAAAAAAAAGAAAAGGCGACACAGTCAAGGATGCTGGGACCCAAGAGAAAGTCTGCACACACACATGAAAAAATAGCCCTGCATAAGCAGGAAGAAGACCGAAAAAAAAAAAGCACAAACAAGTGGGAAGAGGTGGCGTACAAAGGGTTAAAACCCTAAACAGTCATGTGAGAACTATCCGCCACTCACCGGTGAGGTAGGTAAGTTCTCACCTGCAGGTCGATCAAAGGCCAAGGCCCGCAAGCCCACTTGATAGGGTCCACAAGATCTCTAATTAGAGATCCCTATCTTAGTTTAGATATTTCTAATTTAATCAAGTTGCTTAGTATATTATTTCCTAAATTCTAATCTTATTTCCTAAACTCTAATCTTGATTAAGATTAGTAGTTTATTGTTTAAAATATAGAAAGTCTTGGTTAGTATGGAACCCATCTTCTTACTCTATATATAGAGTAATATGTCATTGTAACGGAGGATATAATTTCTAATAAGAATTCAGTATGTGAGTTTTGAGTACTTTTCCTAAGGATATTAGGGTTTTTAAGTTTTAAGGCTCGATCTCACCGTTGGAGGTGAAGATCTTCACATCAATTAGTATCAAAGCAAATATCCAATTTCCCTTCGAATCTCGATTGCCTTACCGACACGTCTGTTATCATCCATCATCTACTGCCTTTGTCGACCACTACCGTCCACCACTGTCATTCACCCCATCATCCATCTATCCATCAGATTCCATCATCCCCACACCGTACCCAGGGTTTTATTTTTTTTTATCATGTAGAGGTGCTGAGGACAATGATCAAATAAATTGTTGCTCAAAAGTGTACTTTTATATCTTTAAAGTGGCTTTTAATCATGTTCTAGCCAAGTTGATGTTGCGACGAAGCCGGAAAATGAGAATGGTTTTGACTGTTGACAAGCCCAACATCTATTCCCATGACCAATCAGGAAAGGAAACATCATATATACGCTGACCACCCTATTTGCAGTTCCATCCTTCATGACAAGGGTGAATTTTGCCTGAAGAATCAGTTTTCTGTAACTGCCATACCAGTTGCTATTCTATTTTCTCTTTCCTGCATTTTGATCTTTCATGAGAGTGTCATAGGAGGTAAAGGGGGCTGACCTAAGATCTTTTGGGGTTCTTTTGGATGTAATGATGCAAATAAAAATATATATAATATGAAAATATATCATATAGCACTGGTGTAATTCTATTTCGAGATGATTCTCACTTTGGTATTTCTTTCATCACAGAGAAAATAGGTTTAGGGGTCGTTTGTTTGCGATTATTTACATATGTAAGTAATTTACACGAGTAACTATTATCTATAAAATCAAGTAGAGAAAGCTATCTAGGAGTACAAATTTGAACTATAAACATCATTGGGGTCTCCAAGTTTTGGAGCAGCTTCCAAAATATATATGCTATTAGGACACAACTAAAATTTCTTCTATCGAATTATAAACTTATTAATTTTCCCTGCATTAGCCAAAAACAAGTTAATTTAAGAAAGTCAAAGATGAACAATACAAAAGCAGGCATTAGATTTCACCGAATCTAATCATAAGGGCACATGTTGTGGATATAGGGACACTTAAAGAAAGAAGAATTTGAGAGGCACATGACACCCAACATAAACAACTCTTTTGCTAGAAAAGGTGGACCTCTCTCCAAGCCATTTTCTCTATAGCTTTTCTTCATCACCATCATGTCACTTCACATTTCCTCTATAGGCTTTCCTCAAGAGCTCCCTCTACATAAGGAATAGACAGAGGAGTGAGTCTTTGCTCCTTCCTTTAGTTAGTCTGCTGCCTTGTGTCAATACTAATCTTCTTTTCTTAGCTATGGGAAAGCTAAAGCTTTTCTGGGTACTTTGTGTTTTGGGCACATGGGTTGTGGCTAAGGGTGCAACCCCTTCTAATGCCCCATCACCTTCTGTGGACTGTTCAGCTGTGCTCCTTAGCATGGCTGATTGCCTCACCTTTGTAATGAACGGCAGCACCATTTCTAAGCCCGAAGGATCTTGCTGTTCTGGTTTCAAGACAGTCTTGAAGGATGACCCCAAGTGTTTGTGTGAGGCCTTCAACAACAACAACAACTTGGGGATCGCATTGAATATGACTAAGGCATCTACCCTTCCATCTGCATGTGCTGTTTCCAGTACTCCTCCCATGAGCAACTGCGGCTGTAAGCAGTGATCTTTCCAGATTCAATATTTTTTTGGGTTTTGACATATTAATCATCTCTTCAATTTCATGACCGAAGTTCAAATAACGTCACTAGAGTCACTTAACTCTGGCCAATAATTCTTTCTTTAGCTTTTTTGCGCTATCTCTTATGATATCATATGATTTATCAGTCTTTATATCATACTTTTTTTTATTTTGCATCCAGCCAAGCAAATACATTTTTTTATAAAATATGAAAAATGACATTTTATGAAAAGTAAATACGTATTTGACCACCATTTTTCAAATTCTATTATTTAGAAAAAAAAATTCCTAAGACGCTTCATGAAAGCCATGATATCAAAAGACAGTCCCACAATATCAAGGGATTTATCCGTTTCTGTAACATAAACTTTTCCCATAATATCATGGGATTTGGGGCAAAAAAAATTATCAAAATATTGGCCAGAGTCATGCAACTTTGGTAAATTTCAGTTATGAAATTGGAAAATTGGATTTAAGGAGGACTAACAAGTCAAAATCCCTATTTTCTTTGCTTGTTCTAAATCTTCGGTTTCCGTCTAATATCTTTCCTTTTTCTTTTTTTTTTTTTGGCAGTTTATAGTGCACCTAGTGATGCTCCAGGTATATGAATTCTCCAACTTTGAAATGGTGTTGTTCTGTTTTGCCATGTCTTGATAAAATTCTGATGGTGGGTGTTAATGTCTTTTATAGTTCCATCTCCCTCACCAACAGCAGCTCTGCAACTCACAGGCTCTCCATCAAATCCTACTTCCACTGGAGCTCCAAAGCAATCCCAGTCCAATGCTGCAGCAATTTCCATATCAGTAGCAGCTATTTTAGCTAGTCTGGTAGTAGTAACATGCTCTTATTTTTTATGACTTGGTCATGCTTCCCTGCTTTTGTATTGTTGAGATCCGCTTGGTAACTTGAGAGAGAGAGAGAGAAGAGAGAGAGAGAATTCTTTGTTGACTGTGTCTTGAATGTGCCGTGATCATGGTGACATCTTTGAATAGGGAGTTGATGATTAGCAAATCTTTTATTTTATTGTGATATTTGAAGTGTTTGTTGGTAGGAATGATTTCTATTCTTTTCATTCTCGCTTTTTCATTTTTCCTTTTTTAGAATCACATTGCTTCAGTTTTTTAAGGCCAGGAATCCCTTTATGTGACCTTTATCTGTTGAACCTGAATACAAATAGTTGGGGATGGTTGTACATACCATTAATAATTAGAAAAGGGAGAAAGACGCCTTTTAGATTATGATCATGAGGGATGGACTTTAATTAAGGAATTCACTTTCATTCAAGCATTAGCTTTTACTCTAACTACTGGTTGTTGGATTGATCACATGTAAAATATATAATATAGTATAATCAAGTACATCATGATGTGAATCAATATATAGTGTCATTTGGATTGAGGTCAAACCTGTATTGACAAGGCCCAACTCAACCGAAAGTGAAATTTGGGTTGGGCTTGTTCAAGATCAGATTGGGCTTAAGTTTTGATTTTGAAACCTACATCATTCTCGTTCGTGTGCTTTGGGTACCCAAATTCAACACTCAGTACCCTTCTTCATGATAAACATATGTATAAATGTATAATATAGAGTGCAGAAATATTCAAAATAGAACAGTCCAATGATTCCTATGTGCTTTCCACCGCATTTTCTAGCTCACCTGTATCCCCTTCACTACCAGTGCATCCTATGAACTGCCACCAGCCTAATTTTAAAACTCATCCAACTAATATACAGCAAGTATCAAAATCTTAAAAATCGGTTCCTTCTAAAACCATCATACTTGAGAGGCCACAGTTCGAGGGGGGTAGGATATGAGGTCAATATTTTACACGCCTCTAGGTCTCATTGACATTTTTCAACAAATGATGGTCCCAAGCTGGTCGTAATAAAATTGTAATTGTGTGAGATTATACTTCTATGTAAAGAAGAGTTGAAACAGGTCAAGCTGGGCTGAGAATTGAGACAGGCATGGTAAAGGTTTTGTAATATAAGCCTCGTCCTAAACCCCTCAACCCATTTCTTGCCGAGTGGAGAGTGTCCGAGTTCCGAGTTCCATCAAATTTTCCACACCATGCTTCAAACTGTCTCAGCTACTGTTGCCCGTACAACAATAACCGAACATAGATGGGTACTGAATGAATGGTTTGGATCAAACAAGTGGGCCCCACACGAGTCAACTCAAGATGATAGCATGAAAAGTCACCAACTGTCATGACTTGATAGGATCGACCATCCTCGTATGTGTTTTTAATTGAAGAAATGGAGCCGGCTGGCCGTCTTCAACATTGGTGTTGTCAATTGTCATGCAAACAGAAGGCAGTCAACTGTCAAAGGTTTTAGGCTATTTTTTTTACCTCAGATGGGTATGTGAATGTCTGGACTTTACAGTTGTCTCATATGGCTTAGCTAAAAGGAATAAAAGAAATATAAAAAAAAAAAATGATATGTCACTAATGCAAATTTAAATGAGAAACAGAATAGTCAAATTCATTGTTATATCAGTGGCAAGATACCTATATTTTTAATGGCCAAAACAGATGTCGATCCTGACGATGAAAAGAAAATTCTTGCCAACTTAAACCTAGTGGCACACTAAGGGAAAAAAAAGCCACTATAATCATCTCATTCATTCATGGAATCTAACCTTAAGAGAAATCTTTGAGTCAAGCTGATGATTTGGGCCAAATTTTATTTGATCGCAGCAGCAGACTTCCTTGGAAATGATAAAGAGGTAGATGGTGAAGTATATTAGGTGAGGGGTGTGAAAATCTTATATTTCTACCTTAACTCAGGCAGAGGTCCCAATAACCTGATCTTTATTGAATATCAATCCACAAGTGATTAAACTAATAATTAATCCTAATCCAAATTAAAAGCAATCAAACCACAAAGAGAGAAAGACGCAAGATTTTTATGTGGAAAACTCTTCTCGGCAAAAAACCACGGGCCTTATCGTCTAGGCCAATAAACAACCAAGCATTATTTAAATAAAAAGTTAAAAGATATACCCACAACTCTTTTCCAGTTGTTAACTCAACCTAAGGATTGCGCGATCTTGCCAACTGCACGCCATTCACCTTCACCATGCTTGAAACAACCACCTTGAAAGCCTCCTTAAGATGCTTCTATATCAGAAGAGTAGAATGTAGCATGAATCCAAATCTTTAAACTTCAACACATCAGATGATAGCCTTAGGGGAAGATGGATCTCTCAAATTTTCTTTGTTAGAGAGGTGACCTTGAATGGAGAGATAAAAGCTGTATATAGGCCTTAATTCGTGCCTCAAGGGTTGCAAATTTGATTACAATTAGTAATTGTATCTTGAGACAAAATTGAAGAAAGTTACGGCAGGTATCTAATTTTGCGCTCAAGTTCGCTATAGCGAACTGCTTTCTATTTGCAGACGTTCAGCGCAGAAACTTCATGGGTCGAGCGATGTAAAAGGGCGGTCGAGCGATCTACTTTCTGTAAAGGGTTCGCTCGAGCGGTCATGTGATTCGCTCGAGCAAACTACTCTGTCTTCATTTTTTCATTCCAGAATCTTGATGGCTAGAGCGAGCATAACAAATGGGTCTAGTGAAAGAACCACTATGTAGAGTTCGCTCGAGCGAATGGAGGTTCGCTCGAGCAACCTCTGTAAATGGATAGAGAGTCCGAAATTTCTTTTTATTTCCTTGAGCAGTCCTTTTCTAAACAAAATACAAATTTAAATAATCCTAGTTTTGTTCATTACCCAATGAATTAGCCAACCTAAAATCCTTACAGGGTGAATGATATATATGGTGAAGACGAAGATTTGAATTATTAGAGTGATGCTATGGGAGTTCAAATCCTATCTTCCTTTGATTCAATTTCAACTAAAGTGAAGTTATTTGATGGTCATTTTTAGATATTCATTAACTTGCAATTCTTTGTTTTAACCCACTTATTAAAGCACGAGTCTTAGAATTCTCATAAATTCAATATTTAGGCAAAACAAACAGGGTTATAGTGGATTTAGATTGACAAATGGTTACCACTGCTGGCCGGAAGTAAGATAATCCGGATTCCATGCATGAACTTCCCCCAGTTTCCCTTTCCTTCCTCTCGATAATTACCACATACAAAGCGCGTTGAATTGCATGTATTTTAATGCAGCCTTTGTCTTTTCTCTCCCTCTATTTTGACATCTTCTCCCCCATGGCAAAGACCAAACCACATGAAATATCTCTAACTCCCCTACCTCATTTCTCTATATATACCAACCAGACCCAAGTTTCAAGTCATTCAAACAAGCCTGCCTCATTATCATCTCCCCATCTTCCTAGCTAAATTGACCACATAAGAAATAACCATGAGTCTCTCCCTTCATTCTAGCTTTCATGAGTATACCCCAATTCAATTCCTTCCAAGCCACAACACATCAACACAAAGAAACACCCACATCATTTCATGTAGAGCCACTATCTCCCACAAGGAGAAAAAGACTAATTTCTACCAACTTCTTTCCCTTCAATCTGAAGAAGCAAGTGTTGAAGAGATAAAGAAGGCTTACAGGAGCATGGCTCTTGTATGTCACCCAGATGTTTGTCATCCTTCAAGGAAGGAAGAGTCCACCCAGATGTTTCTCCAGCTGCACAAGGCTTATGAGACCCTCTCTGATCCCATTTTGCGCAAGAAGCACGACCGTGAACTGGGTTTGAATGGAGTGGTGAATGATGATGGGGGAATGGGAGTTTGCAAGGGAGAGGTGGGAAAACCAGCTGTTTGGATTGAAGATGAGGTCTGATTATCGAATGAGGAGAAAGGAGGGGAAGTCTTTCAAGGGTAGGATGAGAGGTTGAAGGTGGATAAAAGATATAGAAACATCTTTCTTTAAATTTTTATTACTTGTGTTTTTTAGTTTTCTATACACATTTCTTTTAGGAGATTTTGATTGGGGGTCATTCATTTTATTTGTTATGTAACAAGGGATATATCAATTTGTAGAGAATCAAAATAAACTCGATTGGATTGGTTGATACTGTAATAACTATGAGTGAAGAAGTAATCATTCTTCAAAGTCTCCTTTATAAAACTGTGATGGATGCGCGCGAACTTGTTCATATCTGGAAATGGAACCATGGTGGATTCAGACCTAGATTCATTTTGGATCTAGATCTTACACGAAACCTATGTGTTGTATCCGGTCCTAGTATCAACTTTAAAAAAATGAATCCATTTTCAAATATGGATCCGAAATAAGATATGGAGCACATACTATAATTGGTAAAAGAGCTTCACAATATAATTTTTTAAGATATAAGTGGAATTATTAAATGGTACCTTATTAAAGCTAGTAAAATTCCAGATATGAATATAACTCAAGATATACAAGCCCTTAAAACTTATATATTATTAATATGTGAATGCAATCGTCCTAGATTCAGATATTCAGGTCAAAACATACATGGATTTGACTTTTTATCCAAATCCAGATATTATGGATCCTATATATTTGGGTCTAAATTAACTTTTCCTATATTCAAAAATAGGTTCCATACATTCTTTATTCGACATTAGATATTCAGATATTCAAATAGTCATTTGCACCCTAGCTGCAAGTAGTTTCTTGGGATATTTGGATATTTGGATATCTGAGACTTCAAGATATGGAGTATTTAATTATCATCTCCCCTTGATTCATTTTCTAGTTAGAAGGGAGATTATTTGATGGTCTGTTTTGGTATTCACTTTTGCTCCTTCAAATTTAACCGCTTTAAAAAATACAAGTATGAGAATTATTAGGAATTCAATTACATAAAACAAAAAGGCCATAGAGGGAATACGGAAAGAAACAAAGACACCCCAGCCGGAAAAAATAGAGCTTATGTATAACAAACAATATTTTAAGGAACATTGAATATAAAACGAGAATGATAAATTCACCTTAGATTAGTATTAGCTTAGCTTTGTGTTTTATTACGCAAAAATTATGATGTGATTAAGGTTACCTATTACATTGTGAATATGATTCTTAGGTTGAGTATTGTATTCTTATAAAACCACATTGGCTGTTCTTAGTAAATTCACCACATAAAATTTTGCAAGATCAATGCAGTCCCTCAATTACTGCAGTGGTGCATGTTAATCACATAACTAGGAAGAAATGGGAAGAGTACGAGCAGATTAGGATGTAGTCAAATGTCACTTTAGTGAGATCATCCTAATCCATGATTTTAGGGACTCAAAGTTTGACAGTTGAAAGATGTGCAGGAGGGTTTAAACTGAAATAGATGGGATGAAATATATGATATTACTGTTACTTGGTTTAGGATGATCTTCAAAAATTGGGTCTATGACATAAATTCTAGTTGAGCTTCAAAATTGGGTCTAAAGAGAAAGCCCGGATCGAAATAGCCCAGCCAAAATTACATTATCATGAATAGGGATGTGGGCCCCGATTACATCGCCACCGAAAGATCCAACCCTCTTTTTTGACCCAATTGATAATCAGGTCTGTTTTTGGATCCAACTGGGTCAATACTCAAATATCTGATTACCAAAGTGATACCAATAAAGTTCTATGCAATTATGTAAAATAATTGAGGCTTTAATCTTATAGAATAATTGAGGCTTGACCTTACAGACGACCACACAGTTGCAAGGTTTTAATATATATATATATATATATATATTTATATATAGGTTTTGAGTTGGATCAAACTATATATTTTTTATTCGGTCCGGCTGCACCATGGACTCATACCAAACCGGACCTGTTTAATCCATATGTGAGTGGGCTTAGACATGTGGGCTCCAGCCGGCCCATGTTGCATGCCCAATAAACTGTGAAGACCATTATAAAAGCTTAGGGCATTCTTTATTAATGACATTTACAAGAAAGTATAGAATGTTTTGTTTCCTCCCTCTATTTCTATTTCTTCTTTGCAACTTTGCAGGTATGCAATCACTCTCTCCTCTCTCTCTCTCTCTCTCATATCACCCATGACCCAGACCTTGCACCTCCTCCCTTCTGAACAAGTTGAAAGCCTCTTTTCTTCATCTGTCACTCCACCGGAGCCAGCTTTACCATAAAGTCAACAAAGCCATTGCTTTTAGGATCCAAAAAAATAAGGCCCCCCCCCCCCAAAAAAAAAGACACCATAATAGCAATTTACATTTTTTGTAATTCCAAAAAATCAAAATTGTCAATTGTCATTCCTTTTTCTTCTCCCCAAAATATAAGCCCCATGATAATTCTCTCTTGAAAAGATACTGTAAGTGTCTAAAATAATACGGACTTGTTTAGAAAGGGAAGATACACTCTGAACTGTCGTTGCGTTCTTCTTTGGGAACAATCGGATGCCTGAAAGCTAGAAAAGAAGGAAGAGACAAAGGTGAGAGGCCCCTGGCTACCGTCAGCCGAAGGCACTCCGACGCTTAAGTTAGTACAGTTACTGAACAAAGGGTGAGTGAATGGGAAAGAATATAGGACTTAGGAGTTTCTTACCCCCTGCTTGCTCTTCCTTGTGCAAATTTATAGGTGTTGGCCTTCTCAGGCCCTTCCTGAGTGAAGGTTGGTGGATGCATAGTCCTATCGGACCATACTTTTTCCCGTTCGTGGAGGTAGGTAGAGGCTCTGTCTCGTCAGACCATACCCTGATCTTCTATATGATTGCTGACGTGATGGCTGAGTGAGATCCACGTCTTTTCTATATCCAGCGCCCATCTTGTCTGTCAGAGCGTAGTCATGTCCTCATTAATTATTGATTGACATGATGCCCATCTCGGCTGGCCGAGCTGCTGATGGCCACTTCACCTTGGCGCCACTGCCGAACTGTGCGTTTTATTGCATTTACCGAGCTGCACAAAAAGGGGGACAGACGGACAGTGTTTTCTCCGAGGTGGACCCATCTCTAGGAGCTGAAATCGGGACAGGCCTAGTCGGGTCATTTGCTGGATTCTGTGCTCGTGAAATGTCCCCACACAGATACTATCAAAATTTTCATGGGGGCTTAAAGTGTCATTTATGGCTAATTATATTTTCAAATTTGCCCCATATATTTCCTATTACCAGGAGTCCAATTGATTTTATTAGCACACCATTATATTTCTAGCAGTACATGTGTATCAAATCTCAACAATACATTCAGTCATAAACTTGTTTCATAAGCCTTTCTCATTATTTTTTGTGTATCCTATTTCAATAGGAGCCCATTCAGATTGGATCCATGATGTGGTTGTAATAGATCCATAGCTTGTGATTTCAACTCTAATAATAGATCTTAAAATTTAAGATAAACAATAAGCCCCTATTGGAATTTATTTACTTACCCACAGTGTATATAAGCACCATGTATTTTGACCATCCAATACGTAGGGCACACCTTTGAAGTCCATCTTAGATGGTCTTGACTCATTGTGCATATACGCACCGTGCACCGGTGAAAATGCTCCAAGCCCCACCGGTGGCAGACTCAAGATTTTTTATTGTGGGGGGTGGAGCTAAATAAGTTGTTGGATTTTGTGACCAAAGATTTTCATGTGAGTTTTGGAGATAGCCAAGAATTTTCATGCGGGTTTTGGAGGTGGACTTAAGATAGGTTAGCAAAACCTGAATATAAAAACTTAGTTAGTATCTTTGCATCCTAAAAAAGAAAGAAAAGCAAATTTTAAATAAAATATTTATAATTATATTAAAACATAAAAGAGCCTTATTAAGGATTGTGACTTTGGGCCTCAAATTGTCTCCATCCGGCCTGCACACCACTCAATAAATAGTATCATGTGAGCAGACCAGCTTGTCATCCGTCTAATACTATGGATCTTCTTCTTCTAAAGGAGTCATCTTGGTTTTGATATGTTCTTCATACTTCTTCCACCTCTCTCTTCATTGTCATGACAGCATCTCCAACTGTTAGAAAGATATTGTCGTGGCCTATCAGGTCTGGAAATTTTGATGCATCCAGCTTGTGGATCACCACTTGCCCGGGATTGGCTAGAAGGAGCTGTGGGAAGAAAAGTGAGGCTGAGTCAGGTACCCCCAGTCTAAAATACAATCATAAAAGCTAGTACATCTTGCTTTGAAAAGTCCAAAATCCATTGTTCAAGTCCCTATCAGAAGAGAGAGGCCTTACTTCTACGCACATTAGTTAGAAAGTTCGAACATAAGATAACATAGCTCCCTAATAATGTAGTAGAACTTACTAAACAGAACTCAGATTGATGGGATAAGGCCAAGTTGTTGATGATGATCAAGTTCGCTATCAAGTCATATAAACCCATTACTTGTAATCCTAAAAAGACTATTCAACCAACCAGTGTGCTTTTTTTTTTTCTCCTTTCAATAAACCATAAGAAAAAAAAGAGAGAAGAAGAAAAACCAATCAGTGTGATTTTGGGGTGCAATGGTCACCCCTGCAGCACATCTATGGTGAGGGGCACAAGATCAATGAGTCAAATCACTTCCACACATACAATGTGTATGGTATAGAGGGTTTGCAAACTTAGTTCAAAGGGTCTAACCATAGTTACCTAGTTTGCATCTCAAATTATTCGTTATTCGTATTTGAGTTCAAAATTCACAATTCAGTCCCTGTCATTGTTCATTAATTTGTTGGGGTGCGCTTATTCAGTTCAGCCAATTTGTAGTTTCAATTCACTATCACTCCAACAAATTTATATGGTTTTTCTAGTTCAAGGTAATTTGATGACTTGTCATGGTTAGTAGGTTTGGTCCAATTCAATTAATTCATACTTACACCATCAGTATGTTGGCTTCTAATACATGTTAAAACCTAAATGACCTTGCTGAAGCTTACGTAATGGCATATGAAAGAACTTGCAGGACTTCCTTAGCTTAAAAAAAATCTAAATGCACATTTAATAGATTTAAAATGAAGAATAAATAGAATTATGAGTTCCAAAATGAATTCATGCTAATTCATCCATTTCCTGAATAAGAATATCAATGTCAAACTGCTTTTTGCTTTTTGGCGAAAGCAATGCCAAACTGTTGAGCAAACTAAATTGCAGATTATCTAAAGAACCAGTTGGCATTTCGAAGTTAATTAATAAGAACTTCACAATTATATATGGGTCTCAAACCTTATCCATTCACCATGATAACAACTTTAGATTGTTATAATCCCTGGTAGCAGTTTTTCTGTAATTGGTAGAAATCAATGGAATTCCTAAATTATGGAATGATTGTATGGCTGCTCACCTGAACCCCTCTCTTCTGGAGGCTCCTGTACAACTCTTCCAAGGCATGGATACCACTGGTGTCAATGTTTGTAACAGCTGTAAAAAAACATAAAATAAAAAAAAATTTTCAAAAGATCAGCTGACACCCAAAAAAATTTTCGATGTGTTCACTTGCGCTGAAATGATCACTCACGTGACATTTCGACTATCAAGAACTTGATTTTTGGTTGGTCGTTTGCTTTAAGCTGTTCTTCTTCATCAGTTAAACATCTTAGAATTCTGCAAGAGTTTTATCATTCACTGTTAATGTGCAACATACATCAACTCATTTCCTGATCTTGATTGGTCAGCAGTCTATATCCATTGTCCAAAGCAGAGGATCATTGATTAATTGCATATTGAAAATCTTGAAACAGAGAAATGTATTGAAGCTTCCAAGAGTTTAAAAGAACGTAAGTACCTTTCCCGAACATAGTTGGAGTTGGAAAAGTAGATTGCAGAATCAACTCTCACAATCAGCATACCAGGAACTTTCCTCGCATCGGGATATTGCTCAATGTTGCGGTAGATAGTTGTTCTTGGGAGATTTCCAAGTATAGCTGTCCGTGGTCTTGTTACTTGCAAAAGTATTTTTGCAAATGATATAGCAACCTGTTACCATATATTGTGTTAACTGATGGGTGCATTGACAGTTTACATGAGTGAACAAATAAATGAATGTCCAGAAGTTGCACTCTCTTCTATACCGCAATCAAGAGTCCAATCTCAACGGATACAAAAACCACACCAAAGACAGCTCCCATGCAGGCAAGGAAGTCAAGCTTATCGATTTTCCATATGAGAATTGCTGCCTCATAGTCAATAAGGCCAATCACTGCGGAAATAATGATGGATGAAAGAATGGCATTTGGGGTGTATTTGAAAAGGGGTGTGATCAGTTCTAGAGTTAGTAGAACTACTCCTGACATCACAATATTGGAAGCAGCTGTATGGCATCCTGCCATGTAATTCACTGCAGAGCGCGAGAAAGAACCTGCAAGAAAGGAGCCCATCGATCACATGGTTTACACATTACACCAGTGAAATATTAGATGTGTGCAAATTTAAACGTATGGGATGAAAACGAGTGCTACGATAGTCGAGCCTTATGGTTAGTACATGTAGAGTCCCATGGTTTAGTTGTCCAGGCCATTGCGCTAGTAGGAGGTATGGCTATGAGTAATCTAATTTGTCTTAGGGATAACCAAGACTGGAAGAACATAATTATCCAGTCTAGGCTTTTTCTGCTGAATATGAAAGTGTTGCGGAATTCATTTTCTCAGCATCCATCCAGGAGATTTCAAACCACTGGGACCTTTATTTGGCACCCAAGGGAACCTTGCATATCCTAGGATTGAGGATTGACAAAATTCCTCTGGAATGAATTGGTTCTTTTACCTGTTGCCACATAACAAGAAGTCATTGAGCCAGCAACATTCATCACCCCAAGTGCTACCATTTCTTTGTTCCCGTCCAGTTGGTAGTCCTTCATAGATGCAAATGTCCGTCCAATCGCCGTAGCTTCCTGATAATCCACAGAATTTTGTTTCAGCATATCCATCCTTCTGGAAAATTAGGTATTGAGAGTTTGGAATTGTGATACCGTTAAGGCTATCATTCCAGCCACAGCACCGATTCTGAAACCTTTAGCAGCAAGCTCCCCCGTGAAATGGATGTGGTGAAAGGAAGATGGATTGATACCCTTTTTGATGTCTTTCACCTTTAAACCAAGGACACTATTTTTAGTTCAATTGTTGAAAGCGTCAGATGTCCTATTATTAGAACTGGTGGTAAAGATTGTTAGTTCTATAAAGTTTGACTTACAATTTGTACACCATGTTTATCAGCATGCGTGATGTAAACCAAGAAGGTGGAAAGAATCACGGATGTCAGAGGAGCGATCGCAAACACCCAGAAAAGGTTCTTCCTTTTCTTACTCTGTTACATTGATCATGTAAGAAGAGGGGGAAAATTCCAAATGCATAAAGCCTTAGCAATATATTGAGTAAAGGATAGCTCTTACAATGTACTTAGCAGAGAGAAGGAAAACTAAGAACGCTGACCCGATGAGAATTGTCTGCCAATTCCACTGCAAATGTGACAACAGAAACAGTCAATGATGACAAGTGATTGTAGAAACTGTTTCAAACTTGTCAGCTCTGTCTTGACTGAAACACTAAAGCCCAACCAGTTCAATAGAAACTCCTTTCGACTCAATGAAGTCAATGCATTTTATTTCACTTAGTTCCATCGCTGAGTTAGTCTGGAAACACTTGCCACAATGCACGTATTAAAAATGACATTATTTCCTTACCCCATGATGTACGGAGCCCCAAACCGAATGCATGACTGAAACAATATCTGTCTTCTTGGTAAAGTTCTTTATGCCAAGGAAACCTTTGAGCTGTTGCAAGGCAATTGTAATTGCTGTCCCACTCATAAACCCAACAATAGCAGCATGGGATAGGAAGTCTATCAAGAAGCCTAACCTGGAAGGTTAACCCAAATGTTTGGTTTGAAAACATATTAGATATTGATTGTGGTAAGGATCAATTAAAGGTGACAGAGAAGGTAAAAACAAGTGATTTCCAAAGGATACAAGTTTCAGCTAGTCTCAGGAAAATAAATGAGTTTTTATTCTTCAACAAGAAGAGATGAGTCTTGTATACCTCAGAAACCCAAGTACAGCTTGAGTGATTCCTGCAAAGAAAGTTGCTGTGAATACAAGACTCCTATATTCCTCCTTATTCTTAGTAGGATCCACCTGTCCCTGGGCCAGAGTTCCGATTAGTAGAGAGACAACTGCTACTGGTCCTATGGCAATATCTCTAGAACTTCCCATTAAGGCGTAAATCAGTGGTGGAACAAAGCTAGAATCTGCAATGTTTAATAGAAGGAAATGTCATGAAAAGCAGTATAATCTACCCTGTGTTTCGAGTTGTGCTGAAGAGTTACATTAGTTGGATACTGCTTTTCCGAGTTTTAAACACTTTCAAATACTAATGAAGTAATGATCTATTCTAATAATGATTTGAGGTGGACGATTCAAATGAAAAAGCATCCGACCTAACATGACTTAGGTCGCTTCCACCTCATTTCAGATGCATAGGTGAAAGGATAACCACTCTCTATGCCAGAAAAACCAAACCATTTCAAATTCAAAAGACATTCTACAAACTCTTAAGTAGGAACATGGAACTTACATAATCCATATTGGGGGTCCAAATACGCAAGCTTCGCATACGCAATGTCCTATTTCACAATCCAAAATCCATGTTAATAGTTATGATAGTTTAATGTTTGAATTTGGGGATTACATTTGGTTCCATATAGATTGAAGTATCTACCTGAGGAATACATAGACTTGCAATAGTCAGTCCAGCAAGAAGGTCTCCTTTAAATTTTTTTAGATTATAGTGTCTACCCCATTCAAGAATAGGAAACAAGGCTTGAAGGCTTAGGATCAACTTTGTCGATTTAGGTTGGTCCTTGAAAGAGCGCAATGGATCATCGGAGAAGAAGGTTTCCTTCAATGTTGATGTGAGTTCCTTGTATAGTTTCTGCCGAGGGGGCAACCTTACCTTGTGAAAAGACGGCAAACCATCATCAGAGACATGGTGTGAGAACTGATGACTGGAAATTTCCAATTCCCTTGCCTCAACCTCATCAGAAACAGAATGACCCATCCTTGAACAACGTATGATTTAGAGGTCAAAAAACCAAGGATTCACCTGCATAACAGCATAGAGTACATGATAAGAGAATTCCAATGCAACTAGTAAACATTTATGCAATGCTACGTTACAAAACCAGTCCAAACACATTCATATTTAACAAACCAAGTCTAACTGAACAGTAAAAGGAGCTAATTGTTTTGTATAATTGAATTCCTAGGAATTTTAGGACTTTGTATCTATAAATGGTTAAAAGTTAAGAATCAAAAGTGAAAATAAAAAAACAGCCATCAAATTCTCATGCATTCTATGCAAACAAAGAGGCCCTATTAAGTTTTATCCATTGCCAATTACTACTATAGTAAAAAATGCCCAAATTTGTTTTACTTCTCTTTCTTGACCACAAAACAAGACATCCAACCTGGTGATCTCAAATTACTTCATGGAATCAGAAATCAGTAAACCCGAAAAAGCATACTATTACGTGGAAGTTGGAAGAGACAAGTAGAATTTCAGACCTACTGCGTGCCCCCAGAATGAAGCTCATGCTCTTGTCAAGTAAATGGCTTTTATCGAAAGCTAGGCTGGAGGAACTCTTGTCAGAGCCATTACAAGGAAGGTGCAACACCAAGTTCAGAACCTTCTTCACTATTTTAGGACTGGAGGAACTCTCTCTTTATATATATAAGTTTGTGATGCATTCCCAGTCAAACTGTTCTAATAAAAAGAAATCATACAATTAGCTATGAATCTAGATGGATTACAAGTTATATACATTGTTTCCAGACAAGAAGCAACTGGTTAGAATTTGAAATTAAGAGGAAGTGACTTGTGGGGTTATTGAATAACCTCATTATTGGTATATAAATTTCATCAACTCCTTGAATGATTCGAGTTTATGAATTAAAAAATGTGCTAGGGGGAGGACTTTACTTGGGTGTTCTTATCTCACCACTATTAATACAATTTAGTATACTTTGATTCTCTTCAGTTTCAAATTTCCTAGAATGCACTAGAAAATGAATCATGTGAGTGAACTTCCCAATGTTGGTGGTTAAATACCTGACTTCCTAAGAAAAGGCCAAATGCAACTTCCATTCACCGTGTGATTCTATGGGAAGAATAATCACATGATCTTCTTTCCTTCTGCTTGAAATGACAAAAAGATTGTCATCAAAAATAAAAAAAGAAATGACAAAAAGATTAACTAGCTTCTTTTCAAGGACAAGAGCCTGAACCAAATTTACCTTTTCTGGGTAACTTTCTTCTGTGGATGGTTGTGATTCCTCAATGGTGAATTTTGAATTTATAAGGAGAAGAATGAAAATAAAAGGAGATCTATTGTAACATGTCTCACTTCACCAATTAACTTGCAATAGCT
Organism: Camphora micrantha; assembly: GCA_003546025.1. Classification (NCBI taxonomy): domain Eukaryota; kingdom Viridiplantae; phylum Streptophyta; class Magnoliopsida; order Laurales; family Lauraceae; genus Camphora; species Camphora micrantha. The sequence goes on along the minus strand of QPKB01000003.1, from coordinate 1,308,502 downwards.
ATTTTTATTCCAAGCAAACCACACAGTGCAATTAAATATATATAAGTAAACAATTTTTCTTTTCCTTGATTTGATCTGTTGTAACTTTCTTCATAGTTGTCTATTTATGGAAGAGGATGCCATTCCATTGTTTTATTATAAAAATGAGTAGTTAAAAGAGAGAGAGAGAGAAGTTTGTTGAGGTCAACATTCACCCTCACTCCTGAGCGGTTATAATTGTGATCGAGCCCGAGCTCTCACAATAAAATTATTGTTGTGCCGTTTACCATCACCAATTGATTTTGGGATAAGTGGTAGCTTAATGAGGTGTAAGATCCTACAAAGTTACTATACAACCATCTATGTTCAATCAACATCACTGCCTTATCTCACTTATCTTGGGTAGGCTTGAAGAATTATTCAATATTACTATAAAACTACTATGTTATCTTATATTCTGACCTTCTTACTCACAGCCCACAAAATCCATTAAAAATCTTGAAATCTAACACAGCCCACAATTCTCATTCTATCCAAGAAGACCAAAAGCAAATAAATAAACAAATTAGCGTCATCAACTATCCTTGCATTTTTTTCTATACGCAAGCAATTCTGCCCACATCCAAAACCCAATAGCCAAAGTTGACATATTCAATTATGCCCATATCCAAACCCCAATAGCCAAAGTTGACATATTCAATTAACAAACACTCTATAATCAGAACACATTGCTTAAATAAAATCTAACACGATTTTCAAGGAAATGTGGGTGTGGGAATATCTTCTCTTAAGTCAACAAGTTATGAAGAACGGATCCTTACCGAAGTGGTAAAGTTCTTACCTGGCTGCCCAGGGTTCGAACTTAGGGTACGTTACCTCTTCCTGCTTGTGCGAGCTCCTTTCCCTACTTGTATAGGCTTTCTTCCCGCTTGTACGGTCCTTCTTTCTACTTAAGTTAGCTATCTTCTCGTGGCTATCTCTTGGGTCCCATCCGCTTTGGCTGAGTACCTAAAAATAAAGTCAACAAGTTATGATAACTAATGAGCAAAGCAAAAGGGAATAACAAGTAAACATAGTCGAATAGGAAAGCTTCACAGAAAGGCAATGATCAAGAAATGAGAAAAAAAAAAAAAAAAAAAAAACCTTAGAAAATAAGAATAAAAAAGAAGAACTATTTTCTTTTTGAGGTCATACATACAAAGGGTGGTATGATTACAGATTCGGGTTATACTAATAGTATATGCAGCTTCTCTCTCTATCCAATAAGAGAATGGCACGTCAATAAGGAGGATGAACTCAAGAACGGCACTTCTAATGCTTCTCTTCAAAATATGGGTATTTAAATAAATCTAATTATTTTTTAAAATACCCTGGCTAATTCCTTAACAAAATGATTTCCAATACTACCCTTTATAAACTCTCAACTTATGAGATGAAATGGTGGGTCCTATTTATCATAATTCCAAAAATATGAAGCCAAATTATAATTTCTAAATGTGGATTCATATTATAATTCTTAATGGAGGGACCTATATCCACATTAAAAAATGTGGTATGCCTTTGAGTTTTTGTAAACGTAGGCCACATGTAGTTTTGAAATGTGGGTCTCCAAACTATAATTTCTAAAGATGTACTTCATACATAACATAATTCAAGGGAGTCTCATATTTTGTTTCTTAAGCTAGATCCCATGTAATTTGTAAATATCAATAATAGGCCACATCTTAACGTCTAAACCACTCAAAATCATCATTCTATCATACATAAAATAATTAAGTTGTTAAATAACAAAAGAAGTATGCTACACATTTTAAACAAATTAATAATGAAGCCATTAAATAAAAAAATATATCATATTCATTTGATAAGAATATTAAATGGTTAAATGATGAAAAAATTACACATTTTAAGAGAGATCAAGCAAACAAAAGAAATGTGCATGGTATGGGATCAAACTTTATTTGAGTTTATGTATACAATAGGTGCAGGCTTAGGGCTTCTATATTTTCGTCCAAATGGTTTAAATTTAGGATGTATAGCATATGTTGTATTCAAGCCTAGACTTGAATGAAACTAACTTATATGAATGAAAATGTTGGTTGGAATACCCCAACTATGAGATTAAGCATGTTTTTCTAACATAACAACAAAAAATAAAAATAGGAGTGAATTTTCATTTTTAATATGTGATTACGCTATACAACGATTTCTTGCATGATGTGTGAACTGAAAAAACTCCACTATATATGTGGCATAAGTCCTTCAACTATTGATTTAAAGGATTTTACTTGATGAGCAATCAAGAAAATGAGAAATTTAATGGAAAAGGATAATAGCAGTCATCCAATCAAAAGGCGTGATCGGCAAAAAAAATGACTTTTAGAAGGCGGGTTTTTTTCACCACTAAAGGTCACTTTTAGCAGCAGAATTTTCTTTCCACCGCTAAAAGTGTTGTTTCTGCCTCTTGATTTTCCTTTTTTTTTTTTATAGTTTATCAAACAAAATCTGCTAAATCAATAGTCAAATGACTATACCACACATGCAATGGAGGTGCTTTACTTCACACATCATAAGAAAATCATTGTGCATTGGAATCATGTGTTAAAATAAAAACTGACTCTTTTTTTTTTTTTTTTCATTTTAATGTTATGTTAAAAAAAAATACTCATGGCTGATATTTCATTCATATAAGTAAGTTTTCCTATTAAATACCTAAGCCCAAATAATGCTTGAACCCATGCCACATTTTTAATATTTAATTGCTTGGTTATTGTGCTCCAATGTGTATGTAAATCTTTTTATCATTTAATTGCTTAATATTTGTTTAAAATGGGTAACATTTTTTTCTATTTTATCTTTTCATTATTCATTTAAAATGTGTATCATAGTTTTTATTCAATAGGCTAATCATTTTCTTCTTATCATATATAATAGAATGATGATTTTGAGTAAATTAGATGTTACAATGTAGGCTCATTATTCATAAATTGGACCTACCTTTATGAAATAGAACATGGGTTCCTCATTTAAGAATTATTTCATATATTGCATTACAAGAAAACAGTCCATCTTCAGAAATAATAATATGAGATGCACCTTTAGAAGTTATAACATGAAACCATCTTCCGGAATTACATATGGCCCACATTTTACAGAAATTCAAAAGCAGGCCACTTTTTTTAATGTGGATATAGGTCCCACCATTGAGAATTATAACATGAATCCACCTTTAGAAATTATAATATTTGGCCTCATATTTTTGGAATTATAATAAATGGGACCCACCTTTTTATCTTATAAGCTGAGAGTTGGTAAAGGGTAGTATTGAAAACCAGTTTGTTAACGAATTAGCGACGGTATTTTTGGAAGTAATTAGATTTATTTTAAGTACCCATGTTTTGAGGAGAAACATTAAAAGTGTCGTTCTTGAACTCATCCTTCGTATTGACGCTGAATAAAATAGTGTTTTGTTTTGTGTACAAACAAACAGGATCGAATTCTGTTGAAAATACAAGTGCGGTTTTGTTGTTTCAGTTACGTACATTTGGTGGCCCACATAAAATATATTGCTGGGATTTTCTGTTGAACAAGTGATCAATCATTCTTGACGTCAGGATCATTGTGATCACCTGTTTGAAAGGTGTGGCCCAACTTCCATTGACCCAATCTATATTCTTCACATGATATATATGTCCCAACCACCTAATTTCACCTCTAACATAAGTGGTCTATATGCATGCATGCCTTTAATTGGATCAATCATCATGTTGTTGAAATGAAATTTGGGCCTGTTCCTTCAAAGGGTTGGAGACTTTTTCCTTCAAAGGGTTGGAGCCTTTGATGTGAATAGGTTTGATCTAGTAGGTGGTTAGAGTGATCTTTAGTAAGAGTGATCATTTGATTAAAAACACTACTAATTAACATAATTTTATCCATATTCATAAATCACCTTTTTCATCAAACACTGAATCTTTAGGTGGGATCAATTCTTATTAAAGTGAGATATGAGCGTACTGTATAAATTGGGATTGTTCTGAGCAACTGGATTTTCAATAGGTTGGTCCATTGTAGATTTCCACCCTGTAAAACTTAGAATTTCTAAAAGTCAAAACTTCAAATGATACAAACTCTTCTTAGAATTTCTAGAAGTCAAAGCTTTAAAATGATCCAACTCATAATCAAAAAAGTATGGTTTGTCTAAGGTTTTGACTTAAAGAAATCTTGGGTTAAAGGAAGGAAACTCTAAAAGACCATAAGCCCATGTTTGGCATCTCTATTTCATGCCTCTATTTCTCTATATGTCTAAATCGGACAGAGGTTTGAACAATTAGAGCGTTTGGCACAAGAGTTTAGACTCTTTCCGCTTTAGACATTTAGAGTCAAATCCTCTAAAATCCAAATGCTCCAAAAGTAGGCAGATGAAAAATAGAGCTTTTGGGTCTTAAAATATAGAGGCAATGTATTTAAAATAAATTCGTGCGTTACCGAACGCGTTTTTTTTTATTCTAGCCTCTTTTTTTTATGGCTCTTTTTTTAATGGATCTATTTTAGATGGATCTATTAAAAAAAGAGTAGAGATACCAAACAAGCCCTAAGTACCCTTTATTATTATGAAAATTTTTAATTTTTCTCACTGTGGCTCGAGACAAATTTTGCTAAGCAGGGTGTGCTGAAGTGGTACTTAGCACTCGCCAATGAGAACAGTCCACCTTCTTAAATTCAGATCGCTCAAAATCACTCACGCATACCTACAAGGTAGGTGGAGATGATTGGCCCAGATATCATCCTTTCAATAAGAAAAATCATTCGATCCGTACACATGATCAATATTTTCAGTGTTTTGAAACAACAAACAACATATGCATTGCTGTCTCTCCACGTCAATGCGACATGAAAAGAAAAAAAAAGATGAAAGGGACATCGATCTCACCTCCAACCAATACCCTACCATATTTCTCCCAGAAATGAGAAGTCAATCCAATATAAGAATTCAGAAGGGAAGATCAAGTGACACTGGATGATTTGCAGATTTGGCTTTAATATATATATATATATATATATATATATATATATATACACAAGTTATTGACATTTCATTTCAGCGGCAACACCGACACCACAGAAGTCTGCATATCAAAAAATGTGTGGTAATTAAGGAAGCAACCATTTCATTTCATTTCATTTGCTAAGCTTGTTGTTAACATAAGCTTGTATCACATACTTCATTTATATATCTGGTGTTGCCATTTGCCAATTCAAATATTTACGGACTTTCTTTCATTCATGAAGACAGACAGAAGCAACCAATAGTGGAAGTTCAAAATAAACAAAAAAAGAAGAGAAGTAGTGGAGAGGATAAACTGTAGACCTTCTAATCTGATTAGTCCTAGTGATTGTGCATGTTTATGTAGTGTGGATTATCTAATATTGTTACCAAAGCAGGACTTTCCCTCATGTTATTAATTAAATATATGGACCATGTGCCATGTTTGCAGGCACATTTGAAACCAGCTCATACCAGAGAACCGTTTTGATTACACGCATATATGCCGAAAGTCAAATTTCAAAGTATCAAATGTGTAAGATCACACAAAACACGAGGCAGTTTTCATGTTGACCATCCATTTCAATGATGTTGGGCGTATTATACAGATGTCTGTTGGGTCTAATGAGAGCTCTCCAGGAGTAAACATGCTCATGTACTTCCCATTCATAGTTACACTATGACAACTCTTTTCTTTTTTTTTTTTTTTTTTCTTTTTGGTCTGTGCATAGGGAATAGTAAAATGTTCTAATCCTAAACCAACCTAATATACAATTCTATGGCTCATTCTTGGGGAGCTCCAGTCTCCTCATTGTAGTGCTCGCTGCAGTGTTTTCCCGCATCCATGCTCTAACAGCGCATTTGGTGAGAATGAGATGCTCTTACCACTAGGCTATATATCTCATGAATCTCAATATTAGAGCCTGTTGGTTCGCATCAAATAGAAAATCTTAGTCAAACGAGCTCGCCCACGGATTGTTCAAGAGGTAAGAGGTGAAGGATAGAAAATGGGGTGATAGATATTTTTTTTTGTGGTGTGGAGAGACAAAATCGCTGTGCTAATAGAAGCTCTCGACCTTCAAATTGTTGGGGATGGTTATAATATATACTATTAATAATTAGAAAAGGGAGAAAGATGCCTTTTAGATTATGATCATGAGGGATGGACTTTAACTCAAGGAATTCACTTTCATTCAAGTATAAACTTTTACTCTAATTAGAGTGTAACTCATTGTTGAGTTGACCACATATAAAACATATAATATAGCTTAATCAAGGACGTAATGTGAATCAATATATAATAGGTAGTGCCATCTGGATTGGGGCCAAACCTGTATTGACAAGGCCCGACTCAACCAAAAGTGAAATTTGGGGTGGGGCAGACCAAATTAGGCTTTAGTCTTGATTTTGAAACCCACAATATCATACTTCGTCGTGGGCTTTGGGTACCCAAATTCAACACTGAATACCCTTCTTCATGATTAACATGTAAATAAATATATACAGAGTACATAAGTACTCAAAATAGAAAAGTCCAATGATTCTTATGTGCTGTCCACCGCATTTTCTAGCTCACCTGGCCCAATTATGATCATGTTATCCCCTTCACTAACAGTTTACTGCCACCAGCCTAAATTTGAAACTCATATAACGAACATGCACCAGTATTAAAATCTTAAAATTTGGTGCCCCTTAAAACCATCAAACTTGAGGGGCCGGGCCACAGTTCAAGGGATTAGAATATGAGGTCGATATTTTGCACAACTCTAGGTCTCATTGACATTTTTCAACAAATGATGGTCCCAAGCTGCTCATAATAAAATTGTAATTGTGTGAGATTATACTTCTATGTGAAGAGTTGATACAGGCCATAGTAAAGGTTTTGTAATATAAGCCTGGTCCTAAACCCGGCCGAGTGGAGTTGACTCATCCAAGTAGAGTCCGAGTTCCATCAAATTTTCCACCATGCTTCAAGTGCAAACTAACTCAGATAGCGAACAACAATAACCAAACTTAGGTATGAACTGAATGAATGGTTTGGATCAAACAAGTGGGCCCCACATGAGTCAACTCAAGATGATAGCATGAAAAGTCACCAACTGTCATGACTTGATAGGATCGACCATCCTCGTATGTCTTTTTAATTGAAGAAACAAAGTCTATAGACCCCGGGTTTTTGTGCCCGGGGTCTGGCACGACTCCCATGGGAGCCGTTGGATCCCATGGGAGCCTGGGATCCAACAACTCCCAGTAGGAGTCGTGCCAAACCCCAGGCACAAATACAGGGTCTGTAGCACGGCTGTTGTTGAAGAAATGGAGCCGGCCGGCTTCAACATTAATTAATTGGTGTCGTCATTCAAACCGAAGGCAGTCACTGTCAAAAGGTTTTCAAAAAGTCTACTTGGACAAACTTTTTGGACAGAATTTTGGACAAACCTTATGGTATGACTTGAATATCCCCTATGATATTTAAGCCATACCATAGGGTTTGTCCCAAATTCTGTCCAAAAAGTTTGTCCAAATAGCATTACTCAAAGGTTTTAGGCTATTTGTTTACCTCAGATGGGTATGTGCATGTCCGGACTTTACAGTTGTCTCATATGGTTTAGCTAAAAGGAATAAAAGAAATATAAACAAAATGATATGTCACTAATGCAAATTTAAATGAGAAGCAGAATTGTTAAATTCATTATTAAATCAGTGGCAAGACACCTATATTTTTAATGAACAAAACAGATATCGATCCTAACGATGAAAAGAAAATTCTTCCCAGCCTAAACCTAGTGGCACACTAAGAAAAAAAAAAGGCCACTATAATCATCTCATTCATTCATGGAATCTAACCTACTAGAAATCTTTGACACAAACTATAGATTCCATAGTTTTGGGCCAAGTTTTACTTCAAATATTAGAGTTGGACTTATTGTGAGATTGATCGCTACGTATGAAGTTCTATAGCAGCAGATGACTTCATTTGAAATGATAAAGAGGTAACTTGGTGAAGATGAATATTTGAATTATTAGAGTGATGCCATGAGAGTTCAAATCCCATCATCCTTTAATTCAATTTCAACTAAAGAGAGGTTATGTGATGGTTATTTTTCGATATTCATTCACCTGCGATTCTTTGTTTTTACCCACTTATTAAAACACGAGTCCTAGAATTCTCATAAATTCAATTTCCCAAAACAAACAGTATCATAGTGAATTTAGATGGATTAATTGTTCCCACTGCTTGGCCGGACGTAAGATAATCTGGATTCCATTCAAGAACTCCCCCAGTTCCCCCTCCCTTCCTCTCGATAATTACCACATACAAAGCGCTTTAAATTGCATGTATTTTAATGCAGCCTTTGTCTCTTCTCTCCCTCTATTTTGACATCTTCTCCCCCATAACAAAGATTCATTTTTATAAATCTGGATCCAGATCTAGCTAATATGGAACCTAGGTATGTGTTGTATCCGGACCTGGCATCAACTTTAGAAAAACGGATTTCCAAATATGGATCCCAAATAAGATATGGAGCACATAGTATACTTGGTTAAAGAGCTTCAAAATAAAAATCTTAAAGATATAAGTGGGATTATTAAATGGTATCTTATTAAAGCTTGTAAAATTCCAAATATGGATATAACTCAAGCTAAACAGGCCATGAAGATTTATATATATTATGAAAAAAGATTTACGGTCCGCGATTTCCAGATTGGTCTACTCAAATAATCAACCCAAAAGTGTGCAAAAATTAACAATATACAGCAGAAATAAAATCAACAAGCACACACCACAAGGATACCAAATTTAAGGTGGAAAACCCTAATCGGGTGAAAAATCACCGTTCCGAACTGGATCAAATCAAGAAACTCAAATCTCCTCCCCAGATATCCCCTACTCAAAGACTGAAGTTACATTGTGTCGCTTCACGCTTCAACGACTTCACACCGTTGATTGCAACAGATTCCAGTCAGTACTTGACTCTTCAAATCTTCTCGCAGGAAGATAATCTTCTATAAATGATGCAGAAGAATTAACTCTAAAGAACTTAGCAGCACAACTTCATAAAAATATCTAGAGAAGAATTCTCTCAATAATAATAATCTCTAATTCAGAACTTTGAGAGGTGAGGTGTGTCTTTGCAATAGCACATGAGTCCTTTAAATAGCCCTTCAGACGTGCTTAAGTTTGCCTAAGATGATTAAGATTGAGACCAGCAGTTTTAACACAATTAGAACAAGTTTCTCAAATTTCGTAGAGCTCTGCCGCCTTGTCCGCTCGAGCGGACCCACCATCCGCTCGAGCGGATGAGATTCTGTCTCAGTGCTGGGCCATTCTGACTATGTTCACTCGAGCAGATGAAGTGGTCGCTCGAGCGGACCGCTCTTTGGATTGATCCATAAATTCAGCATATTTTCTCCAGCTTCCTTCTTTCATACTTTCTTCTTTTTAGTCCTTCCAACCTTCTAACTTCAGAGTCCTATTCTATAAAAAAACTACAACTCAAAGACCCAAAGTTTTGTCCAACCCATAAATTTACCAACACTCAAAATACTAACATATTATTAATATGTGAATGCAATTGCCCTAGATTCAAATCTCCAGTTCAAAACATACATTGATCTGCATGATTTTGTATCCAAATACCCATTTGGATATTCAAATACCCATTTGGACCCTTGCTGCAAGTAGTTTCTTGGAATATCCGGATATTCGGTTATTCATATATATATGTGAGTTTTTAAGATATGAAGTACTCAATTATCATCTCTCATTGACTCATTTTCTAGTTAAAAGGGAGATTATTTGATGGACTATTTTGGTATTCACTTTTGCTCATTTTGACCACTTTAAGAAATACAAGTATAAGACATACTAGGAATTCAATAACATAAAACAGGAAGGCTCTATAACAAGTAGAGATTATGTATAACAAACAATATTTTATAGAATATTGAATATATAATGAGAATGATGAACTCACCTTAGGTTAGTATTAGGTTAGCTTTTTGTTTATTACGCTAAAGTTATGATGTGATTAAGGTTACCTATTATTATGTGATTATGATTCCTAGGTTGAGTAATGTATTCTTATAAACCACATTGGCTATTCTTAGTGAAATCAACATATACAATTTTGCAAGATCAATGCAGTCCCTAAATTATTGCAGTGGTGCATGTTAATCACATAAGTAGGAAGAAATAAGAAGAGCACGAGCAGATTAAAATGTAGTCAAATGTCACTTTAATTAGTAACATCATCCTAATCCATATTTATAGTGCCTCAAAGTTTGAGAGGTGAAAGATGTGTAGGAGGGCTTAAATTGAAATAAATGGGATGAACATATGATACTACTGTTACTTATTTTAAATTGATATGTTCTTTATACTCGTTCCATCTTTCTCTTCGTTGTCAGGACAGCATCTCCAACTGTTACAAAGATATTGTCGTGGCCTATAAGGTCTGGAAATTTTGATGCATGCAGCTTGTGGAACACCATTTGCCCGGGATTGGCTAGAAGGAGCTGTGGGAAGAAAAGTGAGGCTGAGTCAGGTACCTCCAGTCTAAAATACAATCATAAAACCTGGTAGTACATCATGCTTAGAAAAGTTGAGAGTTTGTACACGGTAGTATTGGAAATCATTTTGTTAAAGAATTAGCAATTAGGGTAAAAGAATTAGCAAGGGTATTTCTGAAAATAAACAGATTTATTTAAGTACCCATGTTTTTTTTGAGGAAAAGCATTAAAAGTGACGTTCTTGAATTCATACTCCATCGTGAATACATCAAGGTACTCTTATTCCCAAAGAATCCGGGAACTTCCAAGATCGTAGATCCGCAGTGAAGTTCAATTTAAAACTTTTTGACTGAAATATAATCAATGTTAAAAATTCGCGGAAGTGTAAAGAGTAAAGTGGAAGCATAAGGTATCATAGAGATATATCAAGTGTAGCAGATGAAGTCCAGCCTAAATCAAAGTATAATTAAGAGCATATAAAAACATATCAGACTAACTAACTTGCTCACCACAAAAGACACTCCTAACACTCAAATTATATTCAACCTCCTGGTCAGCTGGTCCCCATCCATAGCCTCCGTCATTCTCTTATTGGATGGAGAGAGACGCCGCATACTATTAGTATGCAGCGTTGGATAAGGCCAAGTTGTAGATGATGATCAAGTTCCTTTCATATAAACCATAACTTGTAATTATATTCAACCAACCTAATAAACCATAAAAAAAAAAAAAAAGAAAGAAAAGAAAGACCAACCAATGTGATTTTGGGGTGCAATGGCACCCCTGCATCACATCTATGGTGAGGGCCACAAGATCAATGGGTCAAATCACTTTCACACATACAATGTGTATGGTATTGAGGGTTTGCAAACTGAGGTCAAAGGGTCTAACCATAGTTACCTATTTTGCTTCTTAAAACTGACAATTCAGTCCCTGTCATTGTTAGTTAATTTGTTGGGGTGCGCTCATTCAGTTTGGCCAATTTGTAGTTTCAATTCACTATCACTCCAACAAATTTTTATGGTTTTTCTAGTTCAAGGTAATTTGATGACTTGTCATGGTTAGTAGGTTTGGTCCAATTCAATTATTTCATACTTACAGCATCAGTATGTTGGCTCTAATACATGTTAAAACCTATATGACCTTGCTGAATTCATACTTACACCATCAGTATGTTGGCTCTCTAATACATGTTAAAACCTAAATGACCCAAGGGAAGCTTACATAATGGTATATGAAAGAACTTGCAGGGCCTCATTAGCTTTAAAAAAAAAAAATTGTAAAAGGCATTTAAAAATAGCATATAAAATATATAAATACACATTTAATTGATTTAAAATGTAGAATAAATAGAATTATGAGCTTCAAAATGAGTTATGCTAATTAGATCCATTTCGTGAACAAGAATATTAATGTCAGACTGCTTTTTGTTGTTGTTGTTGTGAAAGCAAGGCCAAACTGTTGAGCAAACTAGACTGCAAATTATATGAGGAACCAGTTGGCATTTCGAAGTAAGTTAGTTAATAAGAACTTCACAATTATGGGTCTCAAAACCTTATCCATTCACCATGAAAATAACTTTAGATTGTTATAATCCCTGGTAGCAGTTTTTCTGTAATTGGTGGAAATCAAGGGGATTCGTAAATTATGGAATGGTTGTATGGCAGCTCACCTGAACCCCTCTCTGCTGGAGGCTCCTGTATAACTCTTCAAGGCATGGATACCACTGGTGTCAATGTTTGTAACAGCTGCAAAAAACATAAAATAAAAAATAAATAAAAAATGCGAAAGATCAGCTGACACCCAAACAAATTCGATGTGTCACTTGCGCTGAAAAGATCACTCACGCGACATTTCGACTATCAAGAACTCGATCTTTGGTTGGTCATTTGCTTTAAGCTGTTCATCTTCATCAGTTAACCATCTTAGGATTCTGCAAAAGAGTTTTTTCATTCACTGTTAATGCGCAACATACATCAACTCATTTCCTGATCTTGATTGGTCATTGTGTAGTCTATATCCATTGTCCTAATCATAGGATAATTGATCAATTGCATAATGAAAATCTTGAGATGGAGAAATGTATTGAAGCTTCCAACAAGTTAAAAGAACATAAGTACCTTTCCCGAACATAGTTGGAGTTGGAAAAGTATATTGCAGAATCAATTCTCACGATCAGCATACCGGGAACTTTCCTCGCATCGGGATATTGCTCAATGTTGCGGTAGATAGTTGTTCTTGGGAGATTTCCAAGTATAGCCGTCCGTGGTCTTGTTACTTGCAAAAGTATTTTTGCAAATGATATTGCAACCTGTTAGCAGATATTGTGTTAACTGATGGATGCATTGACAGTTCACCTGAGTGAACAAATAAATGAATGTCCAGAAGTTGCACTCTGTTCTATACCGCAATCAAGAGTCCAATCTCAACCGATACAAAAACCACACCAAAGAAAGCTCCCATGCAGGCAAGGAAGTCAAGCTTATCGATTTTCCATATGAGAATTGCTGCCTCATAGTCAATAAGGCCAATCACTGCGGAAATAATGATGGATGAAAGAATGGCATTTGGGGTGTATTTGAAAAGGGGTGTGATCAGTTCTAGAGTTAGTAGAACTACTCCTGACATCACAATATTGGAAGCAGCTGTATGGCATCCTGCCATGTAATTCACTGCAGAGCGCGAGAAAGAACCTGCAAGAAAGGAGCCCATCGATCACATGGTCTACACATTACACCAGTGAAATATTAGATGTGTGCAAATTTAAACATATGGGATGAAGACGAGTGCTATGATAGTCGAGCCTTATGGTTAGTACATGTAGAGTCCCATGGTTTAGTTGTCCAGACCATTGCGCTAGTAGGAGCTATGGCGATGAGTAATCTAATGTGTCATAGGAATAACCAAGACTGGAAGAATATAATTATCCAGTCTAGGCTTTTTCTGCTGAATATGAAAGTGTTTGCAGAATTCATTTTCTCAGCATCCATCCAGGAGATTTCAAACAACTGTGAACATTTTACTCAACACCCAAGGGAACCTTGCATATCCTAGGATTGAGGATTGACAAAATTCCTCTGGAATGAATTGGTTCTTTTACCTGTTGCCACATAACAAGAAGTCATTGAGCCAGCAACATTCATCACCCCAAGTGCTACCATTTCTTTGTTCCCGTCCAGTTGGTAGTCCTTCATAGATGCAAATGTCCGTCCAATCGCCGTAGCTTCCTGATAATCCACAGAATTTTGTTTCAGCATATCCATCCTTCTGGAAAATTAGGTATTGAGAGTTTGGAATTGTGATACCGTTAAGGCTATCATTCCAGCCACAGCACCGATTCTGAAACCTTTAGCAGCAAGCTCCCCCGTGAAATGGATGTGGTGAAAGGAAGATGGATTGATACCCTTTTTGATGTCTTTCACCTTTAAACCAAGGACACTATTTTTAGTTCAATTGTTGAGAGCGTCAGATGTCCTATTATTAGAACTGGTGGTAAAGATTGTTAGTTCTATAATGCTTGACTCACAATTTGTACACCATGTTTATCAGCATGTGTGATGTACACCAAGAAGGTGGAAAGAATCACGGATGTCAGAGGGGCGATCGCAGACACCCAGAAAAGGCTCGTCCTTTTCTTACTCTGTTACATTGATCATGTAAGAATAGGGAAAAAAATTCCAAATGCATCAAACCATATCATTATATACAGTGAAGGATAACTCTTACAATGTACTTAGCAGAGAGAAGGAAAACTAAGAACGCCGACCCTATGAGAATCGTCTGCCAATTCCACTGCAAATGTGACAACAAGAAACAGTCAATGAGGACAAGTGATTGTAGAAACTGTTTCAAACTTGTCAGCTGTGTCTTGGCTGAAACACTAAAAACCAACCGGTTCAATAGAAACTCCTTTTGACTCAATGGAGTCAATGCATTTTATTTCACCTAGTTCCATCGCCGAGTTAGTCTGGAAACACTTGCCACAATGCACGTATTAAAAATGACATTATTTCCTTACCCCATGATGTACGGAGCCCCAAACCGAATGCATGACTGAAACAATATCTGTCTTCTTGGTAAAGTTCTTTATGCCAAGGAAACCTTTGAGCTGTTGCAAGGCAATTGTAATCGCTGCCCCACTCATAAACCCAACAATAGCAGCATGGGATAGGAAGTCTATCAAGAAGCCTAACCTGGAAAGTTAACACAAATGGTTGGTTTGAAAACATATTAGATGTTGATTGTGGTAAGGATCAATTAAAGGTGACAGAGAAGGTAAAAACAAGTGATTTCCAAAGGATACAAGTTTCAGCTAGTCTCGGGAAAATAAATGAGTTTTTATTCTTCAACAAGAAGAGATGAGTCTTGTATACCTCAGAAACCCAAGTGCAGCTTGAGTGATTCCTGCAAAGAAAGTTGCTGTGAATACAAGACTCCTGTATTCCTCCATATTCTTAGTAGGATCCACCTGTCCCTGGACCAGAGTTCCGAGTAGTAGAGAGACGACTGCTACTGGTCCTATGGCAATATCTCTAGAACTTCCCATTAAGGCGTAAATCAGTGGTGGAACAAAGCTAGAATCTGCAATGTTTAATAGAAAGAAAATGTCATGAAAAGCAGTATAATCTGCTCTATGTTTGGAGTTGTGCTGAAGAGTCATTTAGTTGGACACTGCTTTTCTGAGTTTTACACACTTTCAATTATTAATGATCTAGATGAAACAGCATCTGACTTGACATGACCTAGGTTGCTTCCACCTCATTTCAGATGCATAGGTGAATGGATAACCACTCTCTATGCCAGAAAAACCAAACCATTTCAAATTCAAAAGACATTCTACAAACTCTTAAGTAGGAACATGGAACTTACATAATCCATATTGGGGGTCCAAATTCGCAAGCTTCGCATACCCAATGTCCTATTTCACAGTCCAAAATCCATGTTAATAGTTATGATAGTTTAATGTTTGAATTTGGGGATTACATTTGGTTCCATATAGATTGAAGTATCTACCTGAGGAATACATAGACTTGCAATAGTCAGTCCAGCAATAAGGTCTCCTTTAAATTTGTTTAGATTATAGTGTCTACCCCATTCAAGAATAGGAAACAAGGCTTGAAGGCTTAGGATCAACTTTGTTGCTTTAGGTTGTTCCTTGAAAGAGTGCAATGGATCATCGGCGAAGAAGGTTTCCTTCAATGTTGATGTGAGGTCCTTGTATAGTTTCTGCCGAGGGGGCAACCCCACCTTGTGAAATGACGGCAAACCATCATCAGAGACATGGTGTGAGAACTGATGACTGGAAATTTCCAATTCCGTTGCCTCAACCTCATCAGAAACAGAATGACTCATCCTTGAACAACAAATGATTTAGGAGGTCAAAAAACCAATGATTCACCTGCATAACAGCATAGAGTACATGATAAAGAGAATTCCAATGCAACTAGTAAACATTTATGCTATGTTACAAAACCATTCCAAACACATATATATTTAACAAACCAAGTCTAACTGAACAGTAAAAGGAGCTAATTGTTTTGTATAATTGGATTCCTAGGAATTTTAGAACTTCGTATCGATAAGTGGTTAAAAGTGAAGAATCAAAGGTGAAAATATAAAAACGGCCATCAAATTCCTATGCATTCTGTGCAAACAAAGAGGCCCTATTAAGTTTTCTCCATTGCCAATTACTACTGTAGTAAAAAACAAGACATCTAACCTAGTGATCTCAAATTATTTTATGGAATCAGATATCAGACTAAAACCGAAGAGGCAATACTAGTACATGGAAGTTGGAACTTACACTTCAGCTGACAGAGACAATTAGAATTTCTGACCACCTACTGTTTGCCCCAAGAATGAAGCTCCTGTGCTTGTCAAGTAAATGGGCTTTTATTGAAAGCTAAAGAAAATGGGCAATGTGTCGTATCAAATACTTTACTTTTTACATATAAAATCCGTGACCCTGTCATGTCTATGGTGTGTCCCTGCCATATCTACGGCGTGTTACAAGAAAGTTGCTGCACCAAGTTCAGAACAAGTTTAGGACTGGAGGAACTCTCTCTTTATAATATAAGTTTGTGATGCATTCAGAGTCAAACTGTTGTTATAAAAAGAAATCATACAATTAGCTATGAATCTAGATGGATTACAAGTTAAATACAATGTTTCCAGACAAGAAGTAACTGCTTAGAACTTATATATATATATATATATATATATATATTAATTTGAGGCGATTTGATTTGGAGGCGATTTTGATTGGACTCAATTACATTCCAACAATTGATTGAAATTTCAAATCACAACTCTCTCTATCTTTATCCCTAATTAACTCTACGAGACTTATCTTTATCTCTAACTCTCTCACATCTCTCTCTATCTTTATCTCTAATCAACAACTCTCTCACATCTCTCTCTATCTTAATCTCTAATTAACAACTCCCCAAGACTTAAAAGAGGATTTTCTTGGCAAGCCAATTATATATTATCTTTTTAATGATTCTGATCACTTTCTACGAAACAGAAACAAGGGAATGTTGTTTCACCCTATAACCACTCGCCACGTGGACTGCAACAATGAGGATATGGAATCGGGACCCCTGTTTGGATGAATGAGGGGGCGACACGGGGACATCCATCTTGAGGTGGAAATAAATAGAAGGAGAGAGAGAGGTTAGACTGTGGACATCCATGTTTTCGTGTCCACCCTTCACCCTGTTTGGACTAAACTGGGGATCCGGACTCACGAGACTAGGGAGTTGCTTTCTCAAAGTACAGCTCAGGCCTTTTCGGGTTTTTTTTTTTTTTTTTTTTTTTTTTTTTTTTTTTTTTTTTTTTTTTTTTTGGGGGGGGGGGGGGGGCCTTCACCCCAATTGAATATTATTATTTTTATGATAAGATGGGTCTTAAGAAATTTAATATAAAGAGAGGAGCTAATTGAAAACTCCAAATCCCATCACATGATTCCACCAGAAGAGAAGAAGGAACAGTGCCCTCATCATCATCTTACATGGGATGGGTTTCACGCCCAGAATTTTTAAACCAATTGGATAGTGTGCCAAACAAGGCCTGCTCCAAGTGGGTCCAGTACTACAGTAGTCCCCCAGGACCCCACTTTCAGATCGCTGGTCCAGATCCACCAACAGGTGGACCACGGGGTCCACAAATCCATTCCAACATGGAACATGCAACATGGATGGAAATTTGCAAAGGACCTACCAGTAGTGGTTTGGGTTCTTGCAAAAACCCAAATCCTAGAAGTGCACCTGGGTTGCACGGTTCAGATATCACCGTGATTCAATAATCACAACCATTCTTTATTTTAGGAGCCGAAGAAACCAGCAGCTAGAACAATTTTATCAATCTGTTTATTTTGCAAGGTCATGATTTTATGATCTTCGGGTCAGATTGATTTTTTTTTTTTTTTTTTTCAAAACAGTAACAAAGATTTCATTGAAAGAAGAAAGAAAAGAATGCATTAAAAAAAAAAAAAAATTAGAGTTGGAAGGTGCAAGAGAAAAGCACCAGCTACAATTCTAATTACGAGATGACACCCACCCAAAGAATTAACCTATTCACCCCTTGCTTTGCTAGCACATCCGCCGTTGAGTTGGCGGATGTAATCTCATGACGGAAGGAGACATTAATGCGATTGATATTTAGACCAGTGCAATTCAGTTAGATTGATCCTACCCTTTATTTCTTATTAATAAGGCTGTTCCTACTAATTCACTTAAATCCTACAGTCTTTGTCCTACTTGAGCAAATCCAAGCATTCACCTTGTGCACCCGTGTGGTGATGTAGACTGTTCAACCATTTGGTCCCATCACCATGAGCAATGTTACGGACAATGGTCCTCACTTCATCCGTTACACTTTGATGTTACGAAGCATGGAGAAGGCCTTGAATAAGTATTACAATTTACGTAGGGGGTCGGGTCAAATCCAAGCTCACATGTCTAATCCGAATGTAACTTCAAAGAGTAGCTCAGTTGGCATAGAACCACGGTTTGCACCCGAGGTTGTAGATTCGAAACTGCACCACCACACTGGGGCTACAGGGGATTTTACCCGACTTCCCTTTGGGCCTGGAGGGATTAGTCTAGCCCAAAGGGAAAAAAAAATTCAAAACCAAATGTGAAATTTGGATTGACCTTATAGGTAGAGGATTTAATTCTGAAATTGGAGTCTGATTTCGAAATTGGTTGAGAAATTGGCTTACAGTGTTGCAATTGATTTGATCAATTAGATTATTTTATCCAATTCAAAGAGTCTCATCTCAAGAGAAGTTTATTTTCAAAAGAGTCTCATCAAATAAGAAAGATTCTACCTTATCAAGTTAATCTAAAGAGAGTTTCGATTCAAATCTATTTATATCTCTCCCTAAAATCTCTCAATATTTTTTCGTCAAGTTTTTCATACAAGTGAGGTTCATCTTTCATTATCCAAAATGTTTAACTAGCTGTTTCAAATGCGAAGGCAGAGGATAAAAATATTTATTCTTGTAAAATCCAAATCGTCAAGTTGAAAATTGAATATGAACAGTTGGCAATCTCTTTAACCCTTAATTTCTATGACAAATATTAAATATCTGATAGTTAGAGACAAGCCGTCAAGAATCCATGGTTGTAAGACCCATCACAGTGGGCCCCATCAAATGTAAAAGGCTGTCACCTGATATTAAGTACATTTTTGTCATAGTGGATACCAATCAGACTATGGCAAGGGCCCATTTGAGAATTTTTGACCCGGATATTTTAGAAAAACCCACATATATTAGAGGAAATTTTAAAATACACCTATATATTAGAAGAGATTTTATGCTTTCCTTATAAATGGCCCCACCCAACAAACTCTTTCTATGTGATGGCCCTGCAAGGAAAATTTTCCTGTTCCTCACTCATCTGGGCCTTTTGTTTGAAACAGGATATGACCTAGCCCATTTGGCGTATGAATACAACAAAACAGTGGTGCTAGTCGTTGGGCCAATCCTTGTAACTTGCAAGACCTGTGGTGCAAGATTAGATGACTAAGACCTAACCATATATGCCTCCCTTATCTCGTGCAATCTCATCATGGTTATTGATTTTAGATGGGATTTAATTGGATTTAGACTTTTTAATCTCTCTTTAGTCACGTAATTTAAATTAACGAGAGTGAGTGAAATACGAGGATTCTCACAACTGCATTTTTAATTATTTCTACAATTAAATTGTGTCAAATTTCTTCCCTTTCTTAATTTTTTTTTTTCCTTTTTTATGTATTTTCTGGTGTCTTAATGGTTTTTTTTCTTTTTATCATAGTTCTTCTTTTTTTTCTCTCTTTTGGTGGTTCTTTTAGTTTCCATGGTGATAGATTTTCATATTGGTTTATGTTTTTTTTGTTTTTTTATTTCAATTTTTTTATTTTTAGGCATTAGGTTTCTATAGGTTTATTTGTTTCTTTTAAGTTGTTTTCATTATTGGATTGTCCTTGGACTTTTCTTTTCATGTTGTATTTTTTTGGTATTTTTATCAATTTTATTTTTTTATAACCCAGGGTATCTCTCTCCCAGCCCAGGAGCCTTTAGTCCCAAGCCCGAGGGACACTCGATTTTGGACAGTCGAGAAAATTCAAAATAAAAAAGTATAAAGCAAAATACTTAATTGATGTCAAACAAATTAAAGTGCTCTTATTTTGAAATCAGCTATCTATATTTCTTTGTTATTATTATAGGTTTAATTATACTTTTGTTTGCAATTTTTACCATCTCAATATAATTTAGACTAAATGTTATTTTAAAAAATATTATTTTTAATATTATAAATTATTTGCTATTGGTTTGAGCAATGGATTTTCAAAAGGCTGGCCCATTGTTTCCACCCTGTAACTTAGAATTCTTAAAAGTCAAAGCTTCAAATGATACAAATTACAAACTCTTCTTCGAATTTCTAAAAGTCAAAGCCTTAAAATGATCCTATCTCATAATCAAAAGAGTATGGTTCTTCTAAGGTTTTGACTCAAAGAAATCTTGGGTTAAAGGAGGGAAGCTCTATAATGAAGCTCACCTACTGAAAATCTTAGTCACTCAAAATAAAATCCCACGGTAAGAGCATAAGTTCCCCTTATTACTATGAAAATTTTTAATTTTTCTTACTGTGGCTAGAGACAAATTTTCTACTTCTGCCACTGGCCACTGAGCAGGGTGCTGGAGTAGTACTTAGCACCCGCCAATGAGAACAGTCCACTTTCTTACATTCAGATCACTCAAAATCACTCACACATACCTACAAGGTAGGTGGAGATGATTGGCAGATATCATCCTTTCAATGAGAAAAATCATTAGATCCGTACACATGATCAATATTTTCAGTGTTTTGAAACAACAAACAACATATGCATTGCTCTCTCTCTCTCTCTCTCAATGCGACATGAAAAGAAAAAAAAAAGATGAAAGGGACATCGATCTCACCTCCAACCAATACCCTACCATATTTCTCCCAGAAATGAGAAGCCAATCCAATATAATAATTCAGAAGGGAAGACCAAGTGACACAGGATGATTTGCAGATTTGGCTTTAATATATATATACAAGTTATTGACATTTCATTTCAGCAGCAACACCGCCACCACAGAAGTTTGCATATGAAAAATTGTGTGGTAATTAAGGAAGTAACCATTTCATTTCATTTCATTTGCTAAGTTTGTTGATAACATAAGCTTGTATCACATACTTCATTTATATATCTGGTGTTGCCATTTGCCAATTCAGTTATTAACAGACTTTCTTTCTATCATGAAGACAGACAGTTCAAAATAAACAGAAGCAACAATTATTGGAAGTTCAAAATAAACAAAATAAGAAGATAAGTAGTGGAGAGGATAAAGTGTAGACCTTCTAATCTGATTAGTCCTAGTGATTGTGCATGTTTATGTAGTACGTTTGGGTGTGATTATCTAATATTGTTACCAAAGCAGGACTTTTCCTCCCGTTATAAAATATATGGATCATGTGCCATGTTTGTAGGCACATTTGAAACTAGCCCATACCAGAGAACCGCTTTAATTACAAGCATATATGTCGAAAGTCAAATTTCAAAGTATCAAATGTAAGATCACGTACAAAATACAAGGCAGGTTTCATGTTGACCATCCATTTCGATGATGTTGGGCGTATTATACAGATGCCTGTTGGGTCTAGTGAGAGCTCTCCAGGAGTCAACATGCTCCTGTTTCCCATTCATAGTCACACTATGACAACTCTTTTTTTTTTTCTTTCTTTTTTTTTTCTTTTTGGTCTGTGCATAGGGAATGGTAAAATATCCTAATCCTAAACCAGCCTAATATACAATCCTAGGGCTCATTCTTGGGGAGCTCCGGTCTCGTCATTGTAGTGCTCGCTGCAGTGTTTTCCCCGCATCCATGCATGCTCTACCAGCACCTTTGGTGAGAATGAGATGCTCTTACCATTGGGTCTATCTCATGAATCTCAATATTAGAGCTTTGATTGTTTATGTCGAATAGAAATTCATGGTCAAATGAGCTCGCCCACGGATTGTTCAAAAGATAAGAGGTGAATGATAGAAAATGAAAGGTGAATTATAGAAGATAGCAATATAGATAGGACCTTGAATCTCATGGGATTTGAATTACTAAAACGATGGCTATGTATTTATTTTACTTGTTATAAAATTATCAAGTAGTTAGTTTACCGCACATTTAATTTCTATGCATTTTGAGTGTATTAGTTAGTAACTTGAAATGGTACGAGAGCAAATCTGCCCCGGATTCGAATTTTCACAGTATGGAGCGTCTGCACAGGTCTATAATGAACTGATCAACGGCAGTTACATGGACCACGATTCTGTGTCTTTTAACAACCACAGTCAAATCACCCGATGTTGATAAAGGCCTGTTATGTCACCCTTCAGGTCTTTATTATGACATCTGGATAATGCCTTTTGTTGTTTCCATTGAACCATTCACCATACAAACATGAGCCAGAATCGGGCCCCACCACAAGGGCTGTGCAGAAATCTTGCTGGATCTAATTCGAGTGGATCAACTTTCTTAGATGTTAAACCACTGTAGCTCTGAAATTTTCAAGAGCAAATGATTCAAATGAACTTTTTTTATACGGCCAATTTATGATGACTCCAACCCCCTCTGGACTACTTTAAGGAGTTGGCACTCATTCCAACTTTGACACTCATCAAACAAAATATGCACAAGTCTGAATGGATCTCAGAAAGCAACATACTTTATTTAATGGTAGAGCTTTGAAGCCCATAAATAAATGGTTAGAATGGCTTGAAACAATTCAGTGCCCATCACTAAACCACATATAGCACTACCCATGTCTCCCTATGCGTCCAACCGGCCTGGTTCAGTTTAGCAAGAAAGATATGTGAAGAGTTCGCATTTTAAAAAAGTTGCTAAAGAAAGAATGACCAAGTCGAAGTGAGGATTTCAAAATAAGGGATTTGTAAGGTCATATTTGGATTTTATTTTATTTTTTTAAAACAATCATTACCAGCAAAACACCACTAAGAAGCAAGGGCCCACAACACAAATATCTAGGAAATGAGCAAATATTCTCTCAAGCTCTTATCTAATGTATAAGAGTAAAAATAATAAGATACTAAATGTTTAGGGCCTGTTTGGATGCACAAGAAAACACAAGAAAACAATATTTTATAGAATATAATATTTCATTTTTTAAAGAGAAAAATCTTGTGCGTTTGGTAACTCAAGAAAAACTTGAAGAAAAGATTCTTTTCTTTCAAAAAGCTCAATATTCTTCCCTACAGCTCCCCCCTGTAGAAAACTTTCTATAAGATAAAAATATTTTAAAATGACTATTACAAAGTGATAGAGTAAAGTAAAAACTTTAGTTCACCAAATACATCATAATGTTTATATTTACACATATGGTAAAGTAAAGTAAAAGTAAATCTCACAGGACAGTAAAGGTCTGGTAAAGTAAAGGTTAGATAAAGTGCATGGTGAAGTAAAGTGGGAAGGACTGGTAAAGTAATTTCTTTTCTTTACTTTACTTTATCACATTTTATCTTAGTTTTATATGGTAAAGAAAAAATGACTTGTTTACGGGTGTGGTAAAGTAAAATAAAGATTAATTGATGTCATATCATGGTAAAAGGTGAGGTAAAGTAAGGTCAGATGAAGTATGTGGTAAAGCAAACTGAGAGAGAGAGAGAGTTATAAAGTAGTTTTTTTTTATTGACTTTACTTTACTATACTTTACCATGGTTTTCTGTGATAAAAGAAAGTAACTTATAGTAAAAATATGAAAGTTAAACTTTACTTTATTACATTACTTTTTTATCTAGACGTGGTAAATTACATATAAATGAAAATCTTTAATAAATTTTTTTTCTTATAATGTAATTTACTTTAATCATAACACCTTCCAAACTGCTATCTGTAATATTCTTAAAAAATTGCCAAACAGTAAAAATATTATACTATTATAATATTGCATTATTGTATTCTATACTATTTTATTCTTATAATATTTAAATCTGTAAATATTTTATTCTGTAGACATCCAAACGGGCCCTTAGTAAGATCGAAAACTGATAACTTTAGAGAAGATGAGTAGAAGATATCTTATCTCAATAAACTGCAATGTTTTACATTAGGAGAAGAAACTGGTAACTAAAGAAGCGTTTAACTTGATTCCATTGATTCCATCAATGCTTTTTCAGTTATTAATCATCGACAGCACCTCCGCATGCTATCAATCATCTTACAATTTTACTCCCTTAAATAGTACAAAATCATACATTGATCCACTGCAAAAATAGTACAAAATCATACATTGATCCACTGTAAGAATTAAAATTTTACTTATCAAACTGGGATGGCAGGCCTGAGAAGCAACATTGCTTCCTTGATTTTGTCAACGGCTGCTTGCAGTGTAGTAAGAGATGCTGCATAAGAGATCCTAATGCAATTGTCGTCTCCAAATGCATCTCCAGGGACAAGTGCAACCTGTGAACTCAACCCACAAAATTTTGTTTATGTTGACTGTTCAAGTTCATTGTTCATTCAGAAAGTAAAAGACCTGTAAATCAAGAGAATGTTGCATTTCTCACCTGTGCCTTATCCAGAAAAAACCGGCAAAGAGATTCAGAGTCTTTGATAGTGCCAAACCCATCAACCTCAGCTCCATAATAGGAGCTAAAATCAAGAAACAAGTAGAAGGCCCCCTGCATATACAACAGATTTAGGTTGAGTTTCAGCTTCCAAAGGAGAGATTATAAGGGGTTAAAATGGAGCCATTGGTACCTGAGGCACTGATATCTTGACACCCTCCAACTCTTTAAAGCTTTTAACTAAGAAGTCACGCCGTTCCTGGAATGCCTTTACCATGCTTGCGACCACTTCACCACCAGCATACCCCAAGCCTAAAGCTGCAAGTCCTGCTTTCTGGGAAATGCTGCTGGCACCCGACGTAGACTGAAATCACATCAGGTATGCAATTAGCTACAGCTATATTTTCTGAAACTAGGCTCACCAACGTAGATTTAACTCGACTACAATTCTCTAGTTTGACTATAATGTCAAAATTCAGCATGCAGAATCAACACAGAAAAAACAAGTGTGACACTGATGTTCCATATAATATAAAAGGTGTAACATATCACAGAAAAAATATGGCATATAATACAATGCACTAACAATGAATAAGCAAGATACTTGTTCTAGAAGGAAGAGGCAGTTACCATGCAGATTAAGGTGAAACATATCACAAAGTTGTTTCTACTTGTGTGAAAATAGTAGCAAGCACATGTAACAAGCACAAGAAGTTCAGGATAGGATGATGGGAAAAAGACCATTATCAAACAGCCCACAGAAATACGGCATATAACAATGACTTGGACCCCATATCAGTTATCCGCGGTGTACGATGAAGATAAGTTAGAATTCCTCTGCAAAAGAATTATGCTCGTGATATCTGGTACTTGTGTATTAGTAAAGTATTTCCCAAAAGGACAAGAAATAATTTGATAAAGTACATTTTTATCAGTATAGTATCATATGGTCAAATAACGAACAACTGACTAACGACATTAAACTAGTATTAAGTTGCATAATACAATAATATAATGGAATACTGGTAAAAATAGTGAACAAAGCATATTGATTGTAAGCCAGCTGACTACAGAAAGGAAAAATGATAGGAGGAGACTAAAGATTAGGTACCTGGCTCTGTATCTTTCCACATGCTGCAACAAAGTGTTTAGGACCAGCAAGATACCCAAGTCGCCAACCAGTCATTGCAAAGGCCTAAAAAGATGCCACCAAAATGTCACTCTGTTGAGACTTGAGACCCCGTATCGAATTATCAATGCATTCAAGAAGACATTCCACATGGAATACAAAATGTGGCAATACATATCTCAAACACGTGAAGCATTTTCCGTTACGCATTATGAGGGTTATGGTTCGCAGTCCTGGTATATTATGTTTACTGCAACCATAAATCCCACAAAGCCCACCATTTTATGCAATGCATTTAAATTACCTTAGAAAACCCATTTACAGTAAATGTTCTCTCCCACATGCCGGGCAAAGAAGCAAAGCTTGTATGTGTTGCTGGTGAAAAAATGATGTGTTCATAATTCTCATCGGACAAAACCTGAAGGCAAAGCAAAACAAAAGGAAAAAAAATTTCATTTCAGACACTGACTTAATTGAGATACAGAAGTCTTATTTTCGTAGATAAAAAGAGAAATGATCATAAATCCAGTTTAGAGCACCTACCAAAAGCCTTGGATGCTTTGCAACTATATCAGCGATCTCCTCAAAAAGCTTCTTGGGATATACCGATCCGGTGGGATTGGATGGGGAACAAAGAATTAGCAGCCTTGACCTCTCAGTGAGTTTGGAAGCAAGAACCTTTGGATTAAGAAGAAAATCGTTTGATACAAGTGTGGGAAGAATTACGGGTGTTGCATCTGCCATCCTTGCCATCTCTGGATAGCTAACATAAAATGGGGACAGAATTATGACCTGAATAAAGGAATAAAGATCGATATATGTTAGGCAAAATCAGTATTTGTATGTCCATAACAGAGAAAACACACACATAAAAGATCTTCAAATAGGAGTAACAAAAAAAATAATAATAATAATAATAACATACAAGGTTCAGACATAGAAATCCATGTATGGACCTGATTATCAATCAGGTCCGGGCTCATGCCTAAATATACAATTACCCAAGTTTTCATGAGTAAAATAATATATATCATATTAAGTATATTCAAATGCCGGCCCCAACAAAGCTGGTACAAGGCTTCGATGGAGATGATGATGATGATTAAGTATATTCAAATGTTATATTTAATATTATTTTATACATCAATAACATATTGACAAGTGTGGCACTGATGGTAAGGGCATGTGAAAACAAAATTGTGGTTAAAGGTTCGACTCTAGCCCCCTGTGTGGCTGCCTCAGTCCATGTCTATATATGTAATCAAAGTAGGCTTCAAGACTTCATGTCCACCATTGACCTGACCTAAACCTGACCGGTTTACATCCCTTGTCCCCGTAGATAGAATCAGAACCAATGTTACATTCTACCATACAAATCAAGTGCTAAATATGTGCCAGGTTCAAATTACATAGAAAAATAAAATGCTTCCCCCAATTCTTATTCATTTACTTGACTTTTTGAGAAGGAATGGCTGAAGAAAAGAAAAAATAATAGAGCTGGTTTGCTGGTTTACACTGGAAAGCACTAACTCCCATTGTTAATAGTTCTAAACAAGTGAATGTGCAGTAACTTATAGACCTGTCTATAACTACATACAGAACAAGTTCCATTCTATGATGCATGGATATGGCAGGGACACACCATGGATATTGAAGGGACAAAGATTTGACACTTTAATTGAACTATCAGATATGATACTATACGATACATTGCCATTTTGAAGTACCAGGGATCTTTTTTCTTTTTTTTTTTTGTAGAAAAATATATGAGAATTACTGCAAAGGAATAAGCCACTTCACCTCATCTCCCGGAGAACAAACCGCAAGCACAGCTTGCAGGTTACACTGCTTGGCTCCGTTACTAACTAAAATCTGGTCAGGTGCATACGTGAGCCCATTCTCCTCTGCCACAGGCCCAAAAGGAGTTTAGAAAATGGAAAAACCCAATGTGAGAGAAGCAATACAAAGTAAATAAACCTATGGCTTCATAGCAATTGCCTCACACAGGTGATGCAGCAACTAACCCTTGAGCTTATGGCAAATTGCTGTTCGGAGTTCCAAAGTGCCAGCATTGGGTGTGTACCTTGTGTAGCCCTGACGGATAGCGTTGATGCCCGCCTGTAGTCACAATACAATGATAACGTAAAACTAAACGACATGTATTCATTAAAATTAATTCCAGAATGTATACGATCTAATGCAGTCTACCTCCTGTAGACTTGGACTGCATAGAATCTCAATGTCGTGCTATGCAGTAAGTGAGTCCTATCTGATCCCACCACCGCCCAAAGATTCAAAGTGGAGTTTATTTCCCATTACAATACATGAAAGTGGTAAGATTTCATAGAATAATTTACCTCGGCAATTGCATTTGGGGTGTCAAAATCAGGTTCTCCAGCTGCTAACCTAATAACAGGAACACCAGCTTGCACCAGTGCAGTTGCATGATCAGCTATAGTCAACGTCTTCGAAGGCTTGAGGGAGTTGACTCTTGGACTCGTGGAGATATCAAGTTGCTTTGAATCAGAGCTCTGCTCTGCTCTTACCACAGCTCGCATCTTAAACGGTGTTATGTATTGATGTTTTTTCCCATGACCTATCACAACCTATGATGCACGGATACTTCGAAATGGGCAACGTATCGTATCCGATACTTCACCTTTTATGTGTAAAATCCGTGTCCTTGCCGTGTCTATAGCATATCATATCCATATCCATACCGTATCTGGGCATCATAGATCACAACTTCACAAGAGAAGAATATAAGTGGTAATAAATGCATTCAATGCAAGAAGAAATGCATACACGCTTTGGGCGCGTTATGGAATGTTACTCCAACATTAGTGGGAAGGAAAGCACTGCACTGAACCACCTCAATTGGTTGTTCATCTGGCCTAACTAACCACACAAACATGTCCTGGGGTAATGAAAACAATGGTTTTGGTGGGGCCTCAGTGGATGGGCTGAAGCCTAATAATCACACACATCAATGTTCAGCAACCAATAAACAAATAATATAGGCCCTATAACTAGAATAATCACCATTTTTTTTACTTCCCCATGAATGATAAAGAACACAGAATTGATCACTGATTCAGGCAGATAATAAGACCAGCCCCCATCCATGGATAAAGATTTCAAACTGCCAAAAGTGCTCAGCCATTCCCGTTTGGCCAATGTGGCATATTAGTAAGACAACACAGTTTTATAATGGCCATGCTCAAAAATTGGCTGCCCTTTGAGTGGTCCACAATCTTGTGTCAAAACTTAAGTGGGACTGTGGGAACAATTGATTGATCTAGTTTTCCTTTCCTTTCCTTTCTTTTGGGTTGATTGCATCACTATGTGGCAGGTTATCAGGGAAGCACAACAGAGTTCAAACCCACGCCTGATGAATGGCCTGGATGGTTGGATCTCGCCTGTGCACCCCCAACATTCATTATCCTTTTTGCAGGCTTATAAATAGTAGAACCAAGATTGGAAAACTCGGCCAGTTGACTCTTCACTCTACCGAATCATGTTGCTTTGATGGAAACCGAGTCAAATATAGGGGACACTCAGCCGAGTCACCTTATTTTGAAAATCATTTTCTAAGTATACTTGATCTATCTTTTAATATACTTTAAAAAAAAAAAAAAAAAAAATGACTCTCCCGAGCCACCATGTTGACTCTCTCCCGGTTGCTATTTCAGAGAGCTGGATTAATCGAGTCTGAGTCACGAGTTTTCCAACTTTGAGTAGAATACGGCATTTTTACCTGGATCACGACTTAATTTTAAAATAATTCCCTCATTTTTTATTTTTTATTTTTTTTTTTTTTTTTTTTTTTTTTTTTTTGGTAAAGTAATCCCCTCTTGATACACAAGTAGAAGTTTGATCTCCGGTCTCAAGACAACAACTTTAATGGGAAAAAAATCATCAAAATCATAACAATAACACTTCCTCTGACCTAAAACCTAACACCCCAATCCGATCATTAAACCTAATTCAAACCAGTTCATCAAATAAAGCATAGATATAAGCTATAGTCCCATGAACCATCACCAATCTAACAAAAAGAGAGTCTTTCAATAGTCTTATCTCAAAACCTGGCTTCTGATCCAAACCCCACACAGAAAAAAAAAAAAGCCTTTTTTTATTCAGGAAAGTCAAAACTGCATCCATCAACGGCATCAGGAGGGATAGGAGAAAGGAAATTAGAACTTACTTGAAGGAGATCTTCTGAAATCGACAGGAGAAAGAGATTGATTTGAGCGTTTAAGGATCTGAGACTCCGAGAGAAGGAGACTGCGTAGAAACTCCGTAGCAGGAACGAGAGAGAAGCGCTTCCATGTTACGAAACCGAAACCGAAACCGAAACGGGGAGAGAAACAGGTATCGGTTTCGGAAGGGTAGTGTAGCGAGGGAGATTTAAAAGGCTGCATTTCGCAGGGTGGTCGGTGGGAAAAAATAAAAAATGGGGTTGTTGACGGACCGGACCGGCCTGAGATTTTTATTTTCATGAAAGCCCTTATATCTTCGTAAAATTCAAGAGGAACCCCTGTATTTTGAATTGAATGAAGTTGGACTTTGTAACAATTTCTTACATCACTTCTGAAAAACAAGGATATTGATTGACCCTGCAACTTGCTCTTGGACCCGATATTTGCTTCTGCACTGCGCAGCTAAGTTTAAACATCTCTGCTTTATGCATTAATGATGCGAGATCGCATGGTAAATTTTTCATACAATGGAATGATCGAATCATTCAAAATGACTAAAAGGTTTTATATTATAATAACTTGCTTAGACGAAATTATCATTTGCACTTGCAATCTAAAGTTATAACTAATACCTCATGTTGTCATGATTAAGGACAAAATATTGCTTTATATGTTCAAATGTTTCATATATATTAGATAGGAAACTTTTTATGGGTCATTTGACCAAGAGTCAAGGGAGCTTTTAGTAAAAACGAGAACCAGTTGATTAATTCATGAAGAAACGTGAGAAGAGTTTGATCTTTTACACGGTTTGTGTGAGTGGGATGTTTAGAACTTCACAGGTAACACTCTGTGGGCCACAAAATGATAACTTAGGTTATTCAACATGAATGTCATCTTATACGACATAATTCAAATAAAGACCGTGGTTTCTCTCTCTTTCAGAGCTAGAGGTCATTGTATCGATTCTCGATTTTTTCCTCTACAGAGACAGAGGGTTGAATCCACTAGTACTACCACCTAAGGGTCAAAGTGATTTTACCCGGCTTCTCTCTGAGTTCGGATGGATTAGTCCAGCCCAGAGAATTGGAAACCCTCCATTTAAAAAAATAATAATAAATAAATAAATAAATAAAGGGAGAGTTGGTATTTAACTTAAATTTAAGGATATATCACATGAGGACATGGCATTCATTTGAAAGTTGTAGATTATCATTATGTGGGTTCCATAGTGGCAGGGATTAAGTTTTCGGACCCTTGGAGTTTGTACGATGGGCTACCTAATGGGGTTGACTCGGGTTGGGTCAGCTAACCAAATCTTTGGGTTTTGTTTTTCAGAAGATACAAGTAGTATATAGGGATTGACTCATACATTATACATACGTATATTTATAGATAAATCTTGTACTAGGCTCTAACTTGGGTGCCCAAAGTCCAGACCCAAACCCTTGAATTACATACAGCCTTCAAGATTCAGGCATGAGCCCGACCCAAACCTTGGAAAGTCAAACCTATTTTTTTTTTTTCTTTTGGTGGGTCCGGCACCCCTACTGATGCTTGTCCTAATTCAGCACATTTAGTTAAGGGCCACATATTATGGCCCAGATCAAGCACATGGGCCTGATTGTCAGAACTGGGCCCAGGCCATTGATAGAGATATATAGGCACAAAGTAATTGCAGTTAAATGTTGAGTTGGCCAGACCAACTAATTGGGCATTAGAGGAAATTGGCACACCAGCTTTCTTACTTTCAAAGGCAAGATTTTCTGTCTGGGTCCAGTCCAACCTTCAGACCTAAAATCTCATCCCTATTCTTACACAAAACAGGGTGCATGCACTGAGGTTGGCCCTAGAATTGCTTGATCAAGCTGCAACACCAATCACAATATTCACTTCAAATTAATTATCTAACCCGCATAAATTTCCGATAAACAGTCAGATTTCACATTAGAATTTAA
Organism: Camphora micrantha; assembly: GCA_003546025.1. Classification (NCBI taxonomy): domain Eukaryota; kingdom Viridiplantae; phylum Streptophyta; class Magnoliopsida; order Laurales; family Lauraceae; genus Camphora; species Camphora micrantha. The sequence continues at coordinate 1,276,579 of QPKB01000003.1, read as the reverse complement.
AAAATGCATTAGCAGCAAGATAAAGTGTTTAGCACAAGATGATTTGAGAGTTAAGAAATGAGAACTTATTATCACCTCAGTTTGGCAAAAGAAAAGTGATTGCTAGTGATTATTGCTTGCTCACTTTTGCAATGCCAATGAACTTAAATATTTTATAGAAAGAGAATCATGCTACAAGAATGAATAAAAGTTAGTTGTATATGCATTCCAAATGAATTCCGAAATGCAATTGGAAACTAAAGAAGCGTATAACTTGATTCCATTGATTCCATGGATGCTTTTTGAGTAATTAATCATCGACAGCACCTCCGCATGCTATCAATCATCTTACAATTTTATTCCCTTGAATAGTACAAAATCATACATTGATCCACTGTAAGGATTAAATATTTACTTATCAAACTGGGACGGCAGAACTGAGAAGCAACATTGCTTCCTTGATTTTGTCAACGGCTGCTTTCAGTGAAGTAAGAGATGCTGCATAAGAGATCCTAATGCAATTGTCGTCTCCAAATGCAACTCCAGGGACAACTGCAACCTGTGAACTCAACCCACAAAATTTTGTTTATGTTGACTGTTCAAGTTCATTGTTCATTCAGAAAGTAAAAGACCTGTAAATCTAGAGAATATTGCATTTCTCACCTGTGCCTTATCCAGAAAAAACCGGCAAAGAGATTCAGAGTCTTTGATAGTGCCAAACCCATCAACCTCAGCTCCATAATAGGAGCTAAAATCAAGAAACAAGTAGAAGGCCCCCTGCATATACAACAGATTTAGGTTGAGTTTCAGCTTCCAAAGGAGAGATTATAAGGGGTTAAAATGGAGCCATCGGTACCTGAGGCACTGACATCTTGACACCCTCCAACTCTTTAAAGCTTTTAACTAAGAAGTCACGCCGTTCCTGGAATGCCTTTACCATGCTTGCGACCACTTCACCTCCAGCATACCCCAAGCCTAAAGCTGCAAGTCCTGCTTTCTGGGAAATGCTGCTGGCACCAGATGTAGACTGAAATCACATCAGGGATGCAATTAGCTACAGCTATATTTTCTGAAACTAGGTTCACCAACGTAGATTTAACTCGACTACAATTCTCTAGTTTCACTATAATGTCAAAATTCAGCATGCAGAATCAACACAGAAAAAAAGAAGTGTGACACTGATGTTCCATATAATAAAAAAGGTGTAACATATCACAGAAAAAAATTTGGCAGATAATACAATGCACTAACAATGAATAAGCAAGATACTTGTTCTAGAAGGAAGAGGCAGTTCCCATGCAGATTAAGGTGAAACATATCACAAAGTTGTTTCCACTTGTGTGAAAATAGTAGCAAGCACATGTAACAAGCACAACAAGTTCAGGATTGGATGATTGGATGATGGAATAAAGACCATTATCAAACAGCCCACAGAAGTATGGCATATAACAATGACTTAGACCCCATATCAATTATCCGCGGTGTAAGATGAAGATAAGTTAAAATTCCTCTGCAAAAGAATTATGCTCCTGATATCTGGTACTTGTGTATTAGTAAAGTATTTCGCAAAAGGATAAGAAATAATTTGATAAAGTACATTTTTATCAGTATAGTATCATATGGTCAAATAACGAACAACTGACTAACGACATTAAACTAGTATTAAGTTGCATAATACAATAATATAATGGAATACTTGTAAAAATAGTGAACAAAGCATCTATCGATTGTAAGCCAGCTGACTACAGAAAGGAAAAATGATAGGAGGAGACTAAAGAATTGGTACCTGGCTCTGTATCTTTCCACATGCTGCAACAAAGTGTTTAGGACCAGCAAGATACCCAAGTCGCCAACCAGTCATTGCAAAGGTCTAAAAAGATGACACCAAAATGTCAATCCGTTGAGACTTGAGACCCCATATCAAATTATCAATGCATTCAAGAAGACATTCCACATGGAATACAAAATGTGGCAATACATATCTTAAACACGTGAAGCATTTTCCGTTACGCATTATGAGGGTTAGTGGTTCGCAGTCCTGGTATATTATGTTTACTGCAACCATAAATCCCACAAAGCCCACCATTTTATGCAATGCATTTAAATTACCTTAGAAAACCCATTTACAGTAAATGTTCTCTCCCACATGCCAGGCAAAGAAGCAAAGCTTGTATGTGTTGCTGGTGAATAAATGATGCGTTCATAAATCTCATCGGACAAAACCTGAAGGCAAAGCAAAACAAAAGGAAAAAAAAAAAATCCATTTCAGACACTGATTTAATTGAGAGACAGACGTCTTATTTTCCTAGATAAAAAGAGAAATTATCATAAATCCAGTTTAGAGAACCTACCAAAAGCCTTGGATGCTTTGCAACTATATCAGCGATCTCCTCAAGAAGCTTCTTGGGATATACTGATCCGGTGGGATTGGATGGGGAACAAAGAATTAGCAGCCTTGACCTCTCAGTGAGTTTGGAAGCAAGAACCTTCGGATTAAGAAGAAAATCGTCTGATACGAGTGTGGGAAGAATTATGGGTGTTGCATCTGCCAGCCTTGCCATCTCTGGATAACTAACATAAAATGGGGACGGAATTATGACCTGAATAAATGAATAAAGATCGATATATGTTAGGCAAAATCAGTATTTGTATGTCCATAACAGAGAAAACACACACATAAAAGATCTTCAAATAGGAGTAACAAAAAATATTGAACATACAGGGTTCAGACTTAGAAATCCATGTATGGACCTGATTATCAATCAGGTCCGGGCTCATGCCTAAATATACAATTACCCAAGTTTTTATGTGTAAAATAATATATATCATATTAAGTATATTCAAATGCCGGCCCCAACATAGCTGGGATAAGGCTTCGATGGAGATGATGATGACCATGATTGAGTATATTTAAATGTTATATTTAATATTATTTTACACATCAATAACATATTGACAAGTGTGGCACTGATGGTAAGGGCATGTGAAAACAAAATTGTGGTTAAAGGTTCGACTCTAGCCCCCTGTGTGGCTGCCTCAGTCCATGTCTATATATGTAATCAAAGTAGGATTCGAGACTTCATGTTCACCATTGACCTGACCTAAACCTGACCGGTTTACATCCCTTGTCCCCGTAGATAGAATCAGAACCAATGTTACATTCTACCATACAAATCAAGTGCTAAATATGTGCCAGGTTCAAATTACATAGAAAAATAAAATGCTTCCCCCCAATTCTTATTCATTTACTTGACTTTTTGAGAAGGATTGGCTGAAGAAAAGAAAAAATAATAGAGCCGGTTTGCTGGTTTACACTGGAAAGCACTAACTCCCATTGTTAATAGTTCTAAACAAGTGAATGTGCAGTAACTTATAGAGCTGTCTATAACTACATACAGAACAAGTTCCATTCTACGATGCCTGGATATGGCAGGGACACACCATGGATATTGAAGAGACAAAGATTTGACACTTTAATTGAACTATCAGATATGATACTATATGATACATTGCCATTTTGAAGTACCAGGCATCATATATTTTATTTTATTTTTTTTGTAGAAAAATATATGAGAATTACTGCAAAGGAATAAGCCACTTCACCTCATCTCCCGGAGAACAAACCGCAAGCACAGCTTGCAGGGTACACTGCTTGGCTCCGTTACTAACTAAAATCTGGTCAGGTGCATATGTGAGCCCATTCTCCTCTGCCACAGGCCCAAAAGGAGTTTAGAAAATGGAAAGACCCAATGTGAGAGAAGCAATACAAAGTAAATAAACCTATGGCTTCATAACAATTGCCTCACACAGGTGATGCAGCAACTAACCCTTGAGCTTATGGCAAATTGCTGTTCGGAGTTCCAAAGTGCCAGCGTTGGGTGTGTACCTTGTGTAGCCCTGACGGATGGCGTTGATGCCCGCCTGTAGTCACAAATCACAATACAATGATAACGTAAAACTAAACGACATGTATTCATTAAAATTAATTCCAGAATGTATAAGATCTAATGCAGTCTACCTCCTGTAGACTTGGACTGCATAGAATCTCAATGTCGTGCTATGCAGTAAGTGAGTCCTATCTGATCCCACCACTGCCCAAAGATTCAGAGTGGAGTTTATTTCCCATTACAATACATGAAAATGATAAGATTTCATAGAATAATTTACCTCGGCAATTGCATTTGGGGTGTCAAAATCAGGTACTCCAGCTGCTAACCTAATAACAGGAACACCAGCTTGCACCAGTGCAGTTGCATGATCACTTATAGCCATCGTCTTCGAAGGCTTGAGGGAGTTGACTCTTGGACTAGTGGAGACATCAAGTTGCTTTGAATCAGAGCTCTGCTCTGCTCTTACCACAGCTCGCATCTTAAACGGTGTTATGTATTGCTGTTTCTCCCATGACCTATCACAAGAGAAGAATATAAGTGGTAATAAATGCATTCAATGCAAGAAGAAATGCATACACGCTTTGGGCATGTTATGGAATGTTACTCCCAACATTAGTGGGAAGGAAAGCACTGCACTGAACCACCTCAATTGGTTGTTCATCTGGCCTAACTAACCACACAAACATGTGCTGGGATAATGAAAACAATGGTTTTGGTGGGCCTCAGTGGATGGGCTAAAGCCTAAAAATCACACACATCAATGTTGAGCAACCAATAAACAAATAATATATGCCCTATAACGAGAATAATCACCATTTTTTTTTTTTAACTTCCCCATGCATGATAAAGAACACAGAATTGATCACTGATTCAGGCAAATAATGAGGCCAGCCCCAATCCATGGATAAAGATTTCAAACTGCCAAAAGTGCTCAACCATTCCCGTTTGGCCAATGTGGCCTATTAGTAAGACAACACAGTTTTATAATGGCCATGCTCAAAAATTGGCTGCCCTTTGAGTGGTCCACAATCTTGTGTCAAAACTTAAGTGGGACTGTGGGAACAATTGATTGATCTCCTTGTTCCTTTCCTTTCCTTTCTTTTGGATTGATTGCACCACTATGTGGCAGGTTATCAGGGAAGCACAACAGAGCTCAAACCCACGCCTGATGAATGGCCTGGATGGTTGGATCTCACCTATGCACCCCCAACATTCATTATCCTTTTTGCAAGCTTATAAATAGTAGAACCAAGATTGGAAAATTCGGCTAGTTGACTCTTCACTCTATCGAGTCATGTTGCTTTGATGGAAACCGAGTCAAATATAGGGGAGACTTGGCCGAGTCACCTTATTTTGAAAATCATTTTCTATGTATACTTTATCTATTTTTTAATATACTTATTAAAAAAAAAATTGACTCTCCCAAGCCATCATGTTGACTCTCTCCGAGTCACTATTTCATAGAGCTGGATGAATCGAGTATGAGTCACGAGTTTTCCAACTTTGAGTATAACACTGCATTTTTAGCTGGATCACGACTTAATTTTAAAATAATTTCTTCTTCTTTTTTTTCTTTTTTTTTTTTCGTTTTTGGTAAAATAATCCCCTCTTGATACACAAGTAGAAGTTCGATCTCCGGTCTAAAGACAACAACTTTAATGGGAAAAAAATCATCAAAATCATAACAACAACACTTCCTCTGACCTAAAACCTAACACCCCAATCCGATCATTAAACCTAGTTCAAACCAGTTCATCACATCAAGCATAGATATAAGCTATAGTCCCATGAACCATCACCAATCTAACAAAAAGAGAGTCTTTCAATAGTCTTATCTCAAAACCTGGCTTCTGATCTAAACCCCACAAATAAAGAGGCTTTTTTTTATTCAGGAAAGCCAAAACTACATCCATCAACAGCATCAGGAGGGATAGGAGAAAGGATATAAGAACTTACTTGAACGAGGTCTTCTGAAATCGAGAGGAGAAAGAGATTGATTTGAGCGTTTGGGGATCTGAGACTCCGAGAGAAGGAGACTGTGGAGAAACTCCGTAGCAGGAACGAGAGAGAAGCGCTTCCATGTTACGAAACCGAAACCGAAACGTGGAATGAGGGTAGGGTACTAGGGAGGGAGATTTAAAAGGCTGCATTTCGCAGCGGGGTTGGTGGGAAAAACTTAAAAATGGGGTTGTTGACGGACCGGACCGGGTCGGGCAGCCGGGTAGGTGAAACTTTTATTTTCATGAAAGCCCTTGTATCTTCGTAAAATTCAAGAGGAACCCCAGTACTTTGAATTGAATGAAGTTGGACTTTGTAAGTTGTAACAACTTCTTACATCACTTTTGACAAAAAGGAATATTGATTGACCCAACAACCTGCTCTTAAATCCGATATTTGCTTCTGTGCTGTGCAGCCAAGTTTAAACATTTCTGCTTTGCACATTAGTGGTGCGACATTACATGATAAAATTTTCATGCAATTGAATGATCGAATTATTGAAAATGACTTAAAATTTTTATTTCATAATTACTTGCTCAGACGAAATTATCATTTGCGCTTGCAATCTAAAGTTATGACTAATACCTTATGTTGTCATGATTAAGGACAAAATGTTGTTTTATTATATGTTCAAATATTTCATATATATTAGATAGGAAACTTTTTATGGGTTATTTGACCACAAGTCAAGGGAGTTTTTTGTAAAAAAGAGAACCAGTTGATTAATTCTAGAGGGAGATGGAGGAGTTCATCACGCTTGTCGGGTGGGTGCTGATTACGACCCACATTTTACAAGTTTCTTAAGAGACGTGTGCAAAGGAAAATAATTAGTGCTACAAAAAAATTAGTTCTATGGTTAGAAGAAAAAATGTTACACTAATTTTTTATCATACCCTTGAAAAGTCTTGGGTACATACATGACAAGGGTTTGGTCTTTTACATGCTTTCTGTGAGTGGGATACTTTAAACTTCACAGGTCACACTATGTGGGCCACAAAATGATACCCTTTTTTTTTTTTTGCTATTCTCAACCATTTGAATTGAATTAATCCCTCCGAGCCCAGAGAAAATCCAGATAAACGCCGCCGTGGCTCTAAGGTGTTAGCACTAGTGGATTCAACCTTCGATTCGTGAAGAAGAGGGAAGCAGGGTCAATACCAAGACCTCTAAAAATGATAACTTTGGCCGTTTAAGATGAATGTCATCTTCTTCCACGACATAACTCAAATTTCACTTCATTAATGGGGTTGACACAGGTTGGGTCAGCTAACCAAATCTTTGGGTTTTGTTTTTCAAAAGATACAAAATTTAGGATATGAATCCACTTCATATATGATAGTAGTATATAGATATTGACTCATACATCATATGAGAGCGTCTCCCACCTTACCGTGAGAGACAAAGGTGGGGGCCCTCATATTTAAGTTGTTGGAATTGCATATGGATGTGAGGGCCCCACCTTATCTCAAATAGTAAGGTGAGAGCATCTGCCTATTATAAATATGTATATTTATAGATAAATCTTATACTAGGCTCTAACTTGGGTACCCAAACCTTTGAATTACATACAGCCTCCAAGATTCAGGCATGAGCCCGACCCAAACCTTAGAAAGTCCAACCTAATTTTTTCTTTTGGTGGGTCTGACTCCCCTACTGATGCTTGTCCTAATTCAGCACATTTAGTTAAGGGCCACATATTATGGCCCAGATCAAGAACATGGGCCTGAATGTCAGAACTGGGCCCAGGCCATTGATAGAGAAATATAGGCACAAAGTAAATTGCAGTTAAATGTTAGTCGGCCAGACCAACTAATTGAGTATTGGAGGATATTGGCACACCAGCTTTCTTACTTTCAAAGGCAAGATTTTTTGTCGGGTCCAGTCCAACCTTTAGACCTAAAATCTCATCCCTATTCTTACACAAAACAGGATGCATGCACTAAGGTTGGCTCTAGAATTGCTTGATCCAGCTGCAATACTAATCACGATTAGGGTGGCAAACGGGATAGTTCCAAATCGGAACTATAGTGGAACTAAACCCATTTTTAAATAACGGTTTTAGTTCTAGATCTAGTTTTGAATCAGAACTTGTTTTGTTGGTTCCAGACCCGATTTTGATAAGAAAATCTGGATCCGGTTCCGAAACCGGGTCCACCTAGAGGACTCGAATCTAGATCCAAAATCGATTCAATTTTATCTTTATTTTTCATTTTTTTCTTAAAATAAGCATACCATTCAGTATATAACAGTGCATCAAGTCTACAATATTTAGTATTATACATGAGAATGCCAAAAAAGAGTTTATTTTGAAGTATAAATTGTAATATCAAAGACTCATATGCCAGGTCCCAGGTCCACAGATCGGAACCTATATGGACCCGGAACTGGACCCATTTATCAATCTGAACCTAAATTAGGTTCCGGATCCAGACCCATTTATGAATTAGAACCTAAAATAGGTTCCAGACCTCTTTTTTTTTTTGCGAGCCGAAACTTTCGGGAAATCGGAGAAATCGGATACCCGTTTACAACCCTAATCACAATATTCACTTCAAATTAATTATCTAACCCGCATGAATTTCAGATAAACAGTCAGATTTCACATTAGAATTTAAAAAATGCATTAGTAGCAAGATAAAGTGTTTAGCACTAGATGATTTGAGAGTTAAGGAATGAGAACTTATATCACCTCAGATTGGCAAAAGAAAAGTGATTGCTAGTGATTATTGCTTGCTCACTTTTGCAATGCCAATGAACTTAAATATTTTATAGAAAGAGAATCATGCTACAAGAATGAATAATAGTTAGTTGTATATGCATTCCAAATGAATTCCGAAATGCAATTTCTTCTCTGGGTGAATTTCATGAGAATGGGATGTAACACAATAAAACAACAACTAGATGGTTTAGGAGATGCTCTGCTCTACCACTTGCATTAGTGCTTATCTTATTAAAATTGGACTGTCCATTTGATGGTTTAAGCAAGGATTAAGAAGGAAATGGATAAATATTTAAAAATAAGCATGATGGGGGGTAGTCCATAATCGGGCCGGACATGAAAAAGATTAGGCATGGCCCTATCGACAGTTCTACTACAACCCAACAATTAGGGATTTTGTCCGTACACCTGTCACAGGAGGTTGATATTTGCCTATCAATGATTGAAATTTAACAACAAACTCATATAGAGTTGTTCCTATTATATTTTAGGGCCGTGAGATGTCGTACATGCCGTATTATGCGATATCCTACATCTATAAGATATTGTACGTTTTTTGTGTGGACAACTCTGCATAAATTTATTAAACTTCATCTACAGACAAATATCAGGTCTTTAGGTAGCGGTGAGGCAGAATCCTAACAATTAAACAAAATAAATAGGGGCCAATCAGAAATCCTATTCCAGGCTGTTCAGATAACAAAGTTACTTGTGATGCATCGTGGCCCCTCCAAGAGTCCACAGTTCTTTGTGTTCATAGGCCAAGTCAGGCCTGGCCATAGCCCATCCATTCCAAGGCCATTGAGCTATCAAACCAAATCTTCAAGCATAGATCCAGCCCACATACCAGAAAATGAGATTTATGTCCAGCCCAGTCGCAAAACATATGCTTGCCATTGTCATAAACACATCTAACCATGGCATATGATCATAATCACGTGTAGGCCCATATAAGGTCCATAAGCCCGAGCACATGCTACAGGCCTAAAATAGCAGGAACAATTTTATCTCCTGCGCACGGTTCCCATGTGAACCGTAAGAAAAATATTCTTCAAAATTGCAACCCGAATTGATCATGGGTCCTTTGATAATCTAGCCGGGCTGGCCCGGCCCATGAGAACCCCTCCCTGATCCACCCATACGAGAGAGAGTCAGGATTTGGAGTGCACCCGCGGACCACCTCAATAGCTTTACCATATATCCGTTACCTCCAGCTACTTCTCTCTCTCCAGCCCACAAACTCCAGATAGAGAGAAGAAGAAGAAATCAATGGCTCTTTCTACACTGCTTGTATCATCAACAACATCAAAACCACTTCATCTTCTTCAAAAACCCATCTCTATTCCTTCCTTCAAATCCATACAGTGCTATGCAAAACCATCTCCTTCTTCTTCTTCTTCTGCTAATGCAGATTCCAAGGCCTCTTTAGAATTGGTTTCTTCTAAAAGATGGGGTTTTTTTGACATGGGTATCGGCCTTTTAGCAGCCTCGATGCTGGTCTTAACTCCTTTGGAAGCTAACGCCACGAGAATTGAGTATTACGCCACAGTTGGCGAGCCCAATTGCGATCTCAACTTCGTAAGGTCTGGGCTTGGTTACTGTGATGTTAAAGTAGGAACTGGAGTGGAACCGCCCTTGGGAGAGCTTATCAATGTGAGTTTTTTTTTTTTTTTTTGTTCGGCCATTAATGGCCAGTTTCTCGTTTTGGGACGCTCTGTTTACCCTTTTTGATATGTGGGTGTTTTTTGTTTGTTTGGCATTAATAGAAATTTTGATTGACTTTTCATGATTGTCTTCTCTTGTTGGTTACTTTGATGTTTGAATTATCTGCTCTTATGATTAGGGAATATGTTTTTGGGGGGCATTCATTTGCATCCATCCCTCACCGAGGGACACTTACATGGCTTTCCCGCTTTGAATATGAATATTTTTTTTCTGCATATTACCATATATGGCTTTTCCTCTTTTCCACATGAATATTTTCAATTATGTAAGTGTTCTCACCCTACAGTGAAGGATGGATGCACATGAATATTCTCCTCTTTTTTTTTTTTTTTAGAGATTTTTCTTATTAAGTGAGATTTGCATTAGTCCCAAATAGTGCCCTGAATGCAGAGAAAACTGAGGAGAAATACCCTTCTCTAAATAAAACTCTTTTCCCCTTTTGAATGGATTCATTTAAGAGGAGGAAAGCAAAGCTCCTGTTCAAAATAAAGAGAAATGGTTTTTTTTTTTTTTTTCTTCTCAATGAAATGGAGAAAACTCCATCTCTCTAGTGAAATTGATTTATTTTATAATGAAAAATGAAATTTAACTTTGAATGATTAATTTTATGTCAATAGAAAATCTGTAATGATTTCTTCCATCATAGCTCTCTCCTTTGAATTCCAAATGAAGTGGAGAATTACTATTAGAGAAAAGTGGTGACTTCCTCGCAAGGGGATTCCCCAAGCTTATTTCCCTTCATTTCTTAATCAAGAGTGATTTGCCAATTTAATTTTTCCTCATCCAAATGAGACACATGTTTGTGCAATGCAGTGGGTCCCTCAGTAGCATACAAAAGCCTTTGGTTTTTCTGTGATTGCAATTATTTTCACCGTTTGATGCAATACTTTTCCATGTGGGAAGTGGAAAAACTTGAACTATTTTTCCTTAAGTTCGCAAAAAACCATTTTCTATGGGAGAGTGTAGCAATCGCTTAGAAATCGCGCTTTTTTGCTGCAGAATTCTAGCAATGCACAAACGCGTCCTTAAGCTCTTTTTGGATGTAGATCAAAAGGTAGAAAAAAAATAAATGTGGAGAAAACTGTCTACAGTTCAAATTTGTATGGTGGACAATTTTATCTTTTTTTTTTTCTCTACACACTCAAGGGGCCCCTTGATGGTTTGTCCACTTGTTTTTTTCACCTGTTTTATCTAGACATAGGATGCGAAGAAAACAGGTGGAGAAAACAAGTGGAGAAACCATCCTCCAAACAAATTTGAATTGTAGATAGTTTTCTTCACCTTCACTTTCTCTACTTTTTCACATCAAAAAAAGTCCTTAGAGAATTATAAAAGATGATAACCCAAATAGTGCCTTGACCTTTGGCCCGTTTAGATATGGAGTAAAGTGAGGACAAAAAAACATTCTCTAAATGAACCTCTTTTCAGATTTAGTTAAGAGGAGTAAAGTGTTGTGCCCTTTAATATACATTGTGACGCCATTCTCAGTTAGCTTAAGCTTTTAGGGTAAGTGGTTGTCAACAACAACGGAAAAAAAAAAAAGGCAGTCCTCTTGTTCAAACATAATGAGAAATGGTTTTTTTTCCTCAATGCAATGGAGAAAACACCAGTTTTCTACTGAAGTTAATTCTTATTTTAAAAGGTGAAATTTAAATTTTTAATAATTAATTTTATTTAGATGGAAAATCTAAAATTATTTTTTTCCAACATAGCTTTCTACCTTCAAATCCAAATGGAGTGGAGAATCACTATTGGATAAAATCCCGGCAAGGAGATTCACCACCCATAGTCTTCTCTTCATTTGTCCATGGTTTGGAGATTTGCCATTTGTCATTTTTGCCTCATCTGAATGGACCCTTAGGTCTTTTTGGATGTGGAGAATAGGTAGACAAAATTGAGGTGGAGATAACTGTGTACAGTTCTTGTATAATGGATAATTTAATTGCCTGTTTTCTCTTCATCCAAATAAGGCCTTGCACGGTTTCTCCACCTTTTCTCTCTCTACATTCAAACCATTTGCATGTAGAAAAAAATGTTGAACGTAGAAAAAACAAGTGGAGAAAGAAAAAAAGCAAAGAAACCCTCCTTTAAATAAACCTGAATTGTAGATAGTTTTGTCCACCTGTATTTTCTCTACTTTTCCTCTCAACCAAACAGGCCTTACCTTTAAAGAATTCAAGAAAAAAAAATAAACAAATAAATAAATAAGTAAAACTCCTGTTGGTGAGAACACCCTTTTCACTTTTTTTTTATATCTCCTGTCATTTTAGACAATTAAAAGGCCATCCCTTCTTTCAAATGGAAAACTGAAATCTAATCCAAATAACTTAACCCTAACCCAAATAACCTAATTCTACATTTAACCCTAAGCTAACTTGCGAACCTATTTTTAGCAGTTTGCTCTTATTTATTTAGGTAAGTGTAGTAAAACAGTAAAATAATATTGGCTAGGCAACGGTCAGGGCATGTTTTTCTTTTGATAATCTACGCATAAATTGGCAGGAGAAACTAATAGTTTTCAAAAAAGTTAGTCAAGGGTTTTTAATAACTAATTTCAGAGCCAAGGGGGTTTTTACCCTTCAAAAAAAAAAAAAAAAAAAAGGGAATTCTCTAAAAGTCAGTGTTTTTAGGATTAATGCATGCCTCTTGGGGGTTTTAGAAAAATTCCTTTTTATATCGAAATTTGTATCACATTTTTTCCTCTTTTTCTTCTTCAGTAAAAAGGATGGTTTTCTACCCAAATCACAATCTGGGCAGGACTTTGATTGGTTTTGCCATTTGCCCTCAAATGGGTCTTTGTCAGGCAGACCCCCAGAAGCTGCCGAAGCACCTTTTGCTGGATTTTAATTTTATGTAGACATACATTTCTCCATAAATGTCATTTGAGGATTGTTTCCAAATATTCTGAGCTTGGAAAATTTCTTTTTTAAATGTAAGTTATGATGGACAGTAGACTTCAATGATTGGAGTACAATTCACAAGTTTTAGGTTGAATTTATTAATTGTTGATGGCCATCTCTTTTAATTCAGTTACAAAATACAGATCTCGAATGAGCCTGATGTTTTAGGTTTGATGAATTTTTTTTTCCAAGTTCTGCACATTTGAGTACATCGCCAATAATATATATCATGGTTAGATTCTGAGGTTGGTAATGTATAATCTCTCATATGGTTGAGAGTTTGGAAATTCATCTATTTCCCAATTGCAATCTGAGCCTCCAAATGAATCTTGAGTTATGGAGATTGCATGTGTTTATATTGGGATTTTCTTCTTTTTTATTATTTTCCTAACAATTGTTAGAGCCATATTTCCACTTTTTTTTTAATATTGTGTTACTTCTAATTCTATTTGCCTTCAAAGTCCCATGACATCCAGATTCCAGAGGCATATTGATAATTATCCATCTAGCTCAATCTTTGTGATTGGAGATTCCTAAACAACGGCTAATTCCTTCTTAATATTTCATATTGTGTTATGTAATTCTCAGAAACCGAAACACAACGTATAATTCTCAGAGATGAAACTGCCATTTATAATGGGCAATCTTCTCTTTGAGGGAAATGGGCCTGTACAGTTTTAATTTGGATGTCACAATTTTACAAATTTTTATCAATTCTATTCAGCTATTTATTTCAGATCCACTACACTGCAAGATTTGGAGATGGCAGGGTCTTTGACAGCAGCTATAAACGTGCAAGACCCCTCACTTTGCGCATAGGCCTTGGCAAGGTATTTTAAGCATCTCATATCTATAGACTATAATTCTTGAACTTTTGCTGGATCTTTTTATTGGCGCTCGGTTGAGTGGCAATGTATTGTATTCACTTGTACATTCGAAAGTCCCATCCTCATGCTACAGAACCCAGGTTGCATGTAAATCAAAGCTCCCATAGATATAAGATGGGGGACAAATCCTTAGAAGATAGAAATGTTCTATAGGCCTTGGAACTCATGAAACCAGACACCCAGAATGATAGTAAAGGATTTGCAATGTTTCTGTTATTCCCAAGAACTTAGAGATAGTAAAGGATTTGCAATGTTTCTGTTATTCCCAAGAACTTAAGAGATAGTAAAGGATTTTGAAATTTGCATTTTGCAAATGCTTTGATCAATAGATTATGCCTTCGTAGTTCTGCTTTGGCAATGCTATTTAATAATGTTAATCAACGTTAAACTGTACCAGTTTGTGGTCTTTATGGTTCAGGCAACTAAGTGGCAGAAGAAATTGAATCTTGATATGCAAGCCATTAACGAAATATATACTGATTCTGGACACTCTTATGTGTCCACAGATGTAAGCAATTTAGAATTGTCATAATGTTAAATTCTCCCTACAGATTGAGCTGATGAAGATGATGTGTGTATCCAAAGTTTCATCACTTTTGAACTATTTAAGTTTTCCCATGATGGCGTGTGCATCCAAATCACTATGCTATTGCTACCATGTGAAACATACATACATACATACAAAAATATAATAGAATCATATCCCTTGGATTTTTAATAGAATTGTCAAGTATTTCATTTGCATGGACAACACAATATCTGATATACATTTTTTCGTATGTATCAGGTTATACGTGGATTGGACCAGGGTATTTTAGGTGGTGATGGTGTGCCTCCAATGCTTGTTGGTATGCTTGCATCCTAAAGAAAGAATCTGATTTGTATAGTTTTTGTAGTTGCCTATTTATGGCACTTTTCCTGGGCACGGTGAGTATCACAACCTTATTTTAACACTTCGATTTACACACAGGTGGGAAACGCAAACTTCATATACCCCCAGAATTGGCATATGGACCTGACCCAGCAGGATGCTTTTCAGGTGAAGTTTGAGACTTGGTGATGATTGTGGATCTCAATATCTTCTTTAAGTACATTATATAGATACCTCACTTTAATGCATTAAAAGTATGCATGTATACGGTTCTCTTGCTGTCTCTCATGATGAACATGATGAGGTGAAAAAAACTTTCGCTTCTACTTAAAGAGGCAATAATGGGTCCTGACTCCTGAGCCTTTTTGCATACAGTTTTCTCAGGCAGTGATCGAGACCCTCAATATAATGGGGCCCTCTGGATTGACTTACTACTCTATAGTCTCCCAAATTGGAAAATATTAACCCATCTAGTGTTTAAGAAAAGGGTCAGACTGTGCCCTGTTTTTACTCCCGTGAATGAAATTCCGGTGATGCTAACCTCACAATCACTGTCAGAAAACCATGGTCCATATGAACAAAAGTAGGCATTCCTTATAATTGTACACTTGCTAAAAGTTAGGACCAAATAGATCCATATCTAATGCTCTTCAGAAAATGCGAGATTTGCTGTGTTAGTTACCCAAAGTACTTACGTCTAAAGAAATCGTTGAGGGGACAAAATATTGAACAAAATGATTACAGATATTGACACGGCACTAAGTTATTTTATCGTTCAAAGTTACATAAAATTCATGCTTGTTTTCTGTACTGTAGTAGATGAGATATAAGCTGTGATTTTGTTTCAGCATGAGAAACTAATTGTTTGAATGAGTTTTCCTTTATTCACAGGTGACTGCAACATACCTGCCAATGCAACTCTTCTTTATGATATTCTCTTTGTTGGAATTTACAAGTGAAGAGACAGTGTGGAAGGAGAGCAGTTCTGGTATTGGGTAGATGAAGCCACATACTACAGTGAGATTCCTTCCATTCAAATCTATCTTGAAAATGGCTATGTGCGTAGTTTATGATGAACAGTGATGGGTACTGTCATAGAGTTATATGACAAACATGAAGATATTACAGTATCTTCACTCTTCAGGCTCCGAGTTTCCTTGGTCCACAGTCTCATAGACCCCAATGTGGATGGAACTCGGAGTCTTGGGCTCAAATAGGTGAAGGGTCATATAATTCCTAGCATACTAGCGCCATTTCACCTTTCAAACTGATCAATTGTACTTTAGATAGTATCATAGTCAAGGTTAAGGGTAGTGGGAATGCAGATTGATCACAAATGTCCAAGATAAGCAGAGGAAAATCTGATGCCCAGTGCGGATTGATGCTGGCAGACCACTCTGTAGGATATGGCAGATTGTATTGCTCGTTTGGCCGAAGCACTACCTGTGGAACAAAGAGTAACAGAATGCTGGTTGCTAACAAACTCCATGCCTTTCCAGTTCAACCGAACATGCTTGCATCCTATCCAATAACTTTGATCCTTGATGATGGTCACTTGAAGTTTATCGATGATATTTTATTGTAAGATGAAGACATCATATGTTAGTTAATACCAATTATTGTTTACACTCTAATTTATGACACCATCCATTTTTTGAACTCCAGAACATACTCAATGCCTTTGATCCAGCAATTTGTTTGGAATTTGATTTATTTTGCCTAAAACTGAACATGTAGCTCCTCACCTAGCCAGTGCTTGTGGGTCTTGTTTCACATTGACTTGCTACCACATCCTGGGGTGAGCAGTGCATTTTCCGAGATGTCTTGAAGATATTGAAGACTCTAGGTGTAATATTGTTTTCCAATTTAATTGGATGTGGTTAAGGTGGATGAAAGATCCTATAGTATTTATGCCCCAAAAAGTCTACTCACCCCGGGGCAAACCCCGGGGTGGAGCAGCACGGCTGTTTCCCAGCGTGGGGAGCCGTGCTCCACCCCGGGGTGAGTAGCACGGCTGTTTATGCCTGGGGACTAGTATTCTTGATATTAAGCTGAATGTTCATGATATATAATTCAGTTCTGCATCTATACAAAACTGAAGTGTGAGTTTAGCCATGATAATGATGCTACAAATGCAAAAATTCTAACAAATTTCTGGCGTGTGTAGTTTACGCCTTTACGGATCCAATTAGGGCCCCATGTTTCAGTACCCTGCTGCATATGGTTTAGAAACAGAATATATCAGAATATGGAAAGATTTAAACACGTGACGACGTCGTCACTTAATATGGAGAGTTAGTGACGACGTCGTCGCTAATTCGTCAAATCTGCATCTTCTCCGACTTCATCATCTGCGATTATTGATTTTCTGTACCAAAATGAATTAGAACTCTATGTTATTATTTTTTATACATAGATAGATGAGTGTGGGTCACGGATATGGAAAAGTAAGGGAGAAGCTCAGTGAGTTTATGGGAGGAAGAAGGCATTAATGGGGTTTTGAATCTAGTGTCCTTTTGAACATGTGTTTCCCCTATTGATGCATTCTTCCTCCCATTGTTTTTCCCCATAAACCCCATTTACCAGAACTCTAGTCCATACTTCTTCTTCAAATCGCCAACAAAGTCATAGAGCATAGGCCATGTGAGGGTCTAGAAGGACCTTGGAGACACTCTCCTTCTCCATGCATCTCTTCACCAAAGCAATTAGCTTAGGGCACTCATTCTCTATGCTAAAATTGTCATCAGTCTCATACGTGTAGAACCAGCAGGCGAATGGAACAAGCACCACATCCACATACCCCAAGCTCTTGCCAACGTAAAATCGCTTGTCTTCGAGCTCTCCTTCCAACAGTTTCAAGCAGTCGATGGACTCTTTCTTAGTTGCTTCTTGAGCCTCTCCTTTGCTCTTCCACATCCGTGACTCACACTCATATATATGTGTATAAAAAACAGTAATATAGAGTTCTGGTTCATTTTGGTACAGAAAATCAAAAATCGCAGAAGGTTGGAGAATATGCAAATTTGACGAATTAGCGACGACGTCGTCGCTAACTCTCTATATTAAGCGAGGACGTCGTCGCTTGTTGAAAGAAGGCAAAAAAAATGAATATTCCGGCGGGAACACCGGTTTTGTTGCATAAAAACTATTAATACCTCTTTTAGTTAGTGGCCATTTAGAATCCTTTTTTTGGTAGTTTTCTCATATATCAATGACATTAATTTTTTTTAATTTTTTTTTTGGCCATCTTCAGTATACTGTTTCAACCATCGATTTTTAAGCCATAAGGTCAATGGTCCTCTCTAGTAGGGTCTTTCCTTTTAATTAATCTTTTCTTTTCTTTTTTGGCGTACTCCGTTCCATTATTGACTGATGTTACTTGTCATCTTTATTGGTAGGATCACAGATGGTGGGTCCTAAATTGATTGGGAATTCTGAAATTTCCATAGTGGAATAAAGTAAGTGTTGAATTATTTTGATTGCACTCGGATGTCTCTAAAAGGCCCATTTGAATTTTCATGACCAGTGTGCAGGCAACTCAGATTGCTCATAAATGACTGTTGATGGAAATTCTGAAATTTCCATAGTGGAATAAAGTGTTGAATTATTTTGATTGCACTTGGATGTCTCTAAAGGCCCATTTGAATTTTCATGACCAGTGTGCAGGCGACTCAGATTGCACATAAATGACTGTTGATGGTTTTGAACAACCTGAATTACAGCTAACCTGTTGACAATGTAACCTGAGTTGTGCTGATCCAGAAGGGGCCTCAACATGAAGTGACCTGATATTCTATCCATTTGGCTAATGTTTCAGCAGCGATGGATGTTCAAATGCCTACCTTGTCCTCATCTTACATACTCCATATCTTAGAACAAGACTTTTGAACACCCAAAGGCCTACCTTGTCCTCATTTGCACACTCCAATTCTTGGAAATAAACTCCAAGTTCTTAACAGTGTTGATCTACATTTAAGATATGCAATTGAGAACTAAACTCCGCTAATTCGACACTATTAAGGGGAGCAAATCCAAGCAATCACCAACAGTTGACACAAAACAAAGAAGATCAAAGTTGCATGCTGTTCTTTCTTGGTTCATTAAACACAGCTCTCCTGTGTTTTGCTATAAAGATATTGCCTTATCTTTTAATGGATTCTTAATGTTACAGGAAAAGAATGACATTAAAGTGAATTCAATCAGAGTCTAACTAGTCATATGAGCAAAGTAGATAATCAGGGACTCTGTACACTAGCAATGAATATTGGATACCCCATCAAACATAAAAGAGAGACAACACCAATCACATAAAAACGACAATAGAATAAAGTAAGGCTAGATAAAGCTAGCTGCCCCATCATGCACCGAGGAGCACACACTGAAATGGTCCTTCAGTTGGTCCACATGCACTGATGATGAGAACTGGTGCCCTGCGGGGGGGGCGGGGGCGGGGGCGGCCACAGTTTATACCCTTGATAGGCCATCCTTTTCTCCTCAGAAATTTGAGAAATGGAATTATAATGTGACCAATGTGGCTATGATTATTTTGTTTTAGCTGTTTGTGAATCCAGCTGTTGAGATCTTTTATAGGAAGAGGCATTTTGCCAGTAGCTATTGATGGAGAGCCCCACTTTTGAAGTGGGCAGAAATATGGTGCTACTGCTATTTATGATCATTTGGCCACTGCAAGAAAAGTGAGCAAAACACAAAACCAACCTCTTCAATAACATGGCAATACTCACTCTGCCAACGCACTCATCGTTTGGGTGGTGTTGGCACCTGGTATCATACACATGCCCAGGGCGATCCCTGTTAGTCTTCAAGTTTAAGTATCACAGCTGACCACTAGTCCAACTTAGTGGGAAAAAAAACATTGCAATACTCTCAAACCAATTTTACAGGAAGTAGACAACTAAAGTACATCGAGATTACACAATGATGAGCAGGGAAGGGGAACTAAGAGAAATAGATCAAAAGGACAAAACCCCATGTTTCTCTTGACAAAACCCCAGGATTATTTTATCTCCCCAGAAGAGAAATCAACCATTTTTCATGTTCTACATGACAGAGCAGGCATTTGGGTTCTCATCACTGAACATGTTGGAGTACTGATCCTCCGGTTTAGATGATCCAGTGCGGGTGATGGTGGAAGTGGATTCAACATTCCTGACAAACCCAGGAGGGGCCTTCTTGTCATAGGCCTGGGCAGTGTAGGGTTGAGCCACAAGGTTGTAAGGAACATAAGGCCATAGCTCAGCCTTTTTTCCTGTGGACTTAACCTTCTTCAGTACCTTGTTTGCTTCAACATAACCAGTAACAGTCACCTTCTGTTGTTTCCTGTTTATGTCCACAGATTGCACTCCTAAAAAAGATACAAGCACATCCTATATTGAGATCTTTTTTTAACAAAGCAAAAGGCAATACCATCAATTTCCCACAAATAATAATAAAGGAGGTAAGAAAGATCCAAACCTTCCATCGAAGAGAGAGCTTTCTTGACTTTAAGCTCACACCCATCACAGTCCATCCTGACCTTGAGCTCTACAGTACGCAGCTGCTTCTTTTTCTTGTGGCTGTGGCCACTGCCCAACAAACCAGAGAAGTATTCCAGAGTACCTCCCACTCCCATTTCTGCAATTTATGGTGTTTGGAAGATGGTTTCTGTTGGAAGCTGGAGTAACTGTATTTTTGTTGAGGATAGAACTAACTCTGCAACAACAAAATCATGCAAGAAGAAACTTCAATTTATGTTTCAAATCTGCTGGGTTATTGTTTAAAACAGGACAAAAGAAAAACAACCTTGCAAGGAGAACCTCGACTGACTTTTTCTGAATTGGTAGAAGAAATGATTTTTGATGTCTGGCCAAAAGTGATGAGAAGGATTGCAGGAGATAAAGAGCTAGGGAAGTAGAGAGCAGAACAGTGGCAAAGAAAGGGTAATGATGATTATATGAATGATCCTTGAAGGAGAGGACACATGATAAACCCCAGGAGACTTCCTCCTCAGTGAAGAGAAAAAAAATGGAAAAGCTACTTTCTTCTTGCACTCACTCTAGGCATTACAACTGGCTCTTGAGCTCCTCTTGTTAAATAGACCTTTCAAATGGGTAGAAAAGAGAGCAATTTGAAATAATTTTTACACTACTGTGTTGAAGGAAAGCTGGTGGGAAAACTCCAAAAGGAAATTGACCACATGTACTGCTTTTTTACTATTAATAATAATAACAGTGTGTCATCAAATAGAGCTTTTTGTACATGACAGAAGGAAGAGTATTCAACCCCTGTGTTTTTTGGTAGAAGGAAGAGTATTCATTTCAACCCCTGTTATGTGTAGAGCATGAAAGCTGTTGGGTTGAGTCGTGAGTGAGATCTTTTCCTTTCAGCCTGCTGTGAAAAGGACCAGCAAAAGGACGAAATGGTGTGGTCCATGAAACTGCATCGGCGCCTGATGTTCACATGGATTGTCTTGGCTCCCCATCAATATGCCAGTTAAACTGCAATAGCCCTCTCATGCTGAAATTGTTTTGGGAACATATTACCTTCTCTAGACCTATGATCTAACAAGCCTATTATGGGTAAGTCCATGGGCCAATTCCAAATTATGGGTTAACCTAACCCTTCAATACACCGCCCCCCTAAAAAAAAAATCTTTTCATCAGCAGTCCCTAACTCAGAGAACTCCTGGGCTGAAGGATTGGGACTCAATAGCTCAAAATGAACACCACCACCATGTATGGAAAATGAACGCCCTCACCATGTATAGGATGTTCCCAAATTTTACGCCCATATGAATTGACCCCACTGTAAGATTGACCTTATATGATGGAGAACATGATTAATGAATATGATTAATAATGTATAAGATTGTGTTAATCGCGTTCTAAGATAATAGGATGGTGTTAAAACTAGTCTTAAAGTTGCAGAAAGCCAGCAAAGGAATTTAAAGTTGCCATATTTTCAAAACATACTTTTTTCTGGAGTTCTAACTTAAAAACTTCCCTCAACATCCAAGCCAAGAAAAAGAGGATCTAGATTATTCTAGGAAACTGTCTGGACCTAATTCCTCACCACCTTAGCTGTCATCTGTCAAGCAATTAATAGCTTCAGACACTTGTGAACATAAAATCTCGGATATGGATTAGAAGATTATGAATTTATGATGTGATGTGAAGTGATAACCAATGTTCTAAAAACGTGGATGGAGGGTGAGCCGGTCTGAGTGAATTGTTCTGTCCAACTCGGTTTAACCATTGTGGGTTCTACCAGTTCAACTACAGGTTTTAAGTTTGATCGGTTTTTTTACCAGTACCACAGTTTTTTGTTTAATCAGACTGATGAAGGTACCAATTTCAGTCAAAACCTGCTTCAATCGGTTGATCTGTTATGATTTTTGAGACATGGGTGATAATCCTATGCCAGACACCTGTATGAGGATTGAGCAGGCCACGACCCACATCCCCATAGACACGAGTAGTCAATTTGATGATCATAGACTTATGAGTTATGTCCCATCAATCAGGAACCGAAATTTGGACTATGGCCTGTTGTTGGAAGAACCAAGTAATGAAAAAGTGTGTTGAAAACAGGAACTTGGGACCACTTAAGTTTTGTAGACTCTTATCTTCTTGGGTTGTGGCCTACTCCTAACTATTATTAATTGTAGAGTGGAATGGAAGACAATCTGACATTGATTGGAATTGGATGACAACCAATCTCACTCTGATACATTTCTGCACTATGGGGGAGTAGAATGGGGGCTGAAATTTTCTCATGGCACCACTAGTTCATCACATTCGTTTTGAAATGATCCCTCCTGCTGATGACTGCACCAGACTCACCACATAGGGCTACCTAATAAAAGAGCGTGGTCGAGTGGGAAGAGAGAACAATGCAACAGAGGGGAAAGCAACAGAACAAACAGCTAATGAAAAAGAACATGCAACCCACAAAAGGTGGAACAAAATGACAAAAATGATTTTCAGTGGATGCTAGTGAGATAGGCAAGTAGAAAAGAGATCGTGGTGGGGACATGGGGTAACTCTAATTTCATTAACAAAGTAATCATCTTTCCCTCATTCGCAATACCAGGAAACCTGCAACCCCAACCTCTTGTTTCTCCATTTCTCCTGCCACCTTCCTTATGTCACTTTCAGTTGAAGTAAAGAAAGACCTGTGAAGCTTCTTGCCTTTTCATTTTGCATACGTATAACTAGGGAAAGAAGAGGACGTGCTGGGAACAACTTTGTCAAAGATGTAGAGAGAGAGAGAGAGAGAGAGAGAGAGAGAGGGCCTTTAAGTAAAGATTTGCTTTTAAGGCAAGGGTTGGTGGTGGGGCCAAACTAAACAATGCTTTCTGAGAAAATATCCGTAACAGTAGAACCATCATACTGCCCATTGAAATAATAGAAGCAATTACCCACTACACATCAACAGTTCTGCAATTTTCTATACATTAAAAGGAGATGGGCTTTCGATTTATATGTTGAAGCCATTAATATGATGGACCCATGTTTTTTCAAGCCTCAAACCTCTTCTAAGAGTAGAATGCTAATTCAAGATCGTGTCAAGTGGACTGACTGATACAGCAAACTGTAAAAAAATCTTACATGACCGGAATCCATGTGAGTGTGACCTCAATTGCAGATTGCATAGTGTTTCCATTATAGTGTACACGTTATTTCCTACCGATGCCACTTCAGATGGTGAACCAAGTGTCTGTAAAACATGAACCAATATGCCCCATCAAAACTCAAAACTAACCTATGAATTAATTAGTTTCACTGAGACCAGACTATGGATCTACTACGTGGGGTCGAACTCATAGCTCATTAGACAGGTCCCCCATTGGACCTTCTCAATCAACAATCCTCTTCTGGATTAGAGCATTCATAAATTTAGCATCTCTAGATTTTCTGAAAGTTCAGCCCTCAAATCACTTCTGGGTCCGCAGTCACCCAAAGAACGGTTCTACCAGACACCACTCACTAGAGATTACAAATGAAAATTTTTTTTCTCCAGTCAGTAGTAAACTTGAGGTTAATATCCACAAGCAGCAAACAAACAGATAAATGTCCAGCAAAAGGCGGCCTTAGACCAGCACCCCACACCCCACAACTGTCGCAATTCTATTTTGGAAAAAAAGCGCAAAAAGAAAAGCAACAGTTACTTGGATTTGGTTCGTTAATTACCAACCATGATGAGCCTTATGTAATATTCCAACTATTCAATTCAGCTAACAGCAAAAAATATCCAGACTAACGAGCGCATCAACAAACAAGGAATATGAAGACAAAGAAGACGGAAAAATAAAAAAATAAAAAAGATAAAAGGTACAAAACAATTGCTTGAAGGAAGTTTTATATATAAAGAAGTCACTCCATACAGCCCCTATCAATCCAATGATCTCAAAAAACAACATTGGATAAAAGAAAGCCTGCTAGCTACATTGGATTTACATGAGTATTATATATATAAATCCCATCCTAGAGGACTGAGAGTGCCAAAGATAGTAGCAGAAAACTTGGCAAAAAAAATCTACTGCATGAAATTGCAGTCTTTGATGCAGCAGCATGATCTGGGGGTGTCCTCCCGGCAACTGCAGGAGAAACTGCATTGCTTCCATGAGAATTCTGCTGCTCATTGGTTGGCAATTGATTTTCCAGCGCATTGTGAGGGGGTGGAGTTAATGGTGCTCTGGTGCCCTCATTAATATCACGACCTGCCCACACCACGAACCCAGAGATAATTTGTCAATAGGAGACTTAAAAAGAAAAAGGCAAAAAAAAAAAAAAAAAAGAGTACGATGTGCACAATTTACTCCTATAACTGGTTGAAGTACTCTACAGTTAAATAGGAACTGGACTCTAATTCAGATAATACTTGGCTTGGTCCCTACGCTAGATGCGGCCACAGGCCACAAATCCCAGGGCTCACAACCAGATTAGTGTCCTCTTTGAATGCAGATACCATGCTTTTGTTGGACCCCAGAACCAAAGCATAATCCCCATCAGTAAATTTTTAACTACAGCTAAGTCCAGAAAGGGAAGCACATAGTTGTCGGCAGTCAGGTCACATGGGCACTGTCACAGCAGCTATTGGGAACCCTTAACAAGCCAGTGTAGTCAGTTAGGTTTCCCCGTCATTTTAACCACAAAAATTTCCAAACCAAGAAAATCATGGGTGGCTTCTGAGAAGTCTCAGAATTGGAAATATAATGATAAAATGGGGGTAGAGAGGTTGAGCTCACAACTGGAATTTGACCATCCCAGCTTCAGGTTCTCCCGATCAAACACTAAGCGATAACCCAGCATCAGATTTTCTGCATTACCCAAAAAAAACAAAAAAAAAAAAAAAACACTCTACATTAGAAAATTGTAATCCAAAAAAAAATTTTGATTGTCGGAGTACAGAAAGGACACTCACGGCCAATGGTACCAACATCATTCGCTGCTGACTCTATCGCTAAACAAAACGCAACCAATTCTTCCTGCACCATTAAAGAGTATGATTATTCTTTACATAGATAACGATTCACTTCCTTGGGCTTTCTAATTGTGAAACTCTATCTGTAAACAGAGCCCTTTGAAAGATAAGTTTGTGATAAGGTTGTCTGAAAATTCAGATTTGGCATGAAAACTGATGTACCCCATTTGGGGGAATGCCTCACTTATATATTGATGTTCTCAAAGTATAATTACATGAAATATCAATTTAGTACTTGGTCCTAAGGTACCTTTACTCTTCCCATTTTGTTAATAATCTATATTTTTATTTTGAATAGGCTATTCATTGATGATGAAGAATACAAAATGGGCAAAATGGGCTGACACAATGATAGAAGCTAAAAAAATTATAGGTTTCTTTCGTGGTTTCCCATTTGAGATGCAAGTATGTTAGGCTAGCACCACACACCTTGAGCTCTAGAAGGGCTTGGCGCCTTGTGCCTTGACTACATTGGGTTGGGCCCATCAGATCAATGGTGTGTGTATCAATCCACAATGGTTCCAACAAGATGTAAAACCAAATCAGAAATTCAGGATATTGTGAAGCTTCCAAGAATCCAATGCATCAACATAGACAACACAGAATAATTCCTAGGTAATGTAACCGTCTACACTCAAGATGATAATTATGATGATTGCATAACTGCAGCAGCAGCAAGAAGAGGAAGAGAATACACACCTCTTTCCCATAGTAAGAATAAATGGGATTGTGAACCACATAGCTGTTGTTTCCCGCAAATATTAGAGACACAGCAGGAACCTCAGGCAAACCCAGAGAGCTGTCGTCATAAGACATGGCTATCAGGAGAAAAAAGATGCAACCAATTTTATGAAGTTTCACTTGATCAAGTCTTCCAAACATACCTGGGCTTATAACAATACTCCCAAGGAGAATCATCAGGGCTGATCCTTGAAGCATTCATTTGTCTGTCAAACTACAATTTAAAGTGGTGTTTTCAGGCAAATAGAAGGGTATCATTATTTATATCCCAGGACAAAGTAAAAACATTCAGGGCGGCCAATGCCAGGCCACAGCTGTGCAATTAGCAGCCTGGCCCATGGGGCTCACTTGCACTCAACTATGATAAATCTTACCTCCCCACACCCAGTAGCCCAATAAATTAGCACTTACTCCATTTTCACACTCATCCAACTTCTACTCACCATTGGACCTATCATGAAGATAACAATAACACAAACAGGAACATCATGAAGATAACAAAAACATGCACTTGAACTAAGGGATAATAATTGTCTATGAGACCACAAAATCACAAATGAAGATTAATCAAAGGGCCCCCACTTTTTGGCACTACTTGGCCATAAATAGACCTTGCAATCCCTCTCTTCACCCATCATTGCTATCCATGAAAGTGGACCCACAGACTAAGCTACTCTTTGCAAAATAGTGGCACGGCCGCTCTGCAACAAAACTCAGATGAAGAAAATACCTCCACAGTAACTATTTCATACACATGAGCTGGGAGAAATGTGAAAGATGATCCACTATCAACCAATGCCTGAAAGCCAGTTTGTTTGAGACATGTGACCCCCACACACAAACGGTCCACCCCAACAATATAGTGGACACTGCACACCAAAGTGCAAATTTAGTTTTTCAAAAGGTGAGAAAACAGCTGCATAGGGTATCTGCACACCAAATATATCTAGCGACAAGTTAAAATCTATGACCTGACATAAAAAGAATAAAGCATTACGGATCATAGTTACCTGATTCGCAATTTGATCAATTCGAGTTCGAGTTCGCAGTTTGAAATTCGATATACACTTCAATTAAAAAATCCGATGGGGTAGGTTTAGTTAATTTGTTTTCTGATTAGCAGTTCAAGTTCGAGATATTCGTTGAACTAATTCTAGTATAAATTCAATATAGTTGGCGATAGGATAATTCAATTTACAAAAGTTCTTAGATTTTGCAAAAGTCAGATAAAAATGACGTTTCATGAAAAATTATAAAAAAGAAACAACATTAATTCAAACAAAAGATGTCCCATTTGATCAGTGGGCCTACATATGGAAGTGAAACCTTTCAATCTCTCCTATCTACTTGGGGCTCAAAGTCTCAATATGGCCCTACAGACTCCATCATGACCACATGTCTAGTTCTGTGTCACAAAGAAGGCCTTTATACTCTATAAATTAATTAGTGCGGGTCATATACGAAATCCTAAATACCGGATGTAACCATCGTACTACGTGTTATCTTCATATGATATTTCACTTGAATTAGAGTTGAACAACAACATTAGCTTTGTTTACCAAAAAAAAATAAAAGAAAAAACATTAGCTTGATCACTCGTAAATTGGAAAACTAGAGCAATTTGGATTCAAGATGTAGGCACAAACGCAATGAATTAAAATAGGTAAGCTTAAGTCTCTCTAAATCCAGAGAGAAAAGTGATATAAATCCAGTTAAATCACTTCCTAGCTGTCTTTCTAGCTAGCGTACATAGACATCCCACCTCCAGACTGCTGCAGGAGTGGCCCTATGGGCCTCACATAAAAAATAAGGCTTGATGAATTAGCCATGGATAAAATATGAGTCATCAGATGTTGGCCATTATTCAATGGAAAGAATTACATGTATATATGTTTCTGACTAGATGTTGGCCATTCAGTAAGCCCCACTAGAATATGTTTCTGACAGCAAATCCAACAAAAAATTTATATTTGGATGGGGCCACTGGGCCATCCGGCCATCCTCTATGTTTGCTGTTAAACCTTTAGATGGTAATACGTGTACTATGTCATGCTTTGAGAAGAATATGTTGAATCCTCATTTCCCGCTCCTTCCTTGCTAACTGCAGCAGTAATGAACTCTATCGAATTGACTATTATGAGAATCCCAAATTCAAGCGAATCGAATCACAAATTATTCGATTCGAAAAGTTCGTGATTCGGCACCTCCAGGAACGAATTAGGTAACTATGTTAAGGATCCTACAGAATAGTTTCCACATCAAGTGCCATCCCAGATTCATCCCATTATAGGAAAAATGTGCGCCTTCTAGAAGCAAACGAAATCGGAAATGAAACATCATGGATCTTTCACTTACCTTATAGATATCATTACAAAAGCAACTATAGATTAAAATTTCTTCCAGAATTGTTATAGGCCAGAAATCAAAACTCAACCTCAATATATAAATGAGGTTAAACAAACATGTACTAATATTTTGCAAGGAGAGAGGAATGCATGTATCTTAATAAGGGGAACCAAATTGTGTGGGAAATCAGCAACAAAATGATAGTCATTTGGTATACCTTTAGATAGGAATAAAGAGGAGACAGAAATTCTTTAATAAAAAAAAAAGTCCTCTAGTTGTAATTTCCATTCCTTCCTATCACCATGTTAATAAATCACAGTGAAGGGCTGGACAAGTGAAATACAATCTTTCATGACTCGCAACATTATTTTAAAGTAGAAAATTATAACAAAACCAATCCCATACCAAAATATATGAAAAAAAAAAAAAAAAAAAAAGATACTGATAATAATTAGTAAATGCATACCTTTCAAAATATCTGTGTAATCATTAAGTGCATCAATATTCATGTATAGCTTAAAAAATGGAGTAACTGATACAGAAGATTTAGATGTCTCACTATTTTCCTTCCCAGGTCAAGAATGGAGTAGATAGTTGGGTAGATATTCCTTGATCCCCAATGAAAATTCTCCCAGTATCATCTTCATCAAAACAAATTGAGAAAGAGTTTTGCACCAACCCCGCCTTTGCAAGGAAGCTTGGAATTGAAATATCCCCAAATCCCAAACCAAGAAGTCCATCTGGAGCAATCCCATCCAAACCACCAGTTTGCATCCTACCACACCTACATTAAAGAAAATAGTTAATTGACTTGGTTATTAATCATTAGAAACAGCTTAGTATAAAAAAATAACAGAAATCATAAGTAGCAAAAAAATTTAATCGTTTGTAAGCGCAAAATGTAAATATTGAAAAAGAAACAAACACAGCATACCCAATAATTACTGGGGTCTGCACGGTATCCCTGGATGCATGCTTATTTCTGGATGTCAAATATAGTGTATCCTCCACCAACAGTCCAGAACTTGAAGTATTTTCTGAAGAATAGTTAACAATATATGGGCAGTGCTGGTTTGGAGATTTGCAATTAGATCCCAACGCACATAGCTCATGGCTACAAGACAGGGGCTTGCTGGTTCTTGATTCAGATGGGCTATACATGCTTAGATCTCTGTCCTGCATAATAGATGCCCCAAAAACCAGGGAGCACCTGCCAATCAATCATTGGAAATAAGTGCTAAACCTGTTACCAAGTCTTAGCAGTGCAATTAAAATTCAACAATTCATCTATAATTAGGACAATCACCATTTTCAGCTTCTATAAAGTAAAATAAAAAGGAAGATGAAGATGTTTATCAGCTTGTGGCTCACTGCATTTTTGCTTCAAATATCTGAATTTCTTGTTCAAAGTTGTGAGACTGCATTATTAGTTTGACACTTGCTTTCTTGTTGACAGATACCTAGAATGGAAAAGTTGTCATTTTTTACCAAAGAAAAGTCAATGAGAAATCATAATGTTTCTTTTCATCCTTTTCCATGTTTTTCTTCAAGATAGCATGAGGGGCCTTGAACTAGTCATCTAAATGTTGTTTATATAATTTTATAAAATTTGAAGAAATCTGATGCCGTTTGTATATTTATTGTATGCAGACCATAGTCGTCATCTTGATGTTGAAATATGCATAGACGCTGATTAGGCAAAGTTCATATGATGATGAGAGTTCAACTACTAGGTTGTTCTCTGGTTGGTGTCTGCAAACACACACACCCCCCCAACCCCTCTGGTGGAAAAGACATCTCTCATATACCCTCTTACCAAAAAAAGGCCCAAAATGGAAGAGTAAAAACATTTGGTGGCTACTACATCAAGTGCAGAGACTGAGTATGGGATAAGTGCTCATGGAGTGATTCCATATGGCTGCAAAAAATTTAGTTCGACCAAGAATTAGGGATGCCAGTTCCTCTACCCATACAGTTACAGTGTAACAATATGGTGGCTATTCATATTTCTTCTAATCCTATCTACTATGAATGCACAAAGCATCATGACGCAAACCATCATGTTTTTCAGGAAAGAGTTGTTACGAAAAAAGTCACCACGTGTCATAAAATATCAGAAGACCGACTATTGAATTTCTTGACTAAATAGATAATTAAAGGTCACTGTCACTCCGTCAGTATTTATATAGCAAGGAGGGTATGATTGCTACCAAAATTTCACAATGTCACACACAAACATGGCATATAAATTGTTTATTTGGCATGAAGAAGTAACATGTAGTTGAATGAAATAAGTTTTATACATTGGGTTAATTCATATTTTTACTATTCATCATATTTCTTTTATATATATATATATATACACACACACACACATATAGGGCCATGTTCCTGTGCAAACCAGCTGTGGGGTGTGGGGCCCACTGTGAGTCCAATCTGGGGATGGGATAGTGGGAATTGAAAGCTCCAAGTGGGACCACTCCAGGAATCAAGTTTGAAGCGAATCCCATTTGGCCACTAGTTTAACGACTTACTATATAAAAAAAATAGCCCTCAATCCAACGGTGGCCCTCAATCCAATGGTCCAATCCATTCAGATGGGTGCCAAACCCCAAGATCGATGATTGTGGGGGTGGGAGAGGGGGATGGGGGGGGGTTCCCTGTAAAACATCGCACGGTTCTCACCATGCAAACTGGTTCTCATAGGAATATTTCTGAGATATATATACATTAAAATTTTACCAAAAAGAAACTTTGGAATGACACTGATTGCTTAACTGGCCAAAATGTTTCAGTCTCGAGTGAAACCAAAACAGGGTACAGACAAAACAGAGAACCACAGAGGCAGCTTAACAAAATTTGTATGAAAATATTCTAACATGAACAAGTGACTTCATTTGAACCAATCATACGAAACATGCAATATAAAAAATGAGATAACTGTTAGTTAAGTTATACAGCTGAAGATAAACAAGAAAAAAGAAAAGACTTGTAACTTAAATGAGGTAAATGAACTAGGAATGTTAGCCTACCAGACTATAGTAACCGGCAGATAACGGAGCACAATGTATGCAATCACATGGCACCCAAAATAAATCACTCCCAGTATCCAGTGCAACAAGAAATGAAACATTTGGTGTCCCTATATCAAGCCACGTGTAATGTAACCTGTCCATCAAGCAAGAGCACATATCAATAGTATGGTATTATACGTTATTTCATAAAATGCAAAATCAATAGCAATGAGAAACAGTTATAGCATATTTCGAACCTGCACTTTGCAATGGTAAGACATCCTTCCATTGCAAAGGGGGTGAAGGGTTTGAACCTTTAATAGGTTCCCCTGAAAAGCCTAAATAAACCCCACCAGCCAGTATGGAAGCATATAATAATAATAATAATAATAAAGAAAGAAAGAAAGAAGTAGAATACATGATCCATGAATCAACAAGCTAACTGACTGAGTTAAAACCCATATGAGAGAGTTTTTTAACAATCAATCTGGCTAAAATGCTATATATGAGTTAATGGCATCCTGGCCCAGGTTGGGCTTTATATGAGCTAACAGGCAGGCTCAAGCACAACCTGGGCCAGTGCGATAATCACAAGGTGCTCAATTTAATCAAACGGGTGGGATTGATCCAAGGATTAAAAAGCCCGTCAAGCTTCGGGGCTCACACTAGCAGTTTGCTGAGCTTGGGCCATGTATAAATAAAATGGGCTGAGTCTGGCCCATTGACATCGCCAGTTAATATCGATAATTTAATTTAGAAGGATTAAAAAAGTAATATATTTTATATAGTCTTCAATTAAATGTGAGATTCTATGTCATGGATAGGTTGCTCAAAGCTCGTACAAAGTAATATTTTGTATAGTCGTCAATTAAATGTGAGATTTTATGTCATGGATAGGTTGCTCAAAGCTCATACATGTTATCGTGCAGCCTCCTCTCACTAAAATATGGATAGGTCATAGGAGACCCCCATGCCCTAAATTTTAGAAAGTGCACACGAAAGCACACACATACATATGCATTGTGCACACTCGTATTCTAAGTCTTAGAAAGTGAGTCCTATCCCAATTCCAAGAGATCCTTAAAACCCCACTACAACAAGCCATCTCTACAAATTAAAATTAGGAAAATTTTCAAATAGATCCAAAAAAAATTCTGAGTGCTCAAAAAAAAAAAAAAAAAAGGACATCATAAGTTTAGGTTTCAAAATAATGTATAACCTAAGTAAGTTTTCCATAGTTCTGTCTAATGGGTCGTTTCTAGCAACTAACCATAGCCAGCGACTTTCTCTCCAATTTTTTTAAATGACACCAATGCCCTGTTTAAAAAGGCTAGGTTGCTTTTCTCTCGTTTACTCTATTTCATCTCCCCCCTTCCCTCCCCACTCTAGCACTCTTTTTTTTTTTCTTCCCCTTCACTAGGCACCGGAAGAAAGAAAATGAGGTGCTTGGGGGCAAAGTGAGGACGGACGATGAAAGAGAGGAACGAGAGGAAATGGCAGAAGTGTAACCTAGAACAGCCAGTGAAACGATGGGACTTTAAAACCAAAGAAACGAAGCAATGCAAAATCTATATTATCTTCACAATAAATGCTAGTGGGATGAGCTTTACTGTACTAGAAAGAAGAGAAAACTTGCCAAAAAAATTACAAAATTTGAATTGCACACTTTCAAGTTTCAAGTCTAAACACTATGAGTTTCACTCATACTTTCCTAAGTGAAGTGAAACTCCATGGGAGGTTCATCTATAGAAACTAAGAATCAATCAAAATACATGTCCTCTACTTGAATTATATTCCAAAAGGAGTTGATCCCACTATAAAATTGTGTTAATCGGATTATTAATCTTATGCTCAATCTTATAGTGGGACCAATTTTTGTCGGGGTAAAATCTAGGAACATCTTCATAAAGAGAAGGCATGCATTTTAACCGGTTTGATTTTCAATAGGTTGGCCCATCTATCGAGTTTCACTTGTCATGGGATAACTGATGGTAATAAAGAGAACACCAGAAAAACAGATCATCGCACCTCATATGGTCATATGGGTCAAACACAAGTTCCCCGGTTATGTGGAGGAGTCCAGGATGAGCCCACCAAAAGTTCGAACCACTCAAATTGAAGGCAACCCCTTTTTATAGAAATTCTCTAATTTTCACTCTAATGGGAGTTGGTCCCACCAGAAGATTTAGGAGGTCTCATTTTTGGGACCATGAGGATTGAAAATCCAGAAAAGTTTTGTGATTAATAATGCCTAAATTGTGATTTATACATCATTAATCATATGCTCAATGAATCTTATGGTGCCATCAATTTCTATTGGAGTAAACTTTAGAGACATGCTTACAAGGAGTTCATTGATTTTGATTAATTCTAATTTTCAATTGGTAGAACCACCATGGAGTTTCACCCTCCACTCACACAAACCTCAATGAAACACTCTGAGGATTCAAACCCAATAAATGCCTAAGCAATAGAGTGGGTAAGGATGGCTCCACAGGTCTAATCCAATAATCATGTGATAATTTCAACTCATGATCAAGGCCCTCTTAACTATGGCACTAAAAAAATCAATAAACTTTGGCCTTTGGGTCTCCAATCCAATTGCCTTTACCATCAGATTGTTCTCAAACTAACTCAATGACATGGCCTTCAAATTCCTGTGTTAGCGATTTGCATACAGATGGGCCTGCTATATATATTGTCAAGACGGGACTCATCATGAGGAGCCATGATGTGATTTTATAGTATTCTCTTTTGTGGCGTCAGTCATCCCATGAAAAGTGAAACTCATGAAAAGTGAAGCTCGATAGTAGGCCCACCTATTAAAAATCAAAACCAATCCAAATATATGCATTCCAATTATGAATGTCACTAAATGTTACTCTAAACAAAATGGGCTACCACAAAATTGAGCCTAAGATTAATAATGTAATTAACATAATCTTGCGGTGGGACCAACTCCTTTTGGAACAAAAATGAAAGAAAGGACATATATTCTGATTAATTCTTATTTTCAATAGGTGGGCCCACTATGGAGTTTCGCACATGCAAGCATGAGTAATAAAAGTAAAACACACCTAGTATTTGGACTCCAACTTGTGCAACTCACAAGTTAATTTCATGGATAAAAATGTAATTCGTATTTTTTCTTTCTTTCCACCACAATACAACTCAATTCAATAAAAACACTTTAGTTTTCATTATTTCGTAGCTTCGTTTCAAAAATCCCTTTGTATCTTTAGCATTTTTAATCAAACCCAACCCGCATTTTAATGAGGGCATTTGTGTCATTTAAACATATTAGGGAAAACAGTCTCATGTGACAAGTCAACAACCAACGGAGAGGACCCATCAGAAATAACTAGAGAAAACAAGTCCACTGTTTTGAAATAGGCAAGTTATAACGTCTTTTTTGAAAACTCCAGATAAAATTAATGATCTATTTGAAACTTCCTCTAACATTAGAAAAAAAAAATTAAGATAAGCAAATAAAAAATTAATTAACAGAACAACAATGGTTATATAACCTAGAGAAAATATATGAGCTGCAGGAAGCATTAAATCCAGTTCCAGAATCAAACGAGCAATTCACATGCTCACCAAATCAGTACAAGAAGTTCACCACTTCTCACTGCTAATCAAATGCCATAAACACAAAAAGGGAACAAAAACCCCAAGATTAAGTATATTAGTCCCAAAGCATAAACCCACCAACCCAATCTGAAAAGTCCCAAAATGGGTATGTTCAGATGCTGCATTAATTTGGATTCTGCTGCATCTTTGACATGACCCAGAAATCAGAATCACACCCACAGTACTGTTCATCAAACTTTTCAGCCCCAAATAGCACCCAAGAACTATTAATAACAGAAAAGGAAACAATAAAAAGGCAGAGAACCAGTAAGTAACCCATCTCATTGACCTCCCAATTACCATTCTACCAAAAAACATCTATCAAACGTAAAATTGGAAGACTTAGGGTTTGCGATTCACCATCCGAAATCGTCGCCAAGCGAGACAATCTCGCTCCCTTTCAACGGGAACAGGGACGGGTACTTGGAGTCGATCTTCATCTTCTGCCGCTTCACATCGCGGTGAACGAGCATCTGATAGTATTCCAAGCTCCGTCGCCTCGGCCACGCCTGCGAAATCCCTCCATTTCTGGAAAAAGCAAGAGCTTTGGCTTCGTCCGAGAAACGATGGATGAGTCTGAGCGAGAAGGTGAGAGAACGAGCATTTTCGACGAGGAGGAGAGACATCAGGAGGAAGAAGAGGGAGGAGATGAAGAAGCGAGTCGACATTGAGAGTGGAAGAGATGAATCTAGGGTTTGGGGGGGTCGAAATGAGCAGAAAATGTGGGATTTTTGGACTTTGTGAAGGAAGATGGAAGAGATTTAGAGGAAATGCAGTCTAGGGTTTCGCTATGGAAATGAAAAATCTAGGGTTTTGAGAGAGAGATCGATCGAGATCTTGAAGAAGAAGCTCGCATTTTCGTTTGTTTTTGTCTGAAATGAGAGTGTAGTGTAGATATAATAGCAGAGAGGAGGAGCTGAAGGAGTTCGAAGTTCGAAGCTCGCGATAACTTGCGCTTCGTGCGCGGATGGATAACGTGCGCCGGAAAAAGAGATGGCAGATATTTGTCAAAAAATAAAAAAGACACATTCTAATTTTTAAAAAAATGTTTTGAAACTCTTGATTTTGAAATTGTTTTTATGAAAACAAGTTTAAGTGGTTTGGAAATTATTATTTTCTCTTTTTAAATGGCAGTGGAAAAATTAAAATATCTTTCACTATAAATTGAAAACTTGCCTTCAT